>CM057131.1:16618368-17172531 GCA_029964075.1 Patiria pectinifera | reverse complement strand
AGTTTTCCTCGAGAATTCATACAAATCTGCGAAAAAAATCCTTCTTATTCCAAGCATTCTCATAAACACGCGGGGCAGCACATTTTTTGAGGGGGGGGGTGGCATACTTGCGGTTCAATTTGCACGGGTTGCAGATACTACGGGACCTCATTTGTAGGAGGGCCATGGGTCCTGTATGCCTTCCCCAAAATTCTGAGCGGGAGGGGGGCCCGCCGGGGGAGGGGGGGGGCAGACCACAAGCGGGGGGCCCGTGTCCCTATGCTGGCCCCGCTCCCAATTGGGCCACTGGTTTTGAGTCTCGTCATTCGCGAAGTCACCGTGCGGTGTGTTGTCGTCCATCAACATAAATTTGTTAAGTGAAATTTGTCAGTTGCGGTATTTTGTAAGCCCACACCTGCTAAATGCTTGATGGCTAGAGCCACCAGACACGTCACACAGATTGGTACTCATTTATTTCCGAGCTGTGATATTAAGGTCCTTGTGTCTTGGATTTAAGCCAGCACAGACAACGCAGATGCTCCTCGTTCGGTGGTAAATACAAGCTGTCGGCCGTCATAACTTATCCGCGCAAGTTGCTTGAGATAATGCAGGCATACTTAAACTCTTGCACTCGCGAGAGGGAACAAGGTTTGGAAGTCTTGGTTCCAATACCTTCGTGGTTTTATCTTTTATCAGTTTAAATCGATCTTAGCCCTCCATTGATTCGATTTTTAGTGCTTTGTTTTACTCAATTCCCAGCTCTGATAAAACTCGATACTTTCAATCGATTTGATCAAGAAGTCGACTAGTAAATACGCCCTCTGTCGATGGCAATTACCAAACATTACAACACTCAAAAATTGGTATAATAGAAATATCAGAGATTGAGTAACGTCTTGGAAAAAGACCAATGCTCGAAAATACGTTCCAAACCCAGAGCTACATGATGATTTATCTACGAATAAAAAGAATCTTGAAAAAATGGCCTGCCAAAAAATTCCAGGAATACCGAATTATTATTATTTTCTTCCACGGTCAACCTAAACTCTTAATCCGTGATCTTTATCACAAGCTTTGTAACAATCCGACATTAATTGTCCTGGCTCCAGCGACAGGGTCAGCATATGAACTTCATTAAAAACCTGGAAATGGAGATGCTCCCCCAGTGTTGAATCATTGTCTGATATCTCCTGAGACAGATTCAGAGCCCGTGGCAAAATAAATCAAAATGAATCCATATTCCGACTAAATTGGATGATCCTATTATCGTTTCTATCTTAACAAGAACCAGGATGTCAGTGAATCCTCGACAGTGCTATGATAAGACACAAAAACATACTTGTTACTTATTATAGCCACTTGTTCGTGTATTTCAGTCAATCAACTTCAGATCACCGAGTCATTCTTAGCAGGAACTGTCACGATCTTGAGCCTAGCTCGATAGCTGCAAGAAAAGTGGGAATGTTACATTGTTGGGAACATATCTTTGGAGGCCTGCCTCCCTTCGAACCAAACACAAGATGTATAGTGGCATCAATTTTGAGCATAATAAAGGTTATATTCTGAAATCATTTCAGGGTCTGTGAATATATATGGGGCCATTATGACATCAGGATGCATTGTGTACAGAAAGTTCTCCTTCATATGAAGCCAGATCAGTGCTTCCTAAATACGTACTGGTATAGATGCCAGTGGGATAAATTACTGAAGTGCGGGATACCCGATGGGTTCCAGTCTTATTAAAGTTATTCGTCGTTCACCAGTTTATTGTTCGCTTGCCTGAGTTCATATTTAATAAATGTGATTGTTGTACACTCCGTTGGTCGGTGGGGTCGTGCTCGTTTCTTGAAGATAAATGCACGCGTCAGCACGTTGCTCACGTTTGTCCACAATTTCCCCCGTTATCTTGTGCGATTGTCTGGCATGAAATTGGCTCTGAAATCAAATTCCGAGGGACAATACTCGACACCGGAGACGCCTCGGTGTACTCGCGGGACTTCCCCGGGTAGAATTGCCCGTGTCACGCGCTCTCCCAGCTCGCTGGTCGTTCATCCTAAATTACCGCCAGACTGGTCGCAAAAGGGCCATTCTTTTATCTCGTAATCGATGTGTAATTTCACGGTATGGAACACTAAATATGTGGCATTTTTTTAACTCAATTCTCGTTTTGCAGTTAGATTGTCCATAAATCAATATATAATGACATTTATCATTTCGGTATTTTTTTATTGAACCAGTATAGGTCAATTTCTCTTTCGACGACCTGCAGTACTTTTCAGTAATTCCCTGAAGAAAAAAAGAAATTAAATTCACCGGGGAAAATGTGCGAGATATTTCTATGCCAAGAAAACTTGCAAATAAAAAAAAACTATTGTCTGATAGGAAAAGGACGAAATTGTTCAATGATAGGCTTTCAATTCTTTGCTCAAACAATTAAAGGTTTTCTCAATATGTTTTAAAAGGTACAAGTCCATTCCATCAACTGTAAGTGCATAAAAACGATCAGATTCCGTATTTATGCTGAAACTTGTCCATGTCCAAAATCTAAATTCAACTTTGAAATAATAATAATAATAATAACGGAGTCTTATATAGCGCACGTATCTACCAACAATTAGGTACTCAAGGCGCTGGAAATTATGTCAATTATTAAAGAAAGGTAAATAAAGTTTATGAGAAATATGAGACCCACTTTGAGCTCAAAAGGACTAGTTACAGTTACTAACACGTGACATTACGCACTTGTAACTGCGCATGCCATGACATGCGGTTTTCTCATGCGGTTTCAAATATTGAAAAGCAGTGCCCCTCTCTTTATTGATAGTTGGGTCATTCTATAAATTTGGGGTCCAAAGTGTGACATTTTTCCCGTCCCTGTTACCTTGTTACTTTGTAATTTGCCATTCAAGCATCATTAAGAATGACTTCAAATGATTGTTTATTTGTTGGGTAGGTAGTTTGCTATTCATAATCACTCTTGGAGGATGACTGCATTAAGGAGTGCATCAGAATTATACAATCATAGGCTAGATGTCAGATGTAACAGGGACGGGAAAAAAAGTGGACCCCAAATTTATAGAATGACCCACTTGCCAGAGACACTTTCGAATTCAGCAAAAATCGAAGTTCATCACCACACAAATTGCACGTTAGTGCTTAACCTTGTTGCCAGTTTGCAATAGGCTGATGCTTTCGCGCTAAAATATCGTTGTGATTTTGTATTCAGGGGGCGTGATTCAGACCTAGGCTACTCCTGCATATAATTTGCATACAGTAGGAGGAAAATCTCCTAATGTATTCGGGATTCATTGCTAGCTACCTGTCCCTACATTCGAAGTCCGAATGACAATGGAGCGACCGGGAACCAGTCTATGACAATCAGTAGTTGAGACACGTGTTCAACTTTCATATTCCATTGGTATCCTGGAGCTGAACACACCTTACCCAACCTCGGTCCCATGGTGTCGAGCAGCACGCTCCCACTACCTGCTCCTACTGGAAACGCGGTTTGAAAATAAAGTAATCCCTGTGGACGAGGTTGCACCTTGACAACTCCTCATCTCCCCAACATTCAGGACTGTGTAAGGAAGGTGTCCTTGAAGTGCCACCGGCACTTTTACAATCTCTCATTTACATGTTCTCTCGGTGCAGCCAGAAGCAGGAAGAGCGAGCGCGATATCGGGGAGACGTTGAGAGTCTGAGCCCCCCAGTCCCCTGACACCCCGACGCACCTGACACCTGTTACAGTGTATACTGATTGGCACTCCGTAGGATCATACTCTCTAATCCCCCTAGCATTAATCAACCCTAAATAGTCACCGCGAGATGTTGGCTGGCATTTACAGCCAGACAAGAACACATTCCCATGGGACGCAGTGCGGCTTACAGGCCACTGCGAACTTCACGCGGATCCGAATAAACAGAATTATACGCACATATTATGGTTATTTGCATTTGTCACAAAAGTATAACCTACCGAATTATTTTCATAAAGCTTACTTGGATTAAATACCATACTGATGCTAAACACCCTGTGAAATTAGAAGTAGAAAAAAACAAGAAATGTGTAAAATGATTTCCAACGATCGTGTCAATTGACTGATTTGTGGAATAAACAAGTCTATTTGACGAATTCGTGTTTCTTGGTTGTGCGTGGTTTTTCACTGTTTTCTCGAAAAATTACTGGAAATGCTGGAACATAACGCATTAAAAGCCAATTACCCTGTAGGTTTGTCATGTAACTCTTATAAGGACATGGGCCTAAAAGCACGTTACATCTGCCAATAAAACTATATTAAATTACGTAATTTAATACAGCTGTATGCATCTGCCCAAGTACCGAAATGTGTCCATATTCTGGTTCACGCGCATAGCTCAAGTGTGTGAAGACAGCGCGTGAACCAGCAACCAGAACAAAGACAGCTGACGTCATACTTCGATACTGCTCCATTCCTGGACCACAAGTGAAGCAAATTAATTCTCCGTAAGGTTTTCGCTGGTCTCTGAGGGCCAGCCTTATGTCCTCTGTCCAAGGGCGGATCCAGGCCCCCCCCCCAAAAAAAACAAACGAAACCAACTTTTTGTTTATGTGACATCGCAATAAAGGCAGGCAATGAGTACACCACCATCTTTTCCTCAAAAAACATTGGTTAAAGTGGTCAGAAATTGCCTCAGATCGCACCACAGAGCATCTAGAATCCAAAAAATTTGGAACCCCACGCCGAAATTTTTTTGACCCACTTTTTTGGGGGACCAAATTTTTTTTGGGCCCCCCCCCCCCAAAAAAATTGTGTTCTGGATCCGCCCTTGCTTCTGTCACACTGACGGACGAACTGACTGACTGACGGACTGACTGTCTCCCCTGAGCAAATGAATGGCTACGGCTGGCAGTAAACACACGTGTTTACAGGAAGTGGCTGTCGCCGCTTTCATAGGCGCACGCTTAACCGCAAGCCGCAGCCAAGCGATCAACAAGGATTGCCTAGTCTTGCGTTTGTCACACCTGACCATAATAATTACAAAACAACACAAGTAACACATTGAAGACCTTTGCCATGCTGCCACCATCTCAGTCATGTTCCCTGTATCCAATAACAGTACTGAATAATTGTTTTTGTGCAAAAAGGAACCAGACTACTTTTCCTTCCAGCCTCGCTTTGGTTACATTGATTTGAATGGGAAAAAATCAAGATGGCCGCAAAATGATAATGGTCTATTGAAGTGCAGAGCTGATTATGCCATGACGTCACTCTGAACGACATCGTTCTCGTTCCCAACCACGTCACCAAACCGCACATGTACAGTCTGTAATAAACAAGCCGTGCGATGCGCCAAACTCCGTGACCCTGTCCCAATCCCTGCCCCTTCTCCAAACTGACAACGAAGGGAAAGACCGACAATCCGTGCCTTTCCTCCCATCTCAAGAGCGCCTGGGATTTGTTCCAAGTCGAGAAAAGCCCACGTGATGTGAACCAGAGGCTTTGCGTGGCGTCAGTCAGTATGGAGCGTGGAATATATTGGGCCATAATGGTTTCCGCCAGACGTTTATTTCTTGACTGACAAGGCCTTTTATTTTAACAAAACGCAGGTAAAGCTGAAATAATGTAATACAGTTACTCAACGCGCCGTGCTCTTGGACATAGTCGATGTTTTTTTCTCCTAACGATCAATTTTCAATTTTATTTAAATGCATACAGGACCATAAGCATTTCATTCCCATTTCCAATAATAACACCACTCGAAATGTTAAAAAACCTAACCTGTTGAGGTTTCAGCACATCACAGTGGATATTACACTTGTCGAGAAAACAGTGGAGATCCGTGCACAACCTTTTGATCACGAAACACGAGTTCGAAGTTCGTCGATATGACTCCTTATTTCCACAAATCAGTCGAGTGATCGTTGGCAATCAACATTTCTTTATTTCTTCTAAATGACAGCAAGCCAGACGGAATAATTTCCCGGGGTGTTAAGATAGTACCAGTAAGATCTTTAATCCAAGTAAAGCTAATTGATATAGGCTACTTTTTGGATAAATACAAATTATCCAATACAATGTCTTTAATTTGTATGCTTTATTTAAACAAAAAGCCCTACTTTTTCCCGCTTTGAACGTCGCAACGCTATGAATATACACGTTTATTGGGTTTATTTTGCGCCATAACGCAAAAAGAGGCCTAGGTCTGAATTATTGTCGGGTCGCAAACAATTCAAATTTGTGAAGTAATTATTATTCCATTACCAACGTGGGCTGATGTTTTTGTTTGATGTCAAAGTTGAACAACTTTTGTATCACTAGAAAAATAGAAGTTTATAGACAAATTGTAAGGTTTTTTTTCTTGGTGAATCTAAAAAAAAAAGTACGGGGAGAGCAACTGTAAAGGCACGTAGGAACATTTGCAATTACCCGGAATTACCCAAAGATTTGGCGAGAAAATCCTTGTTCAAAGTGAAGATAGGACGGGTACCAAATACCTGTGAAATTATTCCCCCTGAAATGATGTAAGTCGGAACATAGAGTCTATGGTTTAAGAAAATGTTCTCGCGGGCACAGTTTTTTTTACCAGTGTTAACAACGAAATCCAGTTACGAGAACCCAAAATCGTGCATGCTTTTCCTCTGTTTTCTCAAAATGTACGGTATCCACTGAGCTGAAACTTCAGCAAGTTGATATGCCGCCTTCTTAAGATTTTGAGCAATATCGTTGCTTCAAATGAAAAACAAAATGCACAAAAAGCAAATGATCCTATGTGTGTACATTCAAATCACGAGGAGAAATAGGCACAGATTATGATGCGTATTCAGCTGACATGTGATTGACTAGGGAGTTCGTATGTCGGAAGGGAGTCGAAGTAGGCTGACTGAGCTAATTTCATTCAGCCATACAGATTATGTTCGTCTTAATCGAACATTTCTGAGCTTGATTCCCTTCGACCTTTCCAAACCATGTAAATGATTTGTTTGATATCGGCTTTCATTGTCTTGGGAACAATAGCTGGGGGCGTTACGGATGTCAAATGCCACGGATTTGCTGCCCCTGGTGGGAGATTGTCAAGTTTCGTTCCAAGGATGGCATCTATCAAGAGCCTTCCTGTTCTCAACCTACAAACCGCTTCCCTTGTGCTCCAAATGTCATCATCTTTAGAATGGGAGCTCCGCGAAGCAGTACGTGCCCTACGTAGGCTACGATGAAGGGAAATCAATCGAATTAGACTTTAGCCAAATTAGCTTGCCTTATCACATTGCGGTTGCATCGCAACTCGTTTATAAAGGTTTAGAGAAATAGAAACATTGGAACGTTTTAGATAGTGCTCAAAGAAAGATGACAACCTATTTTGTAATATGTTTGTGTTTCAGTAATTTATTGAGACTTGGGACATGAACATAAACAATCTTTCCCTTGTGCTCCGCCCATAAAAACACCCCTTCCTGTTGTGACGTCACCAGCAGAGTAACTTAAAGAGTGCCCATCCTGATAATGTTCAGAGCCATGTAAAGAGAGAGAGTCGCTATAGACAAGGAAATAATTATAGTGGTCAGAGAGAGCACACAATTATATTTAAGACAAATTATATTTTTAGAAAGGTTATTCACTGGGAGGTTTGCCATACATCTGGTCTACACAATGGGCCAGATTTAGCCGCTTCATTGTCAATCATTGACATTATTTGGTAATCCTACAAGATAGCACTGCCCGACTCTCGTCATCTGATTTGGTTTGATTTGATTTGATTTGATTTAATTTGATTTGATTTAATTTGATTTGATGTGATTTATTTCCATTCATCATAATTGTAACATGAACATTTCAAATTAACGGACTTTACAACAAACATGGCTGATTCACAGGCGACAGTAAGTGAGTCACTAACTCAACGAGAATAGTTCTTGTCATTACGATTGGGGGTTTTCCAGTGACAGGCACGCAATGAAGTCAGTAACGAAACAACATTACTTATATCATTCACTTTTTTTTTTTTTTTTACATAGTCTCTCAAGAAGCCTTCTTTGACATTCCCACTTTCCATCTCAATTTATTTATTTTAATTCAGCTGTTTCCTGGTGTCGGGTATTTTGACAGTTGCCTTTTGTCATTCGTCGCATTACGAATCGGTCCAGTAGTCTGAGGTACTAGATCACAGTCAATGTGAATTTTCCGAGACGCGAGTTGGCCAAATACACCCATAATAAGCCTGTCACTGGGAAGAAATCATGTTAAATTAATCGTGAAGTCCCATAATTGTTCAAAGTATCCTCTGGTGGACCGTTGTTACTCTCTGTTCAGCGCTTGGCTTAGGTCTTATTCCCAGACCAACAGATTCCGACTATCCTGGCATCTTAAGTCAGGTTAGTCTGAGGATCCGACATTCACATGTGCAGAGCCCATAGACTAATGTCGGGTAACCGCCGCGGCTAAAAATAAACATGACCAAAACAAGGCCGAATCCAGAACACAATGGGGAGGGAGGAATCCCCCAAAAAGTGGGTCCAAAGATTTTCCGCCCCAAATTTAATATAAAAAGCAAGGGAAGGGGTGCAAATGTATTGCTTTTGCCGAGTTTAGTGGCTGCCTTTTTGCGATGTTACTAAAACAAAAAAAATACACTGAAAAAAAGAAGATTGTCCAAAGACTTTGTATAAAACCAAACTTGGAAGAAGATAGTCTTTTCCAAACACAGCTTGGGTACATACACCATGCATCAGACTTAGATGAATGGTCATTATATCAAACCTTCTGAAAATACTAAAATTAAGGCAATAAACAGCAAAATTTGCCAGTGAAGGCCTTCATATTCCACAACGTCACTTGACGTTTATTTACAATACAATGGTACAAATAAGCATTGCATTTATTTCCAAAAAAAGCTAGACTTGAAACAGAAAGGTTAACTTAAAAATGGCAGTGTAGCCTGGAAGCTTGCAGAAATCTGTGGAGAGAAGATGATGAAGAAGTGTTCAGAGATGGGAGATTATTATAAGGAAACCACATCAGTCTCAGTGGGATGTGAACCGGGGGTCACCAAGTTGGAAGCAAGGAAATTAAAGTACATCAACCCAACTTATAGGCATGCAACCTGGAAGTAACCAAAAAAGAGTAAGTTTTAAGCTTTACAAGACTTTATACAGCGTTCTGTAAGTGTGAAGTCGAAAAGAGGAACTCAGTTAATCCGAGGGAAAAAACACGCTTTAACTTTGTGGCCATTCACTGAAGTCATTTATTTACATATACTCATTGCCAGGCGACATGAAATACAGTAACATTTCAAAGACTTTTCCAGATGTCCGGAAAAGCCACAAAGTTGGAGGGGAAAAAATGGATGTGAAGCAGAGACCTTTGGTATACCACGCCAAACTGAAGGGCTTTTCACACTATTGACTCCTCTACCCGCGTTCAAATCAACACTGGTCCACTGTAAGCAAGACTGGGTCCCATTGAATACAAGTAGGCAAGACATACCATTCACACTGACAACAGTGTGTACACAGTTCGTCTGTAGATTGTTTCTACCCCAGGTAGAACCTCTCAAATCTTGTCCTGACCAGGGTTGGATTTAACCGGGTCTGATTGAAAATGGTTAAGGCAAGGCATACCATTCACACTGACAATGGCGAGTACACGGGTAGGATGTAGATTTGTGATTTTCTACCCCAGGTAGAACCTCTCAACTCTTGTCCTGACCAGGGTTGGATTTAACCGGGTCCGATTGAAAATGGTTAAGGCAAGGCATACCATTCACACTGACAATGGCGAGTACACGGGTAGGATGTAGATTTGTGATTTTCTACCCCAGGTAGAACCTCTCAACTCTTGTCCTGACCAGGGTTGGATTTAACCGGGTCCGATTGAAAATGGTTAAGGCAAGGCATACCATTCACACTGACAACAGTGTGTACACAGGTCGTCTGTAGATTTTAGATTTTCTACCCCAGGTAGAACCTCTCAACTCTTGTCCTGACCAGGGTTGGATTTAACCGGGTCCGATTGAAAACGGTTAAGGCAAGGCATACCATTCACACTGACAACAGTGTGTACACAGGTCGTCTGTAGATTTTAGATTTTCTACCCCAGGTAGAACCTCTCGACCCCTGTCCTGACCAGGGTTGGATTTAACCGGGTCCGATTGAAAACGGTTAAGGCAAGGCATACCATTCACACTAACAATGGCGAGTACACGGGTAGTATGTAGATTTTAGATTTTCTACCCCGGGCAGAACCTCTTGACCCCTGTTCCGTCCAGGGTTGGATTTTACCCATGTAAAGCGCCGGACCTGTGTAGACGGATTCTTGCTAGTATGGAAAGGGGTCCATGAAATCTCCCTGTAGGACCCGGTTTGTGTGAAAGGTCCTTGAGTTGTTCCAGTCTCCACATATCATTTTTTCCATTGTTGGGATACCGGTTAGATATCATAATGATTAAGCTCAGATTACATGCAACAAGCCATAACTGTTTTGTTGAAAATATTACTTAATAAATTGCTACTTTCAAGCTGCATTTAGATTTAATACATATTATAATTCATTTTAGGTGAATACTTGAACTTATTGACACTTGTTCGGTGGAGCACTGTGATCCAATATTGAAGCGTTTGACCCATGTGACAAGAAACACGGAGCTTGTGTTCTTGGGCAAGACACTTTACTACAATTGCCTCTCTCCAGGAGTATAAACTGGTACCTGCGAAGGTAGAGACCAGATTGTGCTGATCTCGAACTTCTGCAGAAAAATGGTCTCATGGCCCGATAAACAGGGGTAATAATTAACGCTTTGTATCTTCTAGCAAAGGCGCTTTATAAATACCAGTTATTATAATTATTAATATTATTTTGTCCATGACCTCATGATGGAGTAATTCATTTTTTTCATTACAGGAAGGCTCAATTACTGAATTTCATTTTCTCTCCTTGGCTTTCTTCTTGCTTTCTTCTCGTCTTCTCTTGTTGATGGGGTTCCTTGGGTCAAAGATGCTGTAAGTGTCGGCATCCTTGATGTTCGCATCTTTCACTTGACTTGCGCTTATCTCGCACTTCAGAACGTGTGACATCCTGCAAAAAGTCAGCCAAAGTAAGCGTGTAATTTAAAACAGAAGGTTTAAATGCCCATCCGGGAACTAATGACTAATAAAAAGCAGCGATTGTGATGCAACATTCCAAAAACCCTTTACATGGAGAACATTTTTCATATTTTAGTTTTTATGTCACATAAGGGTACATACTGGAAAATGAATGCCGATTTTCACAGCGCATTGTAATGGTTTTGGAGCTTGGTTTTCTTTTTTTCATGTCAGAACTCTCTAACCATTAATGAAATATCTTTTTTTAAAAATCTGCCCGGGGGGCAAGGTGCCCCCTGCCCCCCTTCTGGATACATCACTGGCCCCGCCCACTTTTAGTTTGTGTACATTTCCCACAATGGTTGTGACCAAGGCTGACCGATCAACAATGATCACCTGACTGAAAAGTCAAGATCTAATTGGTCAATGCACACTGTTTGAATGCCTGGCAGTAACAGTCCATTGATAAGAAGCTGCAGAAAAGTGAAAGCAAAAAAAAACCCCAAAAAATATAATCACCATCCTGTCCCCATGATCTCTTCCTCCTCTTCATCTTCTTGAATCTCCTCATCAGCTCTAGTTTCTTCTTTCTTTTCTTCTTCCTCTTCATTGACCTGATGGAGACGGTTTTGGAACTTGGCAAGAATCGCTAGAGTCTGAAAATTATACCAGAATATAAAGTCAATGAACAACTTGAAGAGTTATCTGTTTCTCATTTTAAATGTTCTTGTCTTCTCCTTTTTTTCAGTGCCAGAGGCGTTTTTACATCTGGTTCTTTCGGTACAGGTTGAGTCATGTAAACTTTAACATCATGAAGTAATGAAGTGTTCTATAAATTTGGGGTCCCTTTTTATCCTGTCCCTGTTACATCTGACATCCGTGACTATTTTCTGATACACTTCTTCATGCAGACAACTACCTACCCAACAAATAAAACAAATTTGAGATCATTCTTAATTCGATTTGAATAGGAAATTACAAAGTACCAAGGTAACAGGAACATGGGCAAATGCCACGCTTCGGATCCCGAATTTATAGAATGACCCTAAGGCCTGGCTTAGGCTGGTGAAGCATCAGCGATGTCTGTGTCTAAATAAATCACAACGAGGCTGTCTTCGCCAGACGTTTGGGTTCTTCAAGAGATGATGATGATCCGAGCTGATCCGTCCAATCTGGATGGGGGTCTATTTCTGGTTCTTCCTCTGATTAATTCCACGTGCACCCCTCGCTAAGTCTCCCGGCAATCACTGCCGGGACCTTACAGGGTTCACGAGCTCCCTCAGGGAGACAAGCAGATACTAATCCACTCTGGCATTAAAGGAAGGACCTGGGACCCGTTTAATAGCTCCTTTTTTTTTTCTTCTGGGGTTCAACCTTTTGTTTCGAGAGAAACGACAAGGATTACATTTCAATTCGAAATGAAATTTGAAGCTTAGCAGGGGTGGGAAACTAATACTGAAATTGGAGTACTCGGAGCAAAAAAAAAATTGCGGCAATTTCTTTTTGCAATTAAGGAATTATTAGAGAGGTGGGGTCTGGGGTGTCAAGTTTCTGTTGTTACTCATAATCATTTCCACTCCTATGCAAAGGCCTCCAGCGAACAGGTTGCTGAGGTTGCATGCTGCACATACACAAACTTTGCAAAGGCACTGTTACACCAAAGGTAACATAACAAACGTAACAGCTGGGTTATTTTGTGAATTTATGGTCCAACGTGTGACAATTTTCTTGTTGCGCAAGATACCGTACCTCCCTCGGGAACTTTGTAATTTACCATTCAAGTTTCATTAAGAAATCAAATTATTATTTGAGTATTTGTTGGGCAGGTAATTTGCTTCAAATAATCGCTCTTGGAGGATGACTGCATTTAAGGAGTGCATCCAAAAATATAAAACATTCATGTCATAGATTTAACAGGGATTGGAAAAAAGTGGACCCCAAATTTACAGAAAGACAGCCTCCCAGATTTTACTTCATTTTCCTTCAGAGTGTAATTTCCTTGAGAGAGTAATAGTTTCAAATTGTAAATTTGAGTCTGAGTTTTGAAGTTTTCTTTGTTGGAAAAACGATTATGCGTTATCTGAAAAAAATATACCATGCCCTAACAATTTTTCTTGCTTTTTTTAATTGCATGTTTTTACCTACATGGGGATATCCATTGTTAGATCCCTATAGACACCTTGCACAAGTACCCCCTCAATGATTACCGAGTCTGGGAGACCACTGAGAGGGACATTAACCCTAACCCCCTAGGCCTTTTTGCTAGGATGCAACCTAAATCTTGCAAAATCCTCCAACTGCCTCCATGTAAAAACTGCATAAAGCCTCAATCCTCCCAAATCTAATGTTATTTCTTGAATGTGGTGCTTGGAGGGGCGACCACTGCCTCAATCCTGCAAAATCCTCCAGCAATCACTGTCAATATGCTGAGGCAGAGCCAGTGACATCCTGGAGCAATGTGGAGGATTTCAAGTATATTCTAGGCCAAAATGTATGTACCTCTGAGCGGCTGAGTAATACAAACTTTGACAAAGTTTGATGATAAAAAAAACCCAGAAATCTTTATTGAACAAAAAAATTAAAAGCAGATATGGCACTCTTTAATATCGGGGTAATTTTGTTTTTGTAAACGGAAAGTTTTCTCCTCTTGTTTGGCAACTGACCCTGAGGTGGTTGTGTAGGCTTAGGCACAAAACTGGTACCCAGTGGGAATAGCTGGTGCCCAGAATAGGAACTGCTCATTAAGACGGCTTAGTCGTCTTTTTTTTGGCCATGACAAAGATTGGTGATCCCCAGTCTGGTCACGATCAGGCTGAGTCAATGCCAAGTTTGAAGGTCTCGGGGTATCTGAAAGGGGGGAGGGCCGATAGAGGAGGTTTTTAGGATGATGGGTCCAGGATGACATCATTCTGGAGTCAGTGTGACGAAGCTGAGGAGATAGGGTCTTCCCAAGAGGGTAGTGTTATCACTCACCAGCCAGCTGCAAAGTTGCTGCTATCAGTTAAAAGTGTCCCTTGTTTCAGGGGTGGCTGTGATGGGCCAACGCTTCATCCCTGTGGGAATACCGAGGGGTAATCCCTAAAACTCCTAATTGGCTTTTTGGATGCAAGCCAGCTCTCTGAAAGGGGTTGTGTACTTTCTGCCCTCTCCTCAATAAGTTAAACACAATATATACGCGTGACCACATGCGGTGACCCCAATTTATACAATCACAAATAAATTGCTAGGTCTGGGGAGAAATTTTTCATGGAAGAAGGAAATGAGGAAATGTTCGGGTCAGTGACTGGGCATTTGTATGAAATGTGTGTGAACTGTACATGTATACACGGATTGCTTTGCCGTTTGTATGGGCCTTATTCACGAGTCGGCCATATTGAATTGAAAGTTAGGTAAAATCTTAATTTTTTGAGCTTGCGAAGAGAAATGAAAGCAACTAATTTATAATCAATTCCAGTCTGCCTCAATAACTAATTTTAAATTTGTAATTTAATATTCCCTAATGTTTAAAGCCATTTAAAAAAAAAAAATGACAGTAAAATAAGGCTGCATTGTGCCTGCATAAATAGTCTGGCGCCATCCCATTCAACAGTTAACAATTAATGAAATATATTTAGGGAACTCGACAAAAATGGCCAACTCGTGCATCAGGCCCATTGTTAAATTTAATTAACACATTAAAGAGCCAAAAAGCCACCAGGCCTCTCCTCTTTTGTTTTCTTTTTAATTTTTGTTGTTGGTAGAAATGGGAGAGGGGTTCCAACCACTCCTTTGCTAAGCAACTGACAAAAAAAGCCTACTGGTCATTCTTATCATGTGATTATGCAACATACCGAGCATCAAGAACTTTACTTTCAACCACAAAGTACTGACGAGTATCTGAGTGACCAGGAATCAGGCAAGTTAACTTTGGTTGTTCAGCTCAGCCTTACTGGTGTGAGTCGGATGACCAGTGCAAACAAACAAGGGCTGTACAATATACGAGTACATTTCACTTGCCATCATTGCTTGGGTGTGCAACAGCGCCCTCGTTAGGTAATGCAAGGAGTCAGTTACTGACATTGCCTGTTGAGCTGTAAGTTTAACGGTCAACAACTGTGTTCCTGCAACAATGTAACTTATGTTACAACTTTAATCGTTAACACTTGTGTTACACCGTAACTTGGGTTACAAATTTATTAACACTTGTGTTACAGTGTAACTTGTGTTACAAATGTAACCATTAACACTTGTGTTACATTGTAACTTGTGTTACAAGTTTAACCGTTAACACTTGTGTTACACTGTAACTTGTTTCACAAATGTAACCATTAACACTTGTGTTACATTGTAACTTGTGTTACAAATTTAACCGTTAACACTTGTGTTACACTGTAACTTGTTTCACAAATGTAACCGTTAACACTTGTATTACACTGTAACTTGTTTTACAAATTTAACCATCAACACTTTTGTTACACTGTAACTTGTGTTACAAATTTAACCATTAACACTAGTGTTACACTGTAACTTGTGTTCCAAATTTAATTATTAACACTTGTGTTACACTGTAACTTGTGTTACAAATTTAACCATTAACACTAGTGTTACACTGTAACTTGTGTTACAAATTTAAGCATTAACACTTTTGTTATCACACTGTATTTACTCCTTGATGATGAACCATTTAACAGGTGTAAGTAGGGAGGCTTTGGGCAATGCAGGAACTCATCAATTATATTGGGTATTAAAAACAACAACTTGGTTTTCACTTTGTTAGACCAAGAAATCCACTAAAGCCAGGTACAGCTTCACAACAAACACGGGCCATTTTATCTACAAGCCTCCAAATGACATAACGAGGCGGCGTAATGAAGGGTTTCCCCAACTCCAACACTCAGAGCCACCTACAGCTTCCTCTTGGATGAGCCAATACTGGCCAGGGGAGTTTGTAATTACACGGAAATGGAATGATGACGAATGTAAGTCCCTATTACGTGTAGCATCGTCCTGGCAGGTTGATTCTAAAAGCGGGATTGGGGATAGCCATTAATTTAGTACGTCTGGGGCTATCAGTCAGAGACGGAAATGAAATGCTGACAAATGGTTGTTGGGTGTTATAAGTCAGGGAGGTGTGTGTGGCTGTGTGGTTAGATTTTGAGTCTTGTAGGGTGCGAAAGATTAGAATTTCCGTCTTTCCTACCTTATGCTCTGATTCAGTAAAAGTCTGTTACTCACAGCTCTAGATAATGAAGACACAAGTGCATTATGTTGTCCAATGGTTTTACAGAGTAAGATTTTGTGAAAACTGAAAAATCGATGAAATAATCAGCAGAGGGTTTGAGGGTCACCGAAGGCCCAAGAACAATGTACGGTCTACAGGACTTGTATGGTATATGTTTGTATTCATAAGATGGAATTTGCATCGGGGTGATGTAAATCAATAATAGGTTTTTGCCCTTCACCGATGTATAAACACTGTGTACTCAGTGTGTTTACCTCCCGAGTGAAAGGTGGAAAAAAATCACTCTGGTGGGACTCGAACCCACGACCTCCTGTTTTCTAGCGAGACGTCTTACCACTCAAGCTTGTGGGATTGGTTGGCTGGTTCGAATCTGATGTACATGTAGCAGCGGGTACCGCGATTAAACTATTCATAAGATGGAATTTGTGTCGGGGTGATGTAAATCAATGTTTCTTTTGCCTAAATTAAGGTGCTACTTACCGGTACATGTTCAATACCCATTTCTTATCTTTTAAATAAACCTTCATAGGTATAAGCACCTTAACGGTTACACTTCTAGGATTTCAGCTTTCAAAAGGGATTCTTTAAAAATCCTGAAATTGGGAAAAATCATGACAAATCTCACCCTGTTATTAACGTTGACACACTTAATGATTTGTTTTATACAGTGGCTAGCCTGGCAAACATCGCAATAAATTCAGAATAACAGAAATAAAAAGAATAACGAATGATTAAACTTTGTTTAAAATTAGGGAAGATATCTCTCTATGGCTGGGAGAAGCATTCCAAATTTGATTCGGAAACCTTAAAGAACAGACCACACAATCTGGGATGAAATTCTAGGCTGAAAACAGGTAAGGTTGAAGTCATTGCCTCACGTGATATCAACACAGTGAGTAAAATGTATGAAAATAAATAAACAAATTTAGAAATTAATCAAAATTAATGATTCATGAAACATCCTCCTAGTGATAAAAGGCATAGGAGTATTTGCATTTGGGATCCCAAAAGTAACCTACCAAATTATTATCAAAACCTAAGTTGGATTAAGGATCGTACTTGGTACTGAACATCCCGTGAAATTATTCCGTCTGGCTTGCTGTCATTTAGCAGAAATTCAGAAGTGTAAGTGATTTCCAACGATCAGTCAATTGACTGATTTATGAAAAACACAGAGCGCTATGGAAGAAATCATGTTTCGTGTTCGAAAGGTTGTGCATGGTTTTTCATGGTTTTCTTGAAAAGTGTAATATTGAGGTACAGTCGACTCTCGTTATAACAAACTCGTTCTGACCTAGCCAAATTGTTTGTTATATCAGAATTTGCATTAAGAGGAACATCAGTCCCATTCATTGTGCACATAAATGCACAGTTGGGACCAAGGCTTTATGTTTGTTGTAACCAGAATTTTGTATTAACAGAGTTTGTACTAACGAGAGTCGACTGTACATGGTATGGATTCAAGCCCGACAATCCAACAACATGGGTGAATAAAGACCTTAAACCTCTTTTGATAGTTAGGTTTTTGTGGCTTGATGACTCCAACTTCACAAGAATCCATCCTGGCAAGCACCCCAGATCTCAGCCTATTTCAGGAACAGAAATAAACCCAGCTAACCGAACTAGGACTAGCTCGGCTGACAGACCAAGGCATGGACGTTTCTCCCCTGAGAGTTCTCCCTGCCTGCTGTGCCTTAACCATAGCCCGGGGATAGACAGGGTGGCTGGCACATGGGTAGGCCAATCGGTTCCAATCATTCATGTCATTCATTTGGGGCTATCACTGGGGGAGACGATCGCCGAGTGACGTGCTGGAAGCAGGACTACGTGACTGAGGCGACTTAGCTGTGAATGACCCGGAGTGGTTGTGTGAGGGCGCCGTTTACGTTGAGTGGTGCATACTCCGAACATGAGGGTCAATGTTCAATTTTTATGCCTGGCTTATGTGTACTTTCCAATTCTATAAACAAATCACTACTACAGCAGGGAAAAAACAAGTTACCATCATCAGTTTTTGTTTTACATAGGACCTAACTTTGTACTGTTTTTACATTTTGTTGAAACAAAACAGTTCAGCATCCTGTCTTTGGGCATGATCCCTGGCTGCATGACATACAGATTTATCGCTTCCGACTAGCACCCCTTAAACAAAGACATCCACAAAATGGGGAACCGCCATAATAGGGCTGAATAAGATTAGTTGGTAGAGCACTGGATGGCAATCCGGAGGTCGCAGGTTCAAACCCTGCACCAGACATCTTTGAAAATACAACTGCAATCCAGAAATGGGTCCAAAACCATTGAGCACAAACATGGTTAACAAAGAGCACCAAGAAATTGGCATCTACCGGTACCTGGCACAACAACTGTGTCCTTTAATAGCAAAGCAAAGGTGCAGAATATTGTATTTTGTTTCTCAGCATAAATACCATACAAATTGTGTGTCTGTAATCAGTGGGATATGTATTAACCCTCCTGCTGTCTGAATAGTCAAAGGTAAAAAAAAAAAATTGATCCTCTCCCCTGCCATACCTTTTACACAGGCTAGTCACCAACAGTCAGATCATATTTTAAGCAAGCACTGTGACTAGTCAAATTCAGTCAACAGACAAAATCAGGCAGGTGATGGGCACAGCTGGCTTATCAATCACCTACAGTAAAAGCATAGCTGTATCAAGTTACATAAACAGTCACAGCCAGTCAATCCTGCTTTTTGTAGGCTGGGAACTCTTAAAGGCAGAGTACATCATTTGCAGCTATCCAAAAAGTAACTGACTGAATTACTGTTGAAAAGCTTACTTGGTTTAGAGATAGTAATGGCACTAAGCTCCCTGTGAAATTATTCCCTCTGGCATGCCGTCATTTTGAAGAAAACAATAAAAGAAGGTAATTTCCAAAGATGCATTTTTGGAAATTTCCGTTTGTCGTTCGTTTTTAATTTGGCAAAGCTGTGACTGGGTGCGTGCAAGCATTGACACGACGCACACGTGCACTCAGTTCCTATAATTCATTCGGTTTGGTACGTGACATGGCGTATATGCAATCGGCTGAATGAGAACTTGTCCCGGATGCTGATTTTGGGCGCAATTCAAAACATGACTCGGCAACTTTTGAATTGATATCAAGATCCTAGAATATTGTTTCCTCAAAATTTACAGCATTCACAGGGTTGAAATTTCATTAGGTTAGTTGTTAAGCACCCGTCTTTAGATTTTGAGCGTTGTTGTTGCTTCAAACGAAGATAAACATGCACAAATTACAAATGATGTACTCTACGTTTAACAGTCACTTGATTGATTTCGCCTGAAAGGACAACTTTGCACAAATGCATGTTTGCATAAGAGGGCTTTAATCAACAGCAAAAAGTGCAAAATCATGATTTGTTGTCATTTATCGGATGTATTTGTACCATGGCGGTTACTTGCTCTGTATTTTACAACAAATCAAGTAAATTGTGTAATTTTCACTTTGTTGACAACACCAGAGCACATATGAATTGTGTACAGAACACCACCTATCAATTAATCATCACAATTGGTGCTATGGTTTGAGTAAAACCGGTGCCCTGCAGGCGGCGGTTCTCAGCCTAATTCCATCTGTCACTACAAGGAAAGTGTCATTAATTATGGGCTCTCGTGTGTGAATTTGACGCAATTAGGGTTCATTTCCCCGGCAGCGCCGTGCCGTCATGCAACGAGAGGCTCCAGTGCCGAAGCAGTCCTCATAGAAAAAGGAGGGATTTCTCCCTGGAAAATATGTGCAAAATTGCCCGAAGGTAGCTTTCCTTAAACACTTATGATCTGGCTTCCGTGCCTTTAGGTGCATTTAAGGGGTGGGCAGGAGCAGAGTATGGGAGTTTCCTCACAGACGAAGTAGGAGTTTCAAGACTGTCTTAAGGTGGACGGATAAAATGTCAATAACCTCCCTTTCCTAACTCGGTTATCATCATCGTTAGTTATAGTGCAGTTAAAGCTATAGTCCATAATTTGCAGCCATCCGAAAAGTAACTGGCGTAATTATTGTTGAAAAACATACTTGGTTGAAAGATAGTATGGGGACTAAACTCCCTGTGAAATTATTCTTTCTGGCAAGCTGTCATTTTGAAGTAATCAACGAAAGAAGGGTTTTCCAACGGTGCGTCTTAAGACGCACCGTAGGAAAATTTAAATTAGTATTTGTTTTGTTATTCAGCGAAGCGCGCGCGCGCAAACATTGGCACGACGCACACGCGCGCGGTTGCTATTATTCGTCGGATCAGTGCACAACATCGCGTATAGCTGCAATCGGCTCAGTGAGAACGCATCTCGGACGCTGAATTCAAAACATGATTCAGCAATTAACTTTTGATTTGAAATTGAGATCCTAGAATGCTGTTTTTCTCGGAATATACAGCTGAAGCTGAGCTGAAACTTCATCAGGTTAGTTGTTCAGTATCCTTCATTAGATTTTGAACACTTTTGTTGCTTCAAACGAACAAAATGCACAAATTACAAATGATGGACTATAGCTTTAAGGACTGTTATGGTTGGTAGCGTAACTGTTTCTTTGTAAGATACAACGTGTACACCACTGAATTGACACAACAGTTAACTACCATATTATATCCAGATGATCCAAACTAAGGTTTAAAACTATATTCAGTTTTAAAATTTACATTTGTAGTCACAATGATCAGTTTAGGCATACTACATGGCTCTGGTGTCCTTGCTTGAATGTAACCAGTAAATTGTACAATACCCTGCTTAGCTTAGCTTAGGTTCCCAATCTACGTGAATTAAAGATATAGTCCATCATTTATAATTTGTGCATTTTGTTCGTTTGAAGCAACAAAAGTGCTCAATATCTGAAGAAGGATGCTGAACAACTAACCTGATGAAGTTTCAGCTTAGCTTCAGCTACATTTTTTGAGAAAAACAACACTCTAGGATCTCGATTTTCAAATCAAAAGTTGCTGAATCAAGTTTTGAATTGGGCCTGAATCCAGCGTCCAAGACACGTTCTCACTAGCCGATTGCAGCTACGCGGTGTCGCGCACTGATCCGACGAATTATAGCAACCACGCACGTGATGCCAATGCTTGCGCGCGCTTCGCGGAATTACAAAACGAACTACTAATTTGAATTTCCTACGATGCTTCTAAGAAGCACCATTGGAAAGGCCTTCTTTCGTTGATTTCTTCAAAATGACAGCTTGCCAGAAAGAAAAATTTCACAGGGGGTTTTAGTCCCCTTACTATCTTTCAACCAAGTATGTTTTTCAAAATAATTACGCCAGTTACTTTTTGGATAGCTGCAAATGATGGACTCTGGCTTTAACACATGAATACCAATGACTGATCCAAGCTACATTCCCAACCATCAATGCCGGCAAGAAAATATTCCCGCCGAAGAAACTCAACAGCCAAGGCCTGCCGGGAAAGCTGAGATCTGTGAACAAAATGTAGAACAGCTGATGTTGTTGACGAAGACACAATTGCTACAAACCATGTCCCCATCCTTCAGCGACCATTCCTGTGAGACTACTGGCCCATGACATCACAGCACAAACATAGG
Source organism: Patiria pectinifera (assembly GCA_029964075.1). NCBI lineage: Eukaryota > Metazoa > Echinodermata > Asteroidea > Valvatida > Asterinidae > Patiria > Patiria pectinifera. The sequence goes on along the minus strand of CM057131.1, from coordinate 17,150,726 downwards.
AAATAGCCGGTTTACTCCCCCCGGCGTATTTCACCGCAGCTGGTAAGAACCGAGAGTCCGTTATCTCGTTAATTACGGTGCTACGCTTCCAAGACCCGCGCTCTCTCACATGCTTCCTGACTACGGTCTGAAGACTTCAAGCTCCCCGGGCTCCTCATTCTATTTTGACGGGCAGACTTGCTGGAGCCGAGACACAAACCCAAGATCGCTTCAATTTGTCGGTTCTCCACCTGTCTTTCTTCACATTCACGGTGATAATAGGCCGCGTCTTACTTATTCGGCTACGGCTCGCGATTACAAACGCACCAATGGAAGCTGATGAAGCCACTTCCATTAGACAGGTGTGTTACTGTCAGGCAGTTAGCCAATTAAATTCGGACGTGGCAAGTCATTAGCCATGATCATAGCTTGCCTCAATGGCTTGTAAAGCTGGAAATGAATATGAGTTCAACTTGAGATGTAATGATAAGAGTCTATAAAAAATTGCTTGGAACGTACTGTACTAAAAACCTTTAGACTTTGCATGTGTAATAATTGACCTTTATTTTGGCAAAAATAGTATTCTGCAAATTACAAAATGTACTTGTTTATACATGAGCTACCTTTCCATCTCTACATAGCAATTTCAAACAGACATCAAAAATTTGGAGAGCAGTACGTTTGTGGCTGCAACATGTAACGGAAAATCTCTTTTGTGAGTTTGTGTGGTTCTGAAAACAACCGATGGAAATCTCAACATTTTGGGCAGCATGCTCGAAACTACAAAGGGGTTAGGGTTAGGGGTTAGGGCTAGGGTTAGGGTTAGGATGTTTGTGTGTATAGTGTGTATGTCTCCAGACGACGGGCAGAGCATGCTGCCCGAAACGTTGAGATTTCCATCGGTTGTTTTCAGAACCACACAAACTCACAAAAGAGATTTCTTGTGCAACTGCAAACACACTCATATTGCCGATGTCACAATGCAAACCTTCAAAACTTATCTGCGCAAAAAATTGGCTGACTCCAGCGAAAGTTTGAAGGAGAAGCTTGTACCGGAAACTTGAAGTATGTAATTAATATGTCAATGCCCCTTAATTACCCTCCTGTAACCCTTCACTGTAATTAGCGTATCCTCTGGCAACCTGGCGTACATCAAATGCATAATTAGGCTCTTCTTATTACATCCCTATAACCACGGATCCTAGACAGAAGGATAAATGACTCTTCTGAGCTCCAGTACAAAATGCACTGAGCGGACTTGCCTTAATTGGTTAAAGACGCGTGATAACGGCATCAATACCGGTTGGCTTGCAAACGTGAATTTTCCAGGTGTGCCATTGTGTCGGGTTTTTGCATGACATCTAAAACAGAAATATTCATAAAACTGTACGCAAAAATACTACTTATGTAGGACAAAATTCTACCGAAATTGTTGAAAAATAATACTTCAGGATATAACAGATGGCACTGTGCACCTTTTGTCGTCATATATGAAGTATTTACCAAGAAAATAAGCGTCAAATTTCGAGGAGAACACCGTTTACCCAAATTACATTTTTAATTAGGCTTTCTTTAGAAAGTTTTAGACAGATGTGATCCCGAACCGATGAAACAAAAGCGACATTTCATTGGTCATTTTAAACTAAAGCTTAAAATAAGGTGCTGGGTATTAACAGGGTTATGTACAGTAGTTATCACTTATCAGAATTCAGTAATAAAGACCAAATACGTAGACTCATGAATATTCAAAAATATAATTAACTGGCTTGACAGACCTCGACACCAAATCTGAAAGCCACCGCGCACAGTGGTCTTTGTTGACAAGTATTCATGGTATTTGCCACCAGTACAGGCCGTTATCACGCGTCTAACCAGGAGTTGGGCCGAGTCGTTGATCCTTCTGTGTAGGATCCGTGCTTTCAGCTTCCAAATTTCAGTAGGAGTGTAGTGGGCTGGAATGAATGTGATGGGATAAGTAGACCAAGAATCCCTCTCAGGATTTTTCCTCTCATATCGAAACTGGAATGTCCTTCCTAGTCATTTATCAACATAATTCGAAACCTAAGGAGAACTGGTCCTCATTATATGAGGACAAAAAGTAATCAGCAAATCTTGTTCCATTGCTTACATGTCTAGTTTAGAATTAGAGTGAATGATTGAAGCAACATTCACCACTTTGTTTCCTAGTTTTTAAAGTTGAACAAAGAAATTGACTGGTGCGGGGTTTGAACCTGCGACCTCCACATTGCCGTTCTGGTGCTCTACCAACTGAGCTATCCAGCCCTTTGATAGCCGTTCCCCAGTTTTTCTGTGTATATTTTTAAAAAATACTGCAGTTAGTGGTACTGTGGTTCACATCTAACCTTGTCGAAAAACCCTCCATGGTTAAATTAACCCAAGCTTTTCCGTTAACTATTAGTGCAAGGTTCAAATCCACCTTTGGCCATGGTCCCTACCTTTGAAATACTGACCTGATCATCTTTTTTTCCTAATTAATGGTTAAAGGTTCACATCCATTTTTGCCTTAATGCTATCCTGATAACGTTCTTTGATTAACCCTAACCTTCCCAAAATCCTTTTTGTAAAATGGAGGATTTTGCAGGATTGAGGCTATATATATGGCAAAAATGTGCGGCTGATTTTGGAGGATGCACTACTGTCATGGTCTTAGGCCGGACCTTGTGTTGTTTATGCTCAACCGTGCATAAATTGAGGCCTAGATTATACTTGAAATCCTTGGTACTGCTCCAGGATGTCACTGGCTCTGCCAGGATTGAGGCAGTGGTCACCCCTCCAAGGAACACATTCAAGAAATAACGGGGCATTTTGGAGGATTGAGTCCCTATGCAATTTTGACATGGAGGCAGTTGGAGGATCTTGCAAGATTGAGGTTGCATCCTAGCAAAAATGCAGGGAGTTAGGGTTAATGGTGCAAAGTTCACATCCACGTTTTGCTGTGAAACTCTTATTGACAAACTGACTTGATCATCTATCTCTCTAATTAATGCGAAAAGGTTTACACCCATTTGCCTTGATACCTAACTTTGACATAGCATCCTGATCATTTTATCAATGAATTAATAGTACGAGGTTCACATCCACCCCTAGACACCCCTTTTCCAACGATCTTACCTGATCTTCTCTATTGCCACCCATTGCCTGGTTCTTCTTCATCCTTCTGAATCTCTTCTTCTGTTGACGAAACTCGGATATCATGTCGTTGGTTGGTGGACTTGCACTAGCTGCTTCTGAAAAGTGGAAATGAAGTATAATAATTTGATTTTGTTTTGTGAAATCAAAAAGTTTTCAAATTCTGAGTCTTAAGTATCAACATTTTCTGGTGAAAAGCAGGAAGAGACAGTGTTGAAGTTGAGTCAATCACAAGTCCTCACAAGTTCAGTCACAAGTCCTCACAAGCCCTCACAAGTCCTCACAAGCCATCACAAGTCATCCCAAGTCCTCACAAGCCATCGCAAGTCATCACAAGTCATCACAAGCCATCACAAGCCATCACAAGCCATCACAAGTCCTCACAAGCCCTCACAAGCCATCATAAGTCCAGTCACAAGTCCTCACAAGCCATCACAAGTCCATCACAAGCCATCACAAGCCCTTACAAGCCATCACAAGTCCAGTCACAAGTCCTCACAAGTCCATCACAAGTCCTCACAAGCCCTCACAAGCCCCTCACAAGTCCAACAAAGTCCCCGCAAGCCCCTCACATTTCCTCACAAATACTCACAAACCCTCTCAAGTTCTCTTAAGCCCTCACAAGTCCATCACAAGTCCTCACAAGTCCACACAAGCCACCACATGCCCATCACATGCCCATCACATGCCCATCACAAGCCCATCACAAGTCCTCCAGTTGCAATTGAAGCCACAAGTTATGAATGGTAACAAAGAGATTTCTTTGCTATTGTTCACCCCACATTACTTGTGACTGAGCTTGTGAAAGGACTTTATGAAAGGACTTGTGATGAACTTGTGATAGACTGGACTCAGGCATGCAACTGGGAAATCACAAAAAAGAGAGGAAATTCAAATTTTTCCCAGACTTTGTACAGTGTTTTTCTATTTTCAATGGCACACGTTGGAAGTAAAAAAAAGAGGAAATCAGCTGATCCGAGGAAAAGTTGCATGCCTGTGGACTACAACACAGTGAAGAAAAGTTCGGTAGATATCTATGAAAATGGATATATTTTATGTATGACTAACAGTCAGATCTGCAAGTCAGCCACACTGGGATTCAGGATCGACTCTCGTTATGGGGGTTATAGGCTGTTCTTGCATATGCTGCATCAACATTAAGTCATCAAATCCACTTTTCCTATAAAGTTTTGTAATTAATATTTTGGGCATTCAACCAGGATAGCACCCAAAAATCTGTTGAGTTATTTCAGGTGGGATCAATTGGTGGAAGAGGAGGAAGGAAATTACAGTTTTGGATGTGGGAAGAAAACCTAAGGAAACCATTTCTAGAGAAACCCGCAAAATTAAGGCCAGTTCATACTTATCGCGAAAGCGAATGTGAATGCAAATTTGTGACGTCACAGGACGTTTTGTTCGCAAACTTGCAAAAGTTGAAGCCATTTTAACTGTGGCAAATTTTGCAGGGAAGGTTTCGTGACATCATATTCGCTTTGCATTTGCATGAAGCAACCTTTTGGTGGGGTTCCAGCATGGGTCATAGCGGTGGAAGGCGAGGAAAGTTTCGCTTTGACAACTCAAATTTAAGATGTAATGCCAACCGTTTGGAATACAACAAAACACAGTCTACGTCACAGACGCATCTAAGAGAAAATGAGTCAGTATCCACGATGTCAAATCAATAGTGACTCTAAAAGGTGTAACTCCATAAATCTCATGAGAACCCTCCATGTATGTAGGTCATGAAACATGAGTGTGTTGCTGACATGATGAAGGAATAGCTCGTCAAAAAACACAGGTGATAATTAACGGTCTTTTCCTTGTCACAATGCCATAGTTAAAACGTTTTTCAACAGGTCAATTAGAACAAAATGTGTGAGAAGTGAAGTATGCAGTCATGTTGAACCCTTAGGCAATGAAAGGGCCATATTACAGCTATGGCACATGCAAAATAAAAAGAAGTAATGTATCTTTGATGAATGAGATTTCCTTCGGAGAGCAAACTCAGGATTTTTTTTCTCACTCTACTCGCCTCATAAATTATATACCGACTCTGTCAGTCAATAGCAACGAAGGCCCAAGAGGCCGACTAATGAATACCCATTTCGAAGATGCTGGAATGCAAGGGATCTTTTATATTTATTTTGTCTAGAATAAATGGTGGGATAGGACCGGACAATGTTTTTAGGCTACACACTGATGCTGATGGGCTCCGTGCACGAGTACCCCTCAACGGTAAAGACAGAGTTGGGGGAGACACTGGGAGAGACAATCAAACAAATTGCCGACAACGCTTGATGCTCATGTGAAGGCGCTATGGCTTTGTCCACACTTAAGTTAGTCAAGTGTACACTGTACTCTTCGTTATACATGTCAGAAATAATTAACGACGTTTTCAAACCTATTTAATTTACAAAACCTTAGAAGCACAGCAGCACTTGATTACATTCGAGCTACATGAAGTTAAGTTTTTACTTTTTCAATGACTGCCCGCCATTTATTTTGTCAATCATTGTTCATTATCATTTCAATCGCGCCAATCTGCAGACATAATGGGCAGGCATCAGCCTTTGTGAAATGGCTAAACATTGAAACGTTTAAACGGTTCTTTAAATATTTGCTAAGCGTTTAAAAAAAATTAAATGCAAAGTCACATCCTTAACCCTAACAGAACTCGACCCATCAAACCCCAACGGCATGTTTTGTTGGAATCTGTCAGGATGGGTGCAGTACCCCTAAACTGACATACTTTTACATTGGGTTGGCACACCTCCAGAATCAAAGTCAGAAATATGTGTGTGCAGTTTCCCAGATGGTGTTAGAATTTGCCAGGATGGGTATGGTTCCTAGTAAATCATGCTAGGGAGTTAGGGTTAACCAGTGTAGTCTGCATGTGAGCTACAGACATGCAGCAGCAATGCATTTCGATTCCCCGTGACTCTTTTTGGTACAGAGTGAGGGGGGGGGGGATTTGAGCATGGGGTCATTTTCTAACCTTTGGGTGTAATATCGTCTTCTTCCTCATCACTCTGTTCTTGTTTCCTCTTGTCTTCATCTCTACTCCTGGTATCGTTCTCTTTCCTCCTCGATTCCCTCAGCTCTCTCTTCAGTTGCTCCGATTCCTTGCGCAGCTCGCTCCTGTGTATTCACACACACACACAAAGAGGATTACATAAAAAGGACCGTTAGACTTCAAGCAGAGATGAAACTGGCCTTAATAAAAAAAATCACTTAGCCATCTGGAACCATTACCAATGACAAAAGTAATCCAAATTGGCAGTCTCCAGTGCATGCTCCCTATCTGCAGCTAAAATTGCACAGAAACATGGCACATACTAGTTCAGCAATTCATCCTCTTTTCAATCAAAGCACAGATGGTTACACAAACTAACAGAAAAGAAAAAAATTGACATTTTACCATTTATTCTATTTCTTATTTTAACTGGGTAGCCCATTCAGAGGAATCCACTGGTCTTCCATCGGGCCAATGAAGAGAAGCAATGTGAAGAAATGACAGTTTTTGAGGTGGGAGGAAAACCCCAGAAGAATATGCTGGGTAAAACCCACGGAATCAAGTAGGAACTGAAAACCCAATCCACATATTGGCCCAGGCAGGAATCGAACCCGGGTCACAGAGGTGGAAGGCGAAAAAAGTACCGCCACGCCAACCTGACTCCCTGTGCCTTTTCTCCATGCATTTCACCTATAGCAAAGGATACCATCCGCGACATGTACACGCGTAGCAGATTGCAAGTCGCATATGACATCACAAGACCACACAAACTGAAAGATCTATCCGGCGCGCTAATCATCTCAAGCGAATCCTCTCCAGCGACCAAAAATAATACCGACTCACCTCCTTGACTCCCTGCTGTCCATTTCTTCTTCCACTTTCTGTATCGGCTTATCAGGTGTCCTTTTAAGTTTCTTGCGTATGGACTCCTTCATCTCCTCCTCGTATATTCGCTTCTTTTCTTCTTCTTCTTCATCTTCATCTTCGATGACATCTTCTGATAATGCATGCTTGGGTTTCCTGTCAGCAAAGGCGTAATGAAACAAGGCTATTGAGTGGCATGCAAAGTGGATTATTTTAGTCCATTAACCCTCCTATTGAAACATGCATTGTCAGCCTGGTTATTACTTGGGTCAATATTGGTCAAGACCCCCATTGGTTTGTACACAGTATGCCAGGAGGTGAGATACAAACATTTTGACCATTGTTGACATCTTAAATAGTAGGAGGTTTAATAGTCTATTTAAGTCCATGACAGATTTTGCAAGCTTTACTTTGACGGTTTAAAATGAACAGCAATTTTTCCGTGTTTTCCAGCACCAATGGACACAAAACATTGAACAGCTCAGTGGAACGATGTCTTCTATAAATGACTAGCAATAAATGGGTCCATTTCATGAAATTACGACAATTGCAAATGATCCTATATGCCTATGGTGCTTCCGAGGAATCCTTTTATTCATTAAGCCTCCTGCTGTTTGAACAGTCACAGACAGTCAAAAACTCAGTCCTCCTCCCCTGCCATGCCTTTTACACAGGCTAGTCATCAACAATCAGATCACATTTCAATCAACAAACAAAAACAGGCAAGAAGGCCTATCAATCACCTACAGTCAAAGCATAGCTGTATCAAGTTTACATAAACAATCACAGCCAGTCAATCCTGCTTTATGTAGGCTGGGAGCTCTTAACTGGTGAAAACAGTCACTTGATTGATATTTACTGAAAGGAAAACTTTGCACAGAATGTATGTTTGCATAGGATGGTTAATAATAATAATTTCAGTACTTACTCTACGTCGACAGCAGCGACTGAGCTAAGATTGGGATCGTTGCCAAGATCATGAGCACTCTTGCTTTTGTGTTTCTGTTTCATCTTCAAGCTCGCTTCGTTCACTTCTTCCTCATCTTCTTCTGCCTCTTCACCAAATGACAACAAGCTGAAATTCCTGAAAACAAACAAGGATATAAAAGTTACTCTAATTATATAGTGCTTTAGGCCAAAAAAAATAATAGTTTTGCTTCCGGTTACCCTACCTACCCTAATTTGACAGCCCCTACCCTAATTTTTTTTGGGGGAAAATGAGAAAAAAACCCTGAAAACCATCGATTACTACCTTTTATTTTGACTACACGGAGACACCTCCATATGATCGTACAAAAAAAAATTGCCCAAAAAAATTCCCTACCTACCTACCCTATTTTCGAATGCCATGTAATCGGAAGCAGAAGTTTTTGTTTTTGGCCTGATACCAATACCTCAAAGTGCTTCATAATCGTTACCCCTGTTCATCAGGCCATGAGACCACTATTCTGCAGCAGCTTAAGGTCAGTGCAATCTACCACCTCACAGGTACCCACTTAGACTCCTATGTGCAGAGGCAATTGAGGAAAAGCTTCTTGCTCAAGGACACAAATACCATGTGTTCCCTACAGGGATTCGAACCCACAAACCACCACAAAAGAGTTTAACACCATTACCACAGGACCAAGTTTGCGGCACTGAGTACACATGTACATTGCTTACAAAGTTACATCTGTGAAGGGCAAAAACCAACATTGAAATAAGCTCTGCAACTTACTTTGTGGCCTTGGATTTACTTTTCTTCTTCCCTTCCTTGTCTTTCTCCTTCTTTAGTTGCCGGGGGACGATGTCATCGAAGGGATTGGCTAAAACCTTCAGAACGAATGATTTGAACAAAACAACAGATTTCAAGGGGTAGAAATTTTGACTATTCTGGTTCACGGAAAATCTGTTGCACGGCACTTTGCAATGTGTACAATTATCTCTGCTTCACTGTGCGAGTAGGTTTATGGTGTAAATCTATGAAACACACGTGTAACATCATCGATGAGTTGGGGACGGGAACCAAATCGAGGACGACCTCAATTAGAAAACGTGTACAAACCAATGAGAGCCGTTGAACAAACAAAGGAAAAAGGGAAGAGGAACAATAGAAAATCCTTGATTTACACCATAAACAAACCCGAGTTTGTTTCTGCATTCAAAAGGGGACGTTGAACAACTGAGACAATAGGGTCCCTAATTTCCGAGTTCCCAAATTTGGATTTGTGTACAAAACATATGGGAGGTCTTCCTAAAAAGTTAGAGTACAAACAAAAGAGGGACAATAGGGGGCCCCCGATTGCAGGCAAATACACACTTACATGTGTGCATCAGTTACTAATTTTCTTCTTATAACAGAACATCAGATAAACTTGAAACTTGGAACAAATATCGAACCCGATTCCAAGGTGTGCATATTACAGTGAAATCTTAATAAATAATTGAATTGCAAACAATTTTGATCAAAACAGTTTTTATCCCCCGCCCCCTTCTTCACAATCAAAATTACTGGAAATGTTACGGTGTACAAACATAAAATGGTTTGAGGATGGAACTTGGTAAAATCAATAAAAGGAGACTTTAGACAAATTTGGAATGGTAATTCAAAGATTGAACTGGAAGAAGCTGATGGACTTACCTCCGTTGACTTGATTTTGGGTGCATACAGGGGCCTGTCATCATCATCTACCTCTACCTCCGCCAGCTTGACCATGTTATACATGGTGTTGCCAACAACCTAGACAATTCACAAAATCAATTTTACAACAGACATGAGACATAATGACACCACACTTATCATTATTAATCGTAATTTCTGGTCATAAAACCAAGGATTCCTACAAAAGGGTCCTAGGCACTGCAGCTCCCAAGCCTAAAGAAACCTGTAGAGAGGAGACAATGAAAAGAAACTACGTTGGGAGGAAAAAGCCCCGGAGAATATTCTTGGGAAAAACCCACGGCATCAGGTGCCATCGCACCGGGTGCAATCGTGCGTGCGTAGGCAAGGCATACCGTTCAAACATCGGTGTGCAGATTCTCGATTTTCTACCTGGGTGGAGCCTCTCATTAAACTTGGTCCTGACCAGGGTAGGATTTTACCCATGTAAAGCGCTGTACCCATGTAGAAGCCGTGTTGGAATCTTACTAGTGTGAAAGGAGTTCCCAAAATCTCTGTGTTGGATGGACCCAGACATTTTCGAAAGGCCTTAAAAAGAGAGAGCTTTTGTGGTATTGGACTGACCGCAAGTTGTTTTCCCTACCCCATTTTAGGGCAAGTATAAGCAAGCAAAAAGCTGATCACCTTGCCGAATATGGTGTGCTTGTTGTTGAGATGCTCACAGCGGTCGAAGGTGAAGAAAAACTGGCTTCCGTTGTCGTTGGGTCCAGCGTTGGCCATGGCAACCAGGCCACGCCGGGAGAACTTAAGCCGAGAGTGAAATTCATCCTGCAAAACAGAAAAAAAGATACCGAAGGTCACATTTAAACTTAGGTAGCCAGAAGTAGTGGGACAGCTTGGCAGTTGAAAAGCCGGGCCTTCGGGCCTGAAATCTTCCGTTCGTCAGCCCTGAACTACCTAACAACAGAGTTTCTACCAATCAATAAAGCCCGGCCTCTAGATGGCCAGGCCGGACTGAAGTACTGCCCACCTCAGACTGGGTGTGTGGCTGTTGTTTGCTTGCATTCAATGCCAGAAACACAAATGTCAAGACCTGTGGTGGGATTAAAATCAGGATTAAAAAAAAAAGTGTTTCTTAAATTCCACTTCGGTTTGGATTTTTAAGCCAGATATTTGAAACCAACCTTACAAAAAAATGAGCCTTCTGTTTTTTTTGTGACACAAGCTAAAGAAACAACTGGAACATCCCCAGTTTGCTCCATGGTCTGCGACTGTGACCGCATTCACTTGCTAGTGGTGGTCTTGGTTCGTTAACAGCCGGGCCATTCGTCTGATCGCCGAGTTTCCACCCATATTTCCAACATTACAGCTCTAGAGTGTTTTCTTAAAGGCACAGCGGTCATTCAATACCGCACACTTTACCAAATCATCGTGGACGGCATTCGACACGGCACCTCACTTGTCACTTTTCGTCATGACTGTGGGCTGAATGGGAACTTTCAGTGAAATTGGATAATTGTTAAAGTAAAATAAGTGAAATTGGAGGATTGCTGGACCTTGAAATCTCTGATTTCTCCTAGTCCGAGTAACTAGGACTCTACGAATCACCTTTTTTATCATTTTGACATGGTCGGGCGATAGTAGAGTCGGAGATCGATAGCAGTATTGAGTTTACTAATAATTTTTTTTTACCATTTTCACTCGTACCACCAATCAAAATCTTTAGATTTCACCCCCAAACAGTCTTCAAACTGCCTAAATGCGCCCCTGTAGGCTTCAGTGGGAATTGAAAATACAAATGGTGGTGGTTAGGTTCACATACCTTTGGGAAGAAAAGAGAAATTTCACCTTCAATTCGGGAAACATCCTTGTCACACACACCCTGTTTGAGGCTGCCATTTTGAATTCAGGAAATATAGACTTGTGCATGGCTCTGGCTAGACTGTTTCCTGACAAGCGTCAGACAGACCAATCACAGGGCACTTTGATTGGTCACCTGGATTGGTGACCGATCAAAGTGCCCTGTGATTGGTCAGGTGACCGCAATACTGCTATCGATCTCGGATTCTACTATCGCCCGACCATGTCCAAATGTTAAAAAAAGGCGATTCGTATAGTCGTAGTTACTCGGACTAGTTTTCTCCCGCAACTAGTTCGGGACCCCGTCAATGTATACCTTGAAGGGGTGACCATACACCGACTCCCCGCCCTCACCAGTCCCCGTTGGGTCGCCCCCTTGGCCCATGAAGTCCTGGATGATCCTGTGGAAGATGGTGCCATCATAGTACCCCTCCAGACAAAGCTGGACGAAATTACGACAGGCTTTGGGGGCTTCTTTGGACCATAACTCGATATCGATGTCACCGCATGTTGTCCTCAGTAACACCTGTATGTGCGAATGGACAGCAATGACAAATTAATGGCAGATGTTCTTTACATGAAGCATTGTGTTTTCTTAGGAAAGGGGCCCTGAATGGTTCTAAGACTTTATTTCCCTTTTAAAAAAATCACACCAAGCCTTGGATTAAGAAGAAAAAAAATGAAATCTACTTCAATAAAAAGTAGGATTTTATTACAAACAAAAAGTAAATTAAACTAGTATTAAAAGTATTATAAAGAACAAAAAAGAACAAAAATTATTACACATTATTTGAGTTTTTGAGGGAAATTTGGGGGGAAAAATTACGATGACAGCGCAACGACAACACATAACCCAAAAATAAAGATGGCGATCACCGCGCCATGTATCGTGAGCACGCACGGCGCGCTGAATCGCAAGGCACAAACCGCGCAGGAAAATTGTGATTTTTACGCCCCAAAAAAAACTGTTTAAAATTGCAAAACGGGTGTCATTAGAATTGAGAAATTTCTGCTTTTGATGAATAAAAAACCATTTTTTACTCTAATTTGATCAAAACAATACAGGGGCCCTACACTACACGATCGCCCATATATATATCACGCATAGTCTAGCGCTAGCAAGTAGCAAAGTATGCAGGGTGACCATTTTAGCCGAATTTCGGCTAAATTTGACAGAAGTTTTCGTAAAAAAAAAGGTAGTGGATATTTTGCCGGAGACGGCAAACCTTTAGTAAACGTTAGTTTGCCAGATATGCACTGAACATGCGCAGTTACTGTTTTTTTGTACTTAAACATTTTCCGGTGACAAATTTTAGTCTGGCTCCATGCCAAAATTATCGTTGTAACCTTGTATTCACAAGATGGGATTCAGACCATTTTATAATTTCGGACTTTATTTCCCTTTTAAAAAAAAATCCTCCAGAGCCACAAATCTGAAAAAGAAAATGTAATACTCTGCAAAAAAATGTTTGAGACATGTTAAAATAATAAAAGAAGAATATTCTTATTTATTTGGGGATTAGAAAAAAAAAACTTAAAAATGTGCTACATTTAGTAAACGTTAGTTTGCCGTCATTACCTCCGGCAAAATATCCACTATCTAATTTAAATCTTAATTAAGGCAATACTTATACTACAACATCTGCATGTAATTTTAAGTGTTTATAGTGTATTTCGAGTGATTCTGGGGAATTTGGCAGATTTTTGATTAATCTGACAGATTTTGAAGTGCATTTAGCAAAATTTGGGAATGACCTTACGGTCACCCTGAACCCAACCTCGTACCCAGGGTGTCGAGCAGTACGCGCCCACCACTACCTGCTCTCTCACCCTGGTATTGGATCATTTGCATGTGCAAGATTTTTGCAAACGTATGCAAATGAGGAACAGTCTGGTGCCTGGATATGCGTTACACATTAGCGTTTGTTTTTGTATGCGGTGTATGGGGTAAAAACAGAGTCAATTCGTAGCAGCGTGAGCACGGCGTGAGTTACGAAAACACGATTTTTGAAATCAAACTGTTACGATCTTATCGAGACAACATGCAGTATCATATTTCATATTAATATGAGCAAATTGGAAAGGAAATTAGTATTTTCGAGAAGGCGTGGACGAATGATCGCGAAAACACGTACTGCACGTTGTGAATATATAGCACCAAGTACACGATAAAAATCCATTACTAGCCAATTGCGGTATCCAATCAGGATACAGGAAGAAAGTTTCCTATCCAGGGTTTACTATTGGAAACGCGGTTGGAAATAAAGTAAGCACTGGGGACGAGGTTGCCCTGAACCATGATGAAAATGTCTCCACGTCGCTGGCTGCATACAGTGACAGTGTGAAGTGCTAGCCAGCATTGCATGGCCCGGCCCCCAATTACCCATGGCCCATGCGCAATACAGTCGTTTTTAAATAATGACGTCTTTCCCACAAAAATACCTTTCCATTAGTCGGTGGTTCAAGGATGTAAGTAGTACTCATTCTGCTCAACTGTAAAAAACAATTTCCTATCGTCTGCTCGTTTAACTCTGCAACAAATTGAGCGCCGCCATATTCCACATAGTGCCCAGACCCAGCCTTATTACACTGTACGTAAATCACAAACAATCACACAACAAGGGAACTGACTAAATAATGATTGAGGGCGCCATTCGACATTTACGGTACGTATGTCCTCAACCTCGTACCCAGGGTGTCGAGCAGTACGCGCCCACCACTACCTGCTCTCTCACCCTGGTATTGGATCATTTGCATGTGCAAGATTTTTGCAGACGTATGCAAATGAGGAACAGTCTGGTGCCTGGATATGCGTTACACATTAGCGTTTGTTTTTGTGTGCGGTGTCTGGGGTAAAAACAGAGTCAATTCGTAGCAGCGCGAGCACAACGTGAGTTACGAAAACACGATTTTTGAAATCAAACTGTTACGATCTTATCGAGACAACATGCAGTATCATTTTTCATATTAATATGAGCAAATTGGAAAGGAAATTAGTATTTTTGAGAAGGCGTGGACGAATGATCGCGAAAACACGTACTGCACGTTGTGAATATATAGCACCAAGTACACGATAAAAACCATTACTAGCCAATTGCGGTATCCAATCAGGATACAGGAAGAAAGTTTCCTATCCAGGGTTTACTATTGGAAACGCGGTTGGAAATAAAGTAAGCACTGGGGACGAGGTTGGTATGTCCTTGACGTTGTGCGGCCCCGTAAAACATGGCGCACTTTGATTTTTCGCCTCTTGTGCCTTGCTAGCTACACAAAGCAAATGTTTTTTCCTCAAATATCACAGTGAAAGAGATTTCAGCAAAATAAAACATTCCCATTCATATAAAATATTGAGTTTACCTACCCGTTACGAAGTTAAAAGAGACATTTATTTTGGCGTGATTTTCTGATTTTATTTTGTAATGAACCCTTTAAAAATGCGCCCAAAATAAAATGATTTTCGGACAAACTTCTAATTGGGAACGAGTGGAGATAATAGTAATGGTTTATCAAAATTCGGAGTCACCTTCGTTAACTTGGGATTTTCCGAGATCTGTTCAAGTACGTACGTGCGTCACCGTCAACACTCGGCCGATTTTGTGCCCCGAATTTCCGGACGCCACGGTTTTTTTTAAATTTTGAATACCGCAATTCCTGACACTGCAATGTTCACAATGGTTTAACAGCAAGCATTATAGAACTAGTAATTAAATGAATTTGAAGTTTGTCAACAAAGAGGTTTGGCAACACTGCGTGCTCAAAACCGACGATTATGCCTGACGATTTGGCGATACATGCGCCAAATAAATTTTTTTTAAAAAGGGCACTCGTACAGTACAGGCCGCTTGCAGTGAACAAAAAGAGCAAGACCGTTGTGTTTTTTAACGGGCATGCACTTCTTCAGAAAAAAAGGCACTTGTTAACAAAAGAAGTGTACTGGCAAAAAAGGGCATTTGAATGGAAAATCGCTGTCTTTACAAAATACTGTGGGGGGGGGGGGGGAAAATACCCCCTTAGCCCTCGTTCTCTATGCATTATGCCCCCCCCCCCCAAGTTTACCCCCAGTTAAGCCGCTGTGAGGGATGCCATGACTGAGGACCGCGTGATCCAACGTGACAGCATATTGAGGCACCAATACACCATAACAATTCGCCGACGGTGCTTTTCTTTTAATATGACATCGTGCTGGATTTGGATTTTATTCCCTGCAGCCGGTCACGTCTCCGCAATTGACTGCGCGGTGGTCGCTATCTACAAGATGAATGAACTCCACAGACATAATATCTGCATCTCTCACAACGATCAAATCCATCTTGTTGATATAGCGCCCTCTGTCGATGCGGTGGCTTTATTTGCGCTCAGGGACCTACTGGGAATGAAAATCCAGATGTAGTCTTGGAACAAACAAACAACCTGCATATGCTCCTTACGCTTATTGGGGGGGGGGGGGGGTTGATTTCCAATCGTCCCCAACCCCCTCCGTCGGTGATGGATTCCGCTTGTTGCATTTTTGTGTGTGTAATAACATGCTCATAATGGTGGCCAAGAATGTTTTCACTGAATGAAACGAAATGGAACCACTTTGTTTCTGAAAAGTTTCACACTTTCCCCCCACCCTTTGATGACCCGCTGCTGCTGTTGTGGAGGTAGACGGTATAAATATCTTCTACTAAAAAGTTGTTATTACGACAAGCTTACTTTTAAAACCCATAAATTGTGCGCCTTATACACTACACCCCCCCCCCCGCATCCCCCACCCCAACGAACGTTCACACACATTTTATGGCAATTTTGGAGGTCGATATGTTTATGGTCAAATGTCAACTTGTCAAGCACTCCCTCTCGGCGGGTGCAGTGACTTATGAACGCAGGCCCAGGCAATCTCCATCATTTCGGGTTCGTAGGCCAGCGAAGGTCACAATTATAGCAGCAGCAGGCACCGCGGCTGTTTCGCACACCTCCTACGGCGGGGCGAGGTTGCTCAATGTTCTCCTAGTCGGAACCTTCAGAATTGGCGGAAAAAAAATCAAGAATTTGGAATGGTAAGAAATAAGTAATTGTTGTATTAACGATCACTACGTCAGTAGTGTTGATGTTCCCTAACATGGCACACTTTGAGTTTTTGCCTCATCTTGCCATGCTTGCATGCTACTGCTAGAGCCAACAAATTACCTCAAATTATATTTCACAGTAGGTTAAATTTCGTCAAGGTCTAAACATTCCCGTTCGTAAACTTTCGGTTTATCTATCCGTTATTTAAGAGAGAAATTTTACTTTGGCGCGATTTTCCATTTTTTTTTAAATTGCACCCCAAAATTCAGAAAATAATGTTTTGACAAACATGTTGTTAGATATGTGGGTGGATAATAAATAATGGTTTATCACAATTGGTCAACTTTGAAGACATTCTTTTAATGTTCACGTGGGAATTCCCAAGTTGTGTTGAAGTGTACTTGCCACGTTAGGGAACGCTCGGCCGATTTTGTGCCCAATTTCCGGAAGTTACCGTTTTGAATTTCGGGCTAAATTTCATGACACTAATCGCGCCGTGGTTGAAATAGCAATATTGGCTAATAAAATTATGACATCCATCCGGTTGTTTTCAACCAAATATTTGTTATTTTAACCAAATATGATATGATATGATAATTTATTGTCCACAATAAGCATGCGGAAATTTGTTTTCCACCAGTACTACAAATTTATCTGAATAAGATAAGATCACGAGCTGCGCTGGCTGCGCGGTTTGGACTTGAATCAGCAGTCTGGATATAAAACCTCTCCAGTTTGCAAACCCGTATGCCGAATGGTGCAAGCTTCGTTTTTCACCATCCCGACTAGAAGTTTCTTGTCAGTGCAAATGATAATCTTGTTGCGGCAGTTCATGCACGACATCAAACACAAGTAACTTAGCCTATCATGCATGTACACGTACGGTGACGTACCGGTTATAGCATGGAGGAAGAAAATAGTTCGCATAACTCTGGCCTTGGTTGTAGCATTTCCTCCATGGTTGTAGTACCGGTACCATGGAGCTATACGTAGCGTGTACAATCACAAACACAATGTACATGTACAATGTGTACCGTGCCAGCCAGCTGCAAAATGATGCCTATCTCCGAGCTCAAGCTATGCCCTCTGAATTCTGCTGACTCAAACTTTTCAGTTCAAAGTTCATCGGGCTGTGATTGCGATAACACATTGTCAACGTGTTCACAATCAACAACTTAGCAATGACCGAATCGGAACACACAGTAAGTATATAGCCCTAGGCCCACACATAACATTAAAATGTTCAGCCTGAACTTTTCAAATCTGCTTTTCGATGGAAATCACTTAAATTTCCTGTGATCACAGTGACTTTTCTGCTTGTGGTTGAACACCATTACCAAAATTATCTACGCATGGGTTGTTGGCTTTTGCAGCATGCAGAGGCCTACCGCACGTGTGAATGAACGTTCGTGCAACATTACTATTATACATGTACATGTAATTGTAAATGTACACGTATAATCATGGAGGAAGCAAATAGATCCCAAAAGTAACCCAGCGAATTATCAATGGAAAGCTACGTAGTGGTACAGTAAAACACCCTTGAGACTCTATCTGGATTGGTGTCATTTACAAGAAATCAATCATCAGTCAGCTAGTTGACTGATTTTTAAGCTCTGGCAACAGAGCGACTACAAAATACAAATCATTTTGGTTGTCGGTTGGTCGGTCGGGTCCCCCCCCCCCCAAAAAAAATTCAAATGCCCGAAAACGAACGCCCTAACTCATCCATAAACTGTAAGTACCAAACTGTAACTGTCCAAAAAAACACATTAAATGCTTGTCAAAAAGTTGTTTGTAACCATTCGTGACATTGTTGATGAAATGTTTTGAATAGAGGCAAGAAAATGTGTGGTAATGTGGTATTTTTGTGCGCTACAAACTCAGGAAGTTAGGGGGCTTCTACACACCTGTGACTATGCATCACCCCTGCGTCTGGCCCTGCAGTGTCAGTGTGATGAGTCTCCAGGGCATAGGAGTGAGGATGCATTATGAATGTCACTATTATTTTGTATTGTGACTTTCAACAACATGGACAATCCTTATTTCAATAAGCCACTTGCGTGTTAAATTTGAATAAAATCTGGAACGCTGACTTAATACAATGCTTTGCACGTTTTAACCTAGCATTCTCCCGACCAAAGAGACTGTTACTATATCACGTGATTCGGGGCAAGCCTTATGCTAGCAACCCCCAGCTCCGGCATGGTCTGGTGTCTTTGTGCCATTCTCACCCATTGTGGACGATGTATTGGCGCTGAGCGTCTCTTACGTAATCATGTGATTAGCAACAGTGTCTTTGGTCTGGAGAATTCACAGTTAATATGTGCCAAGCATTCTGAGTAAGTCATTGTACCAGACGGTTTTCAAATGTAAATCCCAAAGGGTATAGGTTACACGCAAATGCTTATTGACAATCACGAGTGCAGTTTGAAATACACACGGAGTGCTATGGACCATGGAGCTATAGCTCCATGTGACCAAGCAAGTCGCGTTACGTGTCAAAAGGTTGTGCATTGACCTTCGCTGTTTCCTCGAGAAAAAAAGATATTCACTTCAACAGGTTTGGGTTTGGAACATTCTTCTTCAACTTTTATCATTCGAAACGAGCACAATGCATGAAAATAAAATGATCATGCGCCTTTCGGCCAAAAAAAAAGTCTCCGGTTTCTGGTATGCGCGCGCGTCGCCGTTTCAATACAAGATGATGTTTCAAAACCGCCAAACTCACTGGTTTGACTGGAATTCTGCTGCTGCACAATTTTAACGTGTTTTAGATGGGGTTATGATCGAGAATAAGATTTATGTGGCCTATCTGGACTCCCATATATTGCACTAAGTTTAGTCGGGCACCATTTGCAGTCATCAGCCGACATTTGAAGCCAAAAACAGTTAAAAAAAAAAAGCCGCGTCGCCGCACCACTTTTGGGGCAAGCTCCATACCAGAAACCGGAGACTTAATTGTTTGGAGCCCTTTTTTTTGGCCTTAAGCCATCATGATGCAAGTTCAACCCCTGCCGAAAGATCAGTGTTATTTCCTTCCTTGTTTCATTTCCTTTGTTACGGCATAAAATAGTGATTTCAATCAACTGTATATGTGTGAAAGTTCCTTTCGGGCGCTAGTTGTAAAGCTAAAATGAAATACAAGAACTGATGGAGTTTTGCTTTGGATGATGTTAACTATAATAAAGGTTTTTATAATAGCATAGTTTCGAAAACTTGTGTGAGAAAAATATTTTGCATGTGTTCTCAGTGGGGCACCTGAAATGTTGGAAGAATAATCAATGTGTCCATTTTGTGCCCCGATCATCAAACTAGGCGAGTTTTGCCACTAGGATAGGGAGAAATTAAGGGAGAAACACGGCTCCCTGTCTCGCCAGTCGAATGCAACATCTCTAACCCTGAGAAAAAGATTGTTTGTGATACAATTATCTAGGTATAGGTAGGTAGGACAATGATTTTATTGCGAAACTGTTTTTAGAGATGTCACAACATTCAAGTTGCAAACATCACAAAACGAAATGATCAAATTATCACGAAATACCTTACTGGATTGTTAGGGAATGACAGTCTAAAAGCATCCTGTAAAATCGTGGCTCCTGGTGTGCTGACATTTTCAAGAAAAATTGTAGTTTTCCAACGCTGATCGGCCGACCAGCGTTGGAGAAAACTGGCTTAACTAAAAAATAAAAAAAAACACCTCCTTAGTTTTCATTATTAGTTATTCCACATTTTCTTTGCAATTGATTACACATCTGTGAAAGGAAACAAGTCTGCTAGACTGATTCTCTGTCCTTACAACCCCCAAAGTCTATAAATTGCTCCTTTTCATCTAAAGTGGGGTCAGGGAACCAAAGTGCAAGAACATGGTTGGTTTTCGTGGTTTTTTCAGTATCTTCAAGCCCAAAACGTGAAACTAATCATTTTCACAATATTTGCTATAGCATATACTAATCCACCAAATCCATTTATTTCTGAAAATTGCAGCAATTCTGCATTCTGGCAATAAAAAGTTTGAAGTCTGTAACTTGGCCCTAAAATAATCCAGGTAGGTATTTTTGTCTCATACCCTCGTCTGTTGATCATGATTGCATGTGCCTTGTTGTTATTGTCACCAGCTGTTTGGACAGGTTATTTTTTTTGGGGGGGGGGGTGGCTGGTGAGAGGTAACGTGGGAAAACAGCCCCCCCCCCCAACGCAAAGTCCCCTCCCCCATACAAAGTCCATCTTTGTCACGCCCAATGTGTTGGGGAGAAGCAATTACGCACAGTTCTCGTTACATAACGTAAATTATCCATCCAAAATAATGGCGTGATATATTGTTGATATTCCTTCCTCCATGCTCCAAGCTGCAGTGACGGAAGGAATACATGTACAAGGGCGGATCCAGAACACAATTTTTTTTGGGGGGGGGGCCAAAAAAATATTTGTGTCTCCCAAAAGGTGGGGCAAAAAATACGGCGTGGGGTTCGGGGCCCGATTTTTTTTTGGATTCTCGATGCTCTGTGGTGTGATCTGAGGCAATTTCTGACCACTTTAGCCAATGTTTTTTGAGGAAAAGATGGTGGTGTACTCATTGCCTGCCTTTATTGAGACGTCACATAAAAAAAATAACAATTGGTTTCGGGGTTTTTTTGGGGGGGAGGGCAGGGCCCCCTTTGCCCCCCCCCCCCTGGATCCGCCCTTGTACATGTACATGTAGCTGCAAAGCGTGTAGTACGGGTCCAGTAGGTTCCGAAGAAATATGAATGAGACGCTGGCCTTTTTATTTTGCTGCATTTGTAAACGAGGACATCGGCCTAAGGACCCCTGTGCGGATTTAACCCTTATTCACGTCATTTTTCAGCAATGCCAAAAACAATTCCTTGTACATTAACATGTAGCTCTACAATGGAGCTTTAGGTAGAGCTCCATGGTTCTACCACGTACGGATTGAAGGCCCATCAGGTCTGCATGTCCTTTGACCAAATTCGGAAAGACCTGTAGTTTATTATAGCTCGTAAAATAGGAGACAGGTCGACCATGGAGGAAAAAAATGAATCGACTGAACAGGTATTTTTGTAACGGTGTAGATTTTTAAAGTGGAGCTGAGGCATATTTGGGCTTGAAACAACTCAATGTAAAAGAATGACAACGTCGTCCCCTGTGCTTACTTTATTTCCAACGTTGTTTCCAATAGTAAACCCTGGATAGGAAACTTCCTTCCTGTATCCTGATTCGATACCGCAATTGGCTAGAAATGGATTTATATCGTGTACTCGGTGTTGTTATTCACAACGTGCAGTACGTGTTTTCGCGATCATTCGTCCACGCCTTCTCTAAAATATTCATTTCCTTTCCAGTTTGTTAATATTAATATGAAATGTGATACTGCATGTTGTCTCGTTAAGATCGTAACAGTTTAATTAAAATAAAATCATGTTTTCGTAACTCACGCCATGCTCGCGCTGCGACGAATTGATTCTGTTTTTACCCCAGACACCGCATACAAAAACAAAAGCAAATGTATCGCACAGGCAGGCACCAGACTACTCCTAATTTGCATACGTGTTCAAAAATCTTGCACATGCAAATGATCTAATACCAGGGTGAGAGAGCAGGTAGTGGTGGGCGCGTACTGCTCGACACCCTGGGGACGAGGTTGAAAAAAGGAGGTTGTTTTCATCGGCGTCTGTTTTTCTGTGAACAGGATAACTCAAAAAGTTATTGACGAATTTTTTTGAGGGGGGGGGTGGATGTTCCTTGGTAAAAGTACTAATCGATAAGATTTTGGAAGTGATCCGGATCTGCGTCTGGGATTCAGGATTTTTCACCCATAGAAAACGTTCACCCTCTGCAGTGACCAGCTTCGTGTGCGTGGCACTGACTAGTTGACCCTTTACAGGGTGAGTAAAAAAAAACCCGAAACCCAAATGTCGGGACCATTGTTCTGGTGAAGTTCTGCATGTAGCACTTTCAAAATCTAGGATATGAAAGCCCAATTCATAAGCTTTCTTTTAGTACAAGAATCATGCAAACCACTCATGTAATTTTCAAGTTACGAAATTTTAAACACAACCACCGTTTAAAGTTCTGTCGTCAGATCACAAAAAGGTATATATACGTGTTCTTTCAGCAAAACGAAAACAAATCACATAGGGATGTGTGCCAATTGGTTTCGTTTTGCTGAAAGAACGCACTCCTTTGTTGTTATCCGTGGGCAGAACTTTAAACGGTGGCTGTATTTAAGTGATTTGAATGATTCTTGTTTAAAAGAAAGCTTATGAATTGGGCTTTCATATCCTAGATTTTGAAAGTGATACATGCAGAAATTCACTAAAACAATAGTTCCGACATTTGGGTTTCGGTTTTTTTTTAAACTCATCCTGTATGGCTTATCACTATTGATCTCACCATTGATAAAACAAAATCAGAAGTTCCTTGATGTCAGTTGTCTATGTAATAGACCACGGCGAATGCCATGTCGGAAATAGATAGGGCCCCCGTGTTTCTGGCCTCCTGTATAACTCCCACGTGGAGTATTTAGGAGAAGAACCAACCAAGAACCAAGAACCAGCTCCGTGGAGAACGGGTGATTCTCAGACTTGGGTGTCAGCGCCCACCGGTCGAAAAGCATCGAGCTATGTATTATCACCCCGAATATTTATTTCTATCACAGAACAAAATGAGCAAGGTTTGTTTAGAATGCAGTATCCTGACGCCAACTATTTTCTCTGTCATGGTAAACACGTGGAGAAAAAAAAACGCGAATGTGGGACTTGTTGGCCAGTAGAAGTAACCGCTGGACTCGGGAAAGGTAACTGAGAGGAAAACGTCCCAGGCTGTCCGCACTGGACTTAAAATGGGAAAAGTACCCATAGTCTCGGTTAGTTTTACCCAAAAAAGTCCAGTGCGGACAGGGCTTTAGAAACATCCCCAGTCTTGCTTAAACTTTGGTTAAAATGTGTCCACAAAGCCAAAGTGGCTTCTGTATCTCATTATTTCTTCTCCCACATCATTTTTTTTTAGGTGTTAAGGAAACTGACGAATCCCTTTCCCCGTCTGACGTATCGTCGGTTAATGGTGGTCTTCGCTTCTATATGCTTGTGCATTATCTCATTTGTATGTGTTCTGAGCACATATCAATATGGTAAGTATTTTTATTTCGGTAATTACACACTCATTATAAAGGTTGTCTAACTAAATTCTGAAACGAAATCATGTTGTGTTTTGTATAGAGCTACGTACGTCCACCGGACACTTCATTTCCCAGTGAAATCCAGATCGCTTCCTTAAAATCTTTACAGTCTATTAAAAGTCCATGGATCCATTGTGGTAACGTTGGAATTGTGACTTTCTTTATACGCCAAACCACATGTAGGGTGTGCATTATGTATATGAAAAATATGGCGCTTACAGATTATACCTCATTGGTGGTATTTCAAAGAGCACGCACAAAGTTTGGCTTCGCCGGATTTCAACCTTTTATCAGTGGTGCCGTAGGCGTAGCCAGCGGGGGATAAGGGGGTATTTTCCCCCCCCCCCCCCAATATTTTGTGAAGATTGCCTTTTTTCAATCACATGCCCTTTTTTCAATGGGTTGAACCCCCCCCCCCCCCCCAATAATTGGTAAAGAGTGTCCTTTTTTTTCTGAAGAAGTGCCCTTTTAAAAAAAGAAATAGTGCCCTTTTTTGTGGCATCTGCCGTTTTGGGTGCCTTTTTCTGAATTTCGCACGTGTGTCGCCCTGAAAAGCACCATATATTGGTCCTTTGTGTGCATAATCGTCGGTTTTGAACAGCTCCCCCATCGAAAGATGGTATCCCCCCCCCCCCCCGTTTTTTGATTTTACGGAGGCCAAGTGTCTGAAGAAAAAACCTGTCTACATTTCACCACGGATGTGCAAGTACCCTTTTCAAAAAAATGTTACACCCCCCCCCCCAATAAAAATGACCGTGCTACGCCACTGGACCGTGCTGCATGCCAAACATAATACATGTACATGTATGTCAAAGTCAATTACTGCATCATGGTGGCCCTGAAGGGACATAACTGCTCGTGAATAATTCAGTGGCAATAATTCAACCGGTCGACAAGTCGTGAATAATTCAGTGGCAGCCAAACTAAATAATTTTATTTCTTTCATATTCACCCTGTAGATATTACCCACGTCAACGTTCAGAAGATATCTTTGAATTGGATGCTTCGCGGCGTGTCACATCATGCACCAACAGTAAATCGACCGCATCATAACGAATTAAAAGATTCACTAGGAAATGTCTATATTCAGCATCAGTATGAAGACTGGCTTCAGCATTCTGCTAACAAGGTTAGACCTGTTGGTTGGTTAAAAAAAAAGTTGGTTTAAAATTGTAAGTAAGATTTGAGGCTTTGCATGGTCGAGATACTAAATAATGAAAGGTTTGCGGAAACACCATGTGCGAATAATTTCTCAACTAAGAGAGTGGTTCTGAAAAGAACCAGAGGTATGAACTCGACGTTCCGGTCAGTATGCTCTGACTGTCTTCAGGAGAGTGCCTAAGCTCTAAGAAAGTGAATTCTTAAGTAGCAAAAGGCGAAGTCAATGAAGTGAGAAGTTGCATCCTGTCGGTTACATCTTGGAGATTGCACATTCCAAGATGTAACCGACATTGTGTAAAATAATGTTTCCAATTTGACCAATGTTGGGTACATTATTTTTACCAAGCGTTGGGTCAAATGTGGTCCTTTTTTTAACCAACTTAACAAACTGTTGGGCTATTCACCTTGTAACCAACGGTTGGTTAAAATAGTTACACTTACCCAACGTTTGGTAAATTTAATCAACGTTGGGTAAAATGGCTAATGGCTCCAGCAGTCTGCTTACGAGGTAACTTAGACAACTTGTACTCCTTTCCATACAGCACTCTCAAAACGTTGGTTAAAATTTGGTTGTTTAAAAAGTTGTTTACAATTTTACCCAACTTTGTGTAAATGTTTCCAATTTGACAAACGTTTGGTATATTTTACACAACGTTGGGTAAAATGAGTTCCTTTTTTTTAAACCAACTTTATAACCGACTGTTGGGCTGTTCAACTGGTAACCAACGGTTGGTTAAAATAGTTACACTTACCCAACGTTTGGTAAATTTAATCAACGTTGGGTAAAATGGCTGATTTCAACCAAACGTTGGTTACCAGGTGAACAGCCCAACAGTTGGTTAAAAAGCTAGTTAACAAAAGGAACACAATTTTACCCAACATACATTTAATGCACCAAAATGGGGCACAGAATGCATTAACTGTGGCCATTAATGTCTCTCTTCGTGTTTCGACGCAGACTTTCGACCTTCGGCCGGAGAGCGGTTTCATGAAACAACAGGCCTCGATTCAACGCCAACGAAAGAGGGCGCTACAGCAAGTTTGTAGAAAACATCCAGAGTTGAGCGATGTGACGTTCACGGGCGGAAACACACGCCTACTCTTCGTCGCTGAGAAAAGCAGGTTATTTTACTGCGTTGTTCCCAAGGTAACTGATCTTACCTGCCTAATGTACAATTATATCTTATGGCTTGGATTGTTATTAATTTTATTCTTATTTAAAACAATAATTATTCGACGTCATTTGTTATAGTGGTATAATTAAGTAATTGTAATAAACACAAAAAAACTGTTTGCATCATGGGCGTCGCGAGGGGGGCAGGGGGGGGCACGCCTGGAAAAGCAAAAAAAAAAAAAAAAAAAGGAGAAAAAAAAGGAGAAAAAAGAAAAGAAAAAGAGGCGCGAAGACAAAGTGGTGTAAATTTAATGAGTTGGGGGGGGGGGGCAAAATGTCCCTGCCCCCTCTAAAACCGATGAATCGAGAATGTGTTGAGAAATACAAGCATTTTTTGGCAAAATTTTTTTTTGCCCCCCTCTAGAAAAAATCCTGGCGACGCCCATGGTTTGCATATTTTCACTTGATATCTTGCACAGGAACGAAAATATACTGCCCCATAAGTTGAAAGACATAGAGCAGACGATATGTCACCTCATGGTGCTACCAAGGGCGGATCCATTACCAATTAGGGGGGGGGGAAGAGGGCTTGAGTATTTGGTGTATTTTTTTTTCAAACAGGGGAATATAGTATCGTGCGATATTTCTACACTGTTTTATTCAAATTTAGATATGTGTAGCTGATGGCTTGCGAGGGAGATACGCAACGTTTTTTCCCCTGCAAATTAAAGACAAAAAGGGTTCTTTTCTATACTCCGATAAAATAAAATTGTTGGGTCTGTGTGTGTGTGTGTGTGTGTGGTGGGGGAGGGCCTGGATTCTCCAATGGGTGTGACTGACGTAAGCTATATAGAGGAACTTCAACGGGCGCTGAAGCTGTCAAAAAGTTCCTCAAAGTTCAAGCAATATGGCTTATTAATTCATTCAATTCATAGAATATGCTTCCGGTTACCCTACCTACCCTATCTTGACAGCCCCTATACCAATATTTTTTGGGGGGGGGGGGGCGGGGGAAGTAATGAGAAAAAAGCCGGGAAAACAATCAATTACTTCCTTTTACCCTTATACACGCAGCTCAGACACCTCCATAATATGATCGTACACAAAAACAAATTGCCCCCCCAAAAAATCCCTACCTGTATTCATACCCTATTAAAATGCCATGTAATCGGAAGCGCAAGCAGAGCTATTTTGGGGCCTAATTTGGGATTGTCGATCTTGCCCCTTTTTTTGCAGGCTGGCTGCACCAATTGGAAGAAAGTTCTCATGGTCTTGGAAGGTCAACGGAAATATGTCTGGAATATCACCGGCTACGAAGCCCACAAACGGAGCGATCTCGTAAACATGTCTGGTATGCCTCAGAAGAAGCGGGAGTACATTCTGCAGAATTATCTGAAATTCATGTACGTTCGACATCCGTTCGTCCGTTTGATATCGGCCTATCGCAACAAGATCGCGCGAGACATCGCACATCAGGGGACGGTCTTCCGAGGCTACGCCCGGAGGATTGTGAGCAAGTACCGCAAGGGGGCGTCCTTAAACGAGCTGGAGGCGCGAGGGAGCTATAACGTCACGTGGGACGAGTGGATCACCTATTTAACGGATCCGTCCGAGTTGAGCGGATTCAATCAACATTGGAAGGAGTTTTACAAGATGTGCTTTCCGTGTAGAATCCATTACGATTTCATTGGCCATCTGGAGACCATTTCGTCGGACTCGGCCTATATGCTTTCCGTTTTAGGAATTGATAAAGTGTCCTATCCATCGCCCGTTGCGAACAGTAGCAGTGTTTTTTACGATCAGTACTTTGCCAACGTCAGCAGAGAGGACCTTTTAAAATTGTGGAAGATCTATGCTCTCGATTTTAAGCTCTTTGGGTTTCCAAAGCCAGAGATATTGAATGCGCCCGGCAGTGGGGATACCCTCTGGGAATATACCTAAACCATGACCCAATGCGTTTCAGCAATGGGACACCGGGGCGTAGACTGAAGGTCTTTTGTTAGCCTGGGAAATGGGAGTGGGTCTTTCTCGAGTCTTTCTTGCTTTCAACTTTCTTATGTAGGTACTTACCCCCCCCCCCCCCATTTTCCCAGGCCAACAAAGGTGGTCATTAATGTTCCCTCTCGAGATGTAAACATTGTCTCCTCTCTTGTGATGCAAAAGACGGTGCCCGTCAAAACACAAAATACCCTCGCGCATTATTAAGATTGAGAGCCTTCTCAAGTTATAATAACACCCCTCTTGTGCCCTTATCGAGATGGGAAATTGGCCGTCAAAAACAATAGAACTCCTCTCGCGATAACTTTAATCGAGATGGAAAACAGCCCCTCGAACGAAAGCACAATTAGTGCCCCTCTCAAGATGGAAAACTGGCCAGTAAAAAAACCCAAAAGTGCACCTCATGCGAATAAAATGGTAACTGAACTGGCCATCAAAAGCAAAAGTGCTCCTCTCACAATAAAAAAAATGGTCCCTTTAAGTAGGCCTAACTCAAATTCAAGGGCGGACCCAGAGAGGTTACTGCCGGGGTGTGCTGGAGGCCAAAGGGCTCTCTCAAGTGAAAAATACCTTATTTGAGAACGATATGGCTATATTGAGAGTGTTTCAGCTATGCCTACACTGTAATTTTTGGAGTAAGGGAATTAAGATTTTACAAAAATTTTAACGCAAATATTTTAAAGAGTGTATATCAATGTTGTCAGTAAATTTTGTTCCCGGTTACATGATTTCCTTGCAATGTGAACGAAAACAGTTTCACAATTTTCTCCTCTTTCACACCGACGGAAGGTGCCTCCGCGCGCTGAGCAACGCCTTAATTGCGTCACTTTTTTTAAAAGGGGATTCGCGACTCATGATCAGAGGGTCCGGGGTTCGAATCCAGCCGCTGGCCATATATTGTGTCCTTGGGCAAGGCACTTTACCCCCACTTGCCCCTCTCCACCCAGGAGTATAAATGGGTACCGGCATTAGCTGGGGAGTAATCCTGCGATGGACTGGCATCCCATTCAGGGGGAGTAGAAATATTCTCAGTCGTTTGATGCCAAGGAAACCGGAGATAAACACCGGCCTGATGAGCCACATTGGCTCGGGACAGACTTTAGTTTTTTTACTTTTTTTAATAGCGGGTAAGTTTTATATTACTATATAATAAAAGATATGTAATATGCTGTAAAACATTCCCCGTGTTATTTTCGAGTTTCACCTCGAAAAATAGATTTGGGTTTTTTTTTTCAATTGCTGTTTTCTAGCCATAAAAAAATAGTTGTTCACTTTTGAATGAATCATTTAACCAAAAAAAAATCCACCGACGTTTAGTTATCGAATTATTTCTTCACAAAATTAGAATTGGCTGCCTGACAATTCGGCTCTCGCGGGGCGGGTTCGTTTTGTACGCAAAATGAAAGCCCTTTTCGGAAGGTCGCAGGCGCCCACCATCCGAATTGTTTTGACATATCAGACGTTATTCGGGAGACTTGGATAACGGGTGATACCCAGACTAGCGAACAGACAGTGTGTGTAAAACTACATTCACGGATGCCTCCCCCACCCAAAAAAATAATACCAATCCCCAAATGAATCAGGGATGGGGTTGGTTGGGGGCAAGTAAGGGGTACACATGGGGTGATGGATGAATGTGAAGGTAGGGGTTACGGTGGGGTGGGTGGGGTATTTATGTAAATTTCAATATTTCCAATAATTATTTAATCTCATAGTTCTGGATATTGATTATCACAAAAACAAACAAACATCTATTGCTAAAATGCATGCCATGTAACCCAATTGCACATATATACCTTCAATAAAATACCTTCAGTAAAAATATGTTAATTCTAATCCATTTAAAGGGCTTTATTATACTTTTATTTATACTTTTCACAGTAAAACAATGTCACGAAGCAATCCTAGCACATTTGTTGTTCAAACTTTACTTTTCTGGGAATGAAAAACATCTCGATGAAACGCTGACTTTTGTGTTAAAGTTTGATTTCAAATCTTCAACTCATGAGACAGGCAGACAGGCAGTCTTCTTTCCGACAAAATACAGCCAGTTACTCCATATGTCTTCTGCAATTACTGTAAGGGGCCCTTAAAGTTTGTGAGAAGGCAACAGATTGTCCACAGTTGGTTGACTAAGGTAAAGGGTATTACATTGTCAAAGATGTAGTATTCACTGACACGCTGTACGGCACGTCGGACATGACTCTGTAGACTGTCAATGCATCGTTTTCGTTCCAAGAAGGGAAGATCCAAACTCAGAGATTTCAGATGTGTTGGAAGAATCACAAGGGAAGCCCCGACTCTCGTAAGTTCTTTCTCGATGGGGAAATGTTCCTCCACCATGACTTGGTCCCCAGAGTCTAGCAACTGTGAGATCTGAGAGTGGACGGCCAGTTCTTTGTTGGAGATTGGGGTGGGGAACAAGTTGCTTATGCAGGAGACTGCCCCGGTGGGTGAGATTCCTAGCAACCCTTTGCAGGTGCTCACCTCATTAGGAGGTGGATCTGTTGCGGAGTCAGTCTCCAGAGTAGACAGCTTCTCCACTCTCAGCACAGCAGTGTGTACTATGACCCTGGTCTTGGGGAACAGTGTTTTGAAGCAGGCCGGCAGACTGTCGCTGACCTGGGATCTTGACGTCCATATCGGCATCTCTCTCAGGACGGCATACAGGTAGTCTACCCAGGTACTGATGACCTGCCTCGCACAGGACAAGCTGACTGCGAATCGGTACGCCAAATCCTGATCAGTCAAGCCCTGCTTCAGTTTCACCAGAAACAGAAAGTACTGGTCGATCAGAGCTAAGTTCTCGTGACAGAATGGCTGATGTAAGGCTGGGGTCACGTCGCGGTGGCACTGCTTCCGAGAACATCGCGTCATCCGCTCGGCAGTTGGCCGGAAGGCCAGAAAAGCAGCATGCACCGTTTGGTAGCTTGGGAATCCTGTGTAGAACGATATCAGGTCCGGATCGGTGGAAAATCTCTCCAGACAGAATCTCTGTGCTTGCAGATCGAGTACGCGCTGCTGTAATTTAGTGATGTAGTGCGTTGCCGCCTCCAGCCTTTCTGCGGGTGTGAAGCCCGCGTAGTTTCGGGCCGAGTAATCATGGTCCTGCTGCCACAGCTTGACATCAAGTTTCTTCATGCCTCGATGTTTGTATAACTGTCCGAGAGGAGCATCTGCTTCCGACTGTGTGCATTCATCTGACTTGGTACTAGCTGTTTTGCTGTCTTCATTGGGTCTGATGACAAATGATAACAAAAACACACACTTCAATCATTGTTGAAAAGATATTCTGCGATTGTGTTAGTCAGGAGCCATCACACATTATTGCAAGATAAACATATACATGTATAGCAAAAAAAATGCTGATGGCTCTTTTGGAAAAAAAAAGAAGTCGTCGTTGGTATAAAAATATAGCATGGTTTGATGGGAAGTATTTGGAATTACTGGTCCCGAGGTGTGGGTCAACTTGACTAAGCTGACCTACACCGAGGGACCAGTAATTCCAACTCTTTTCCAGAAATAAACCATGCTGTATTTGTTTTATACACCTCATAAATATTTAGTAGCCTCACTGTCTTTTTAGTACAGTTAGCCTCACACTGCCTTGTCGATTATGGCCTTCCTAGATTTTGCATATATATTTATTCATCACAATGAAAGTTCTTCGTCACAGTATGAAATAGTCTGGTGCCAACACTCTTTAAAGTGTTTTTACTGCAGTAGTAACAAAGATTACAACAACAGACTGGTTCCGTAAAGATTACATGTCATAGACTACATGTCTATGAGGCGGGTTCCAGAAGGAATTTTTGGTGCTACCAGAAAAAACTACTGCACGGCAGCGAGCTGGACACTCACTGGGACGACATCACCTGGGCGCGTATCATTTTTACTTCCCGGACGCGCAGCGGAATTGGCCAATGACGCCCTCCAATTCGATCATGAATATTTATGAGGTGTAGTAATAACCAATATCATTATTATCAACACAGGATGCAAACTTCAGGAGGAGTTCTACCAGACTACAGGGCCTGAGGCTCCAACACTTTCCTTGCCCTCTTTTTCTTTTCCAAGTCCAATGCAAAAACCATCAGTTCATAGGAATATGATTTGGTTTGGCAAATCCAGTGGAGCATTTGATATACAGTGGAACGCCGCTGTAACGAACATTGCGGGATCCACAGAAAATTTTCGTAATAGCGATCGTTCGGTGCAGCGATTTTAAGCTGCCGGTGCTCCGGTACTCACTTTTCAATAAATAGCGCCCTTCATAACTTCACCCTGCACGCCCTGGTAGTTACTGAAAGATGACTTTGAATGCGTGCTAACTATTGAACTATATAATTACACAGTTTTGCGCTTTTGTGGCATTCCCCTTCTATTCCTTGGGGAAATAATAGCCACTTGTTGCTCTTCTGTTGACATATTTCAACAACAATGTTCTGTTGGTGTTTCTACACAAAAATCGGGACCCAAGGACGATGTTCGATATAGCCGAATGTTCGGTATAGCGGTGTTCGCTATAGCGACGTTCCACTGTTTATGATATTGGTCCTGGAGTAGTTAGAAAAATATAACACAGGTCTAATCATTTCAGTCATAGAAAGCACTTGAGAAGTTATTTAATTAATGGACTCGGTCCAGTGCTCAACGGAGGTATTACGAAGTTCAGAACCATCCAACATTACTTACTTGGCTGTTTTGAGCATTTTCTTTCTGCGACCGAATCCTGAAGATGTGGTTTCTGCCTCCTTGGACCGTGGAAAGATCTTGGGTACTGCCCCTGGTTTTAGTAACTCCCTCCGTCTTGAAAAAGACTGCTGGATGTCAGATTCTGTAAAATGCTTGCTACACACCACTACGTTCCTATCCCCGATCTGAAATAAAATTTACCAATTTAGAAAAAAGCTATATGAACATGTATATGCAGAGGATAGCTTTTACTTTGTGTACCAACTTGAACACTTGTCCAAGTGGGTTAAACTAAAAGCTATAGTATATGTTAGCTTGGAACTACCACAAAATAAATTTCATGACTCAAAAATTATTTGCAAGATTTCTTTAGCAAGTTGCTCATTATTAAAAGGTCAAAGGTTTGTAATTTTACTGCATTAATTTTTAAGCTCATCTTTCATCAACAAATAATGCGCTTATCAAATCCCCCCCCCCTCCCCTGCACGCTGCCCCAGGTCCAATGTCAGGATTTGCTCACATTTTTCATGCCCCAGGGTGGGGATTTTGATCACTCAAATTACATTGTTAACATTGGCGTACTACATGGAAAGGCAATCACTAGTGCGCCCCATGTTGAGGCATGGTCGGGGAATGTCACTTGAATTTTGCCTGAGGCTTACTCCGAGTAACTAGGAGTCTACGGATCGCTTTTTTAACATTTGGTCATGGTCGCCTAACAACTGTTTGGCGCATAAGTGTCGGAACATGGCCAGACAGGGCCCTGGAGTGCTCTGAAAGTAGCTGGAGTTACCCAGCTCTGAGTTTTATCATTGGGTTGTCATCTAGAGCTGGAGCTCATTTTTCTCGAAAACGATAGTATAGGCAAAACAATTTGGAAAATGTTGAATTTTGTCCCCGTTACACACTAATTGCAACTGCAACTCACCCCAAACTTGCCTGGAATAACCATTACATAGGTCCTTGAAGTAAAAAACGATCCACGATGAAGATTCAGCCTACAATTGCAGTGAAAACAGGAAGAATAACCGCTAACCTGACAACCTTGCGAGAATGGCCAGGATCGCCGATGGTTTGTGCATAAAAAAAATTTGTGTACGATTGAATGGCGGTCGGTTACCGGTACCAGGCTGTCAACTAGTCGTTTTTGCCGGCTGGCGATTGGCTGTTGGCGCATGACGTCGCGCGGAAGCGTAACACCCGATGACTGTTTCGTGCACTATCGGTTGTGGTTCCAGTACCGCAGCTGTGATGCGAGTGGTAAACTTAATATGAGTACATGAAACAGTCATCGGGTGTTACGCGTCCTTGGCGTCATGCGCCAACAGCCAATCGCCAGCCGGCAAAAGCGACTAGTTGACAGCCTGGTACCGTAACCGATGCCATTCAATTTTTTATGCACAAACCATCGGCGATCCTGGCCGGCTGCTCGCAAGGTTGTCAGGAGCGGTTATTCTTCCTGTTTCACTGCAACTGTAGGCTGAATCTTCATCGTGAAGATTTTTACTTCAAGGACCTGTGTAATGGTTATTCCAGGCAAGTTTGGGGTGAGTTGCAGTTGCAATTAGTGTGTAACGGGGACAAAATTCAACATTTTCCAAATTTTTTTTGCCTATACTATCGTTTTCGAGAAAAATGAGCTCCAGCTCTAGATGACAACCCAATGATAAAACTCAGAGCTGGGTAACTCCAGCTACTCTGAAAGGTGCAAAACTAAATCAGGCCCACTTTACTCACAGTTTAGCCAGCAAATTTCTCCAAAAATTCCACTGGGGCAAAGAAAATGTCCTCAGTATTTCACCAACCAAGTTTGCAGACTCAATTCAATTTTTAAAGGAGACTTTTCTTCAATATTTTGCACATGAGAGGGAAGTCAAGTGATTTCAAAATGGAGCTAAATACTAGACTTGTACATGTCCAACCATGGTCCAACTATTTAAAAAGACTGACCTCTTCATTCAGTGTCAATAGTCTGGTGGCTTGACTATGGAGAAATGTGTAGTAAATTGAGACTAGTTCCCGCTTCATGTCACATGTTTCTTAAATTCTTTTGGCATGGTTGATTGCTACCTCGTCCCCAGTGCTTACTTTATTTCCAACCGCGTTTCCAATAGTAAACCCTGGATAGGAAACTTTCTTCCTGTATCCTGATTGGATACCGCAATTGGCTAGTAATGGATTTTTATTGTGTACTTGGTGCTATATATTCACAACGTGCAGTACGTGTTTTCGCGATCATTCGTCCACGCCTTCTCGAAAATACTAATTTCCTTTCCAGTTTGCTCATATTAATATGAAATATGATACTGCATGTTGTCTTGATAAGATCGTAACAGTTTGATTTCAAAAATCGTGTTTTCGTAACTCACGCCGTGCTCGCGCTGCTACGAATTGACTCTGTTTTTACCCCAGACACCGCATACAAAAACAAACGCTAATGTGTAACGCATATCCAGGCACCAGACTGTTCTCATTTGCATACGTCTGCAAAAATCTTGCACATGCAAATGATCCAATACCAGGGTGAGAGAGCAGGTAGTGGTGGGCGCGTACTGCTCGACACCCTGGGGACGAGGTTGGGTTGATTGATGCAGTACTGAAGCTGTGTTGGACTGGTTGTTTTAGGTGCCAGTCTATTTTCTTGTTTTGCATGTTTTCAATACCTTAAGTTTTGGGACTCTCATACACAGTAGTGAGAGTCCCAAATTTTCGGACTAGAACATGGCATGCTAAAATCCTAATCTTTAATCTTTGTCTAAGAACAGACAGTGAACCGGTCAACATGGTCAAGCATGTTTTTTTTTTTTTTAACCAATCACTAATCAGTTTGTCATGTTTGTTCTTCAGCCATGTCAGTAATTTTCCAAATGATGGTAGTACATGTAGGCCAATCACCACAGTCATGAGGCCTAGAGGAACGATTGTGATTGGCCAGTACGTGTTGGAAGCGTTTTAACTGGTTCACCATGTTCACAACCCCGCCCCGTAAACAAGCACACGGCCATGACGGCGCGGCGCGGCATGGGCGCGGCAAAACGCGAAATTATGATGATAAATATTTTTACTTTATTGGTTCTGAACTAAGCATACCTCGAACTTGTTTCCGTCATCACCGAATATTGCAGATATCCATGTCTTGCGTGCTTTTTCTTCAACAGGGAACGAGTGAAAAGAAAGCTTGCTATTGCTGAAATTTAACGTTTTGTTGCTCGACGTACAAAGTGGAACACAACATTTACGACTCGCCATTTTTTACATTGTTTACTGGAAGCATTGAGACAAATGAGGGCGCTATTGACATCTAACGTGGGCGTGGCGCACATCGACGGTGAGAGATTGGGGGAGGGGAGTGTTTAAGGCCCCCCCCCCCCCACCCCCCCATTTTTAAATTTTTTTTTATCCAAACAGATGAAATGCATGTTTTGTTTTTACATTGATGGTATAATCGTTGCCTTTTAAAATAGTTATCATCTTTTTAATCAACAGGATTAAGAGCGTCTGACGTCCGGTCTTTTTAAAACCTTCACGGCTTCAGAGGCAAACAAAATGGTAATTTGCATCTGAAGGTCTTTTAAGACCGGTAGGTCAGGCGAATCAACAAAATTCATACAGGAATTTTATTGAAAAATTGGTATTTCAGGTCAATTCGGTCAGTAAGCAGTTTGCAGCAATTTTATTTAATTTTCATCTTCCTAAAAAGATAGAAAGTCAGAAATGAGGTCAGGCCGCACCTCTCGTTTCAATGGCAAGGCCTGGGCTGTTCATCACATCTCCCCCCCCCCCCCGAAAAAAAGTTTAAGATCCACCTTTAATTTCTTTAAAAAAAATATAGACCATTACTGAATAAATTATATATATTTATAAATCAAAACAAAATCAAAGTTCTTTTTCATAAAAATTTATTTCAACTTTTATTACTCCAATACAAATACCATGACAGTGTTAAAGACACACATAATCTTTCCATTTAGGCATTCTGGAAAAAAATGAAGTATCAACAATCAAACCAGTTTCTACAACTTAAAAAAAAATTCCGACGAATAAATGCCGACCAGCAGTAGATCCAAATGAGGCAATGATTTCAAAACTTTCGTATAAATTTTCGGAAAAAGATTTTGCAGTGGCTAAAAAAAAGAAAGAAGCTTGACTTAACGGCAGCCATTAAAAAAAGTTTGTGAAATGCACCAGCACATACAATGTACATACAGCAAAACAACAATAAATGGGAATACAGTTAAATAAAAATGATCACTTAAATCCTGCCCCCCCCCCTCTGATAAGCTACAAAACCTTAACAAATATGTCTTTATATATATATATATTATGTTAATATTTAAAATACAAAGCTTAAACATAAAATATGTTAGATTTTTGTTATAATTTATAATATTTTAATGGAGTGTTCAAATTTCAATTTATATTAAATGTATTTCTCTTGAATACCAGTATTCCATAACCCGCTCTACATAACATGCAACATGCTACATTTTAATAAAGACTCTAAATTCTTTCAATTTACAGATTCCAAAATGATGCAGAAACTATTATCAGTATACCGGAATACATAAACTACCATCACAGGAAAAATAATTTCTACATACATGTACAATAAAACTGATCTGTAGGAATGCACACCCATATTACTCAGCATTTGAAATCTGAATCCTTTCTGAACAAACAAAACAATTTTGGCTTTGCCTGTAATATACATGTATGCCATTGCAGTACATGACAAAATCAGTGATTTCTACATTGTTGTATCAATTATGCAAACCAAGAAAAGAAACAGGATTGGCCCCCCCAAAATGAAAGAATTAAATACAGTTGTCATGCTCATATATATTATATTCAAGCTTAGCTTGGCACTCATATTCCAGATCAATAGATATTGGTTTCAAAATCACGCAATGAAAGTTAGCGGCTACAATAGAGCACAATAGATCCACAGATTAACCCAAGGCTTAAAAAACCTTGCAATCTGGAATAGAAAACAAGTTATACTACACTGTTGAAATGATACGTTTCTTTTGCCTTTACTGCCCCCTTGAAAATTGATACACCCCTGTAGGTGCCTTCCAAAAGTTTCACCCTAGTTACGCTGCTTTTTGGAGGGGGGGGGGGGGTTGAACGGACGTTAACCACCTCCCCTCTCACCACTTTTTACTGTTCACATAATTATTATTAACTGGAAAACAATCTTTAATTTCATGCCCTTTCCTGAAATAGTGCCCAATTTTTTTTGCAAATCCCAGTTAATTGCTTTTTAAGGCATATTTGGTTTCTATCTGTGTTGACAAAAGATCTCTCTATCCCCCCTTGAAAACTTTG
This sequence comes from Patiria pectinifera, assembly GCA_029964075.1. Lineage (NCBI taxonomy): Eukaryota > Metazoa > Echinodermata > Asteroidea > Valvatida > Asterinidae > Patiria > Patiria pectinifera. Next base: position 17,112,739 of record CM057131.1, on the reverse strand, counting down.
ACTTTTCCTTGGGAAAATCTTGGATTCTCTAATGTAATCATACATATCTGGCAACGTGTGACCAACATGTGACCAACATGTGCCTCAATTTTATGGAAATGTTCCATTATAGCGGAGCCATAAGTTCCAGCAATTTGGATTCCTCAGTTCCATGATCCCTTTTAAACTGGCAGCCAGGAATTTCCAAGAACCGGTGTTCAACTGTCCTTTGGATATCAGTTCCATCCTGCAGATGTATCCTGTTGCCACGGCGACAGACCTTGAAATTGTCCTCTGCTATAGCGTCTGGGGGAACATTTCCCCAATTACGCATCAACGTTCCCTCGATCAAAGTGGCAGTGTTTGTGAACCATTAACAGTCACATGCAATTTTTCCCCGATTAACGCGGCACACTTTTTCTCGAAGTGGTACAGCTATTCCAACTGTACGTTTTTGTTTTTTTTCATCAGTTTTATCAACAGAGGGCGCTCTTTGCACCACGCTCTGTCGTTTTTAGGGATGGTGTTTCCCTCAGGACACGAGGGAGATGCGTGGGAAGGGCATCTCCTGGGCCATGGCGTGGTAGTGCTCCAGGAAACAGCTCACCGCAGCGTCCATCTCCTTGGGGAACTGGAAAAATTTCAAAAAAGAAGACATGCATTATTCAAAATGTGTGAAAGCTAGGCACCAAATTATCTTCCTGAAAATTTTAAACACATTAATTTAGCTTATAAATATTTTTGCACTAGAAAAATGGTTTTGAAAACAATCCTGTCGCACAAGTATACTGTGCAGATGAGTAGACAAGGCAAACTCATCTTCATGGGCGTCGCGAGGGGGGGGGGCAAGGGGGGGCACTTGCCCCCCCCTGGAAAAGCCCCCCCCCAAAAAAAAAGGAAGAAAAAAAAGAAAAGAAAAAAAAAGAAAAAGAGGCGCGAAGACAAAGTGGTGTAAATTTAATGAGTTGGGGGGGGGGGGGGGCAAAATGTCCCTGTCCCCCTCTAAAACTGATAAATCGAGAATGTGTTGAGAAATACAAGCATTTTTTGGCAAAAAAATGTTTTGCCCCCCTCTAGAAAAAATCCTGGCGACGCCCATGCTCATCTTCACAGAATTCCAAAAAGGTACAGGATTTAAAAAGGGCTCTGTTATCTGGGAAGCAAAAAGTTACATTTTTACATTTTTTTCCATGAAATTACTAGAACCCACTCCCACACAAACTGCAATTGATGCACTTGTGTAGCCTTTAAACAAATTCTGATATTTTTTTTTACTGCATAGGAGTTACAGCCCTGTCCTACCCTCATGAAATTTGGTTGTGTGTCCCCCCTGAAGTGATACATGTACATGCTTAAGGCCAAAAAAATAGTTCTGCTTCCGATTACATGGCATTTGAAAATAGGGTAGGCTGTAGGGATTTTTTGGGGGCAATTTTTGTGCCTGATCATATGGAGTGTCTACGTGTAGTAAAGGGTAAAAGGTAGTAATTGGTGGTTTCCAGGTTTTTTCCCTCATTTCCCCCGCTTCCCCCCCCCCAAAAAAAAATTAGGGCAGGGGCTGTCAGAAAAGGGTACAATGTACATGTAGGTGGAGTAACCGGAAGCAGAACTATTATTTTGTTGGCCTAATCACGTGCACGTACCTAGGTACATGTACATGTACGTGTACATGTACAATACACAGCACCATCGCTCAATGCATACTACACAATGGCCTTGTACCTAACGCACACGCACTCTAACTGCCTAAGGTCGAAAGTTCAGAGACTCCCTAGAATGGCACAGGACGGCACGATGTTCACTGCGATTCCAGGAAGGCGAACATGTGTAGCAGCAGTGATTGGATCAGATGGCATAGCAATTGAACAAAGTAGTCATGTATTGATCAGTGTATTATTAAATGTCCGATTTCTTTTGCCTCGTGGTGCAAAGCCAAGGGTTACTGAAGGCCTAGCTGTTCTTAAACTTTTGAAGAATATTTGTTTTAAAGTTACGCATCCCTTGCTATTATTTTTTTTATTTCCACCCCCCAAAATGGATTTAATATTTAAATTGCTACATTTCTAGCCATTCCAAAGTTATTCACTTGTGAATAAGACATCAAACAAAAAGACAGGCCCAATTTTGGTTATGCAATATTACCCTAATTCATGCATATCTTTTTGTTCGTTATGGGAATTACAAAAGCGACTAAAAATAAAAAAATCCAAAGGATTGAACATTTCTGAATTTCTCCAAAATAGAAAAAAAGTAGCTTTTTTTCAGTTAAAATACAACATGCAAATTGAAAATTTGTTGGAAGAAAAAAAAATGAACAAGTTGAAGAGCATGGGCAGAGCATCTTTCAATAATAATAAAATTAAGTATGTATTTAGTACATAAGCACTGATACAGGTATACACCAAAATATTGAAATACCATTATAAAATTTTGAAACTTACATCCACAAGAAGGCAGACAAAGTCTTCAGTGCCGGCTCTTTGGACTGCATGAGCAACGGGCACGTTGTCCAGAGCATCCACTTGAGGATGGTGATTGACATCGTCGTCGTGATGGAGAAGTTTGGCCAAACTTTCATGACAGCCAACCTGTGGGTTTAACAAAATATAAGGTTTTAAATTTTGTGTAAAACCCCAAAATAACTTGAACAAAATTTTTTCCAGAGGTCTGCAGATTTCCCATAACAGGGAAAAGGAGGTTTTTGGTTGGACTAAAAATCCTAAGTTGAATATTTATTCATAAAAAAATTGAATTTGGTGAAGAGCAAGGGAAGGCAAATTTTGAAAAATATAAGGTTTTGAATTTTAATACCCAAAAACACACATTTTGTCATAGTAAGTATTTTCACTGTTGTATCTTTTCAAAGAACGCATTGAAAAACAAAAATTGTTGAAAACAAATCCTTGAAAACATGCAAATCATTTCTCCTGAAGACCGGGAAGATTTCTCAGAATTTGTTTGAGGTCCGAGGTCAAAGTGTTTATATGGGTATGCACCGTTTGTGTGTGTACACATACATGTACACCACATAATGCATGGTACATGTACACGTTATGTACACTGCACATGGAGTATGGCTTTTTATTATGAAGCTTGCTTACTTCATGGATGTATGTACATGTTAGACATTGATGTTAAGGAAAAGCCTGAAAATGTGTTAACTATTGTTCTTAATGCTTGAGTATTTGCATATTTAAAATTTTAAATATCAAACCTTGCCATTAAAAAAAAAAAAATTTACTTCATGTCAACAAACACAAAACTTGAGTTGATGGTCATGCATTCATTATTAGATATGTGAAAAATTCTTCATCCTCACCAAAGTGTTTTGATTCACATACTTTTGTGTGAAATTAAAATTATTATTATTATTGATCAGAAAACTGCTATTATGATGTCCATCGAAAGCTTGAATACCCTAAGCTCACACCACACATCTGTCTAGATTTCAGACTATCAATCGCATACACACACCCTTAATTAATTGGCTCGGAAGCGTGCCCCACCCTCCCTAAACGAATCCGGTTTCATGTCATCACGAACCTTCAGAAGCCGGATGCCGTTCTCACGACAGAACGCCTCCATGAGCGTGAAGTGGATGTGAAGGGCCACGTCCTCATCAGCGTTGTCGTCAGCATGGACACAGAGCATCACTCTATCCGGCTCACTGCATAGAAAAAACAAAGGAACACATGTGACCTCATCCCATGATAGTGTCTTTCTTATTTTCTCCTTTTCTTTTTAAAGAAATGTGCCTTTTTGTCCATGAAAAGTTTTTTTTTCACTGACTGGCTTTTTATATATATGCAAATATTTTGTAAAACTGTGGAAATGTTCGCTGTTTCCATTGATTTTCACAATGCAGGATTTGTAAAAAAAATTCAATTACCTCAATGTTTATCTCTGGCAACTTATGACTTGTTTCGTCCGGACGGATACAATTTCATCAAACTCATTTTCACCCGTTAATGTTTCATCCTTTTTGATTCATGCACATACAGATTTTTCATTGTTTCAGTCTTTGAGGACAATTACAACCAGTAAAATATTATAAAAATTAAAAAAAACCTTGTTTTTTTCAGCATGCAATTTAAAAAAATTGACAGATGAAGACTTTTTGAAAACTGACCTGCCCAGTTTTCGGACCGAGGGGTAGACTCCGTAGGTGATACGGCCCTCCATTTTGGCGCTTAGGAGCATCTCCTGCAGTGCCATCCCAGCATCCATCTTAATCATTTTGCTGCGGAGAAAAAAAAATGAACATTAATTTGCAGGAAACTTTGGACAAACATTTGATCGACAAACATGCCAAATAAAATTGATATAAAAGTGTTTTTGTAGTGCACTTTTAGGCAGAGGTTCTTGTCATTCCTAGTAATTGTAAGAACTGAAGTATCATATAAAATGCCAATTGTTTTTAATACTGAAATTAAGAAAGTTTCAAATATGCAACACCAACCAAATTTGCAGCAGCGTGACAACAAATAAGTATATAAATATGAAAATAAATAACAAAGTTATCAATTTTATAATAAAATTAGGGATGAGATTGTCAGTTAAGAAAAGAATGAAAATATTGGATGAAAGTAAAAAAAAAAAACCTGCATTTTTTTCCATACTGATTTTAGACAAAAGTCGTGGAAAATCTCAAGCTTGAATAAAAAAAAACCCAAGAATTTATTTGTCCATCCCTTTAGTAAATTTGAAACAATTTTGTTGTTGTTTAAGTACATATTGATTATGTTTTTCAAGGGCATATTTGAGTAGACCCACCCTATCTATAGTAAAATTGTCCGTTCAGCATTTTAAAAAAGTCAATATTGAAACACACCCTGGGAATATGGATGAGTCATCGTCACTCGCACTATGACCACTGATGCTAAGAATTTCACCAGTAGCATTACTGCACTACTAGTACTACACTGTGTCAACGAAGCGTTAAGGTATTTTCCTATATGGGCATTGTTCAGAGTGCACAATGGTTGGAATTTGTGTGCCTGGCACAGAAGGCACCGGCATTTAAATGATAAAAGCGATAAAATGCAGTACTTTCTAACAATTGTGTGTCGACTGCTCCAAAGGAGTTCACATGTTAGTTTACCCTGAAATTACAGGTTGAATACAAGACAAGAATGTTTAATCAAAATGAACTACCGTTCTGAATTGACATTGATAAGCATGTGTTATAAGCTCAGATAAAGGCATAAGTAGACCAATACAAAACCTAAATAAAAGAGCATCCGTCAAATAAGCCGCTCAAGTAAAGAAAAGTCACCGACACTCCAGCTTTCACTTTCATAATGGCAGGATACCATATGTTGCAATTGATTTTCTTTGAATGACAAAAATGTTACCTGTTGTGCAGTTCTTGAAAATGCAAGTGAAACAGATACAACTTGTCCAATAGACACGACTTGTCCATCTTTATCTCAGAAAGATGTGGCAGTGAGGTTTGGTTTGATAGTTATTCCTCCTTTTATACCCAAAAAATTGTTTGTTTTCATGGAGGTGTACTAGTTATTCACCATTAAAAAAAGCAGGGGTGTCGGAATCGGATTCCGCTAGTGAAAATTTGCTGACTGTAAAAAGAAAATTTGCCCTTCCTGTGTTTCTGAAGTTGAACTCAAGCTGTTTTTCCTTGGAAAATACACTCTCCAGGGGCACTGGAAAACAGCGCAAAAAAATTGGGACTGTCCCCGGATACATTATCCGAAGGAAAAAACAAAATGTGGGTAGACTTTCCCAGGGAACTATCCTTGGAATAAGTAGGATGTGGTTTGGGTTAGCCAGGACCATCTGTGTACCTACAGGAACTGCGGTTACTATGGCAACACCGATGACTACAATGTAGGTTAGGCCATGATGAGATTGTGAACAGTTAACGGATGGTGAATTGTAAAAAAAAATGTGGTGGTTACAAAAAGGGCTATCCCAGTATTAACTAAATTGTTGATTGATTAGTCATCGGGGTGACTCAAAACATACACCATACAGACAGCCAACAAGAATGCTGTTTCATTTATAGCACCATGGCACTTAAATTTGTTTATTTATAGTTATTTAGATTGGTCACTGCACAGTTATACAAAAATGGTTCCCTCTGTGTGGATGTACCATTTTAGGAAAGAATGTTGCAACCTGACGCTGCTTTTTTCTTCATATATCATCTCAATGAAGGTCAGTCGATGGTTTTGCAAAAATGATAATAAGACATGAATCATGAAATTTTCTTGACTCTCCATAGACTTTGTACACAGCCACTGACGTAGCGCCAGGTTGCAACATTCTTTCCCCATTTTATTCCACGTGTTCATTTAACACTTTTCAATTCCTCCACAACAAAATTCATGCATGTTATATGAGTAGTTTGGAAGAAATGGTACATAAAAGAAAACTAAAATGTTATTTTTTTTAACACATTAAAGTTTTTAGAAAGAAAGTCCTGACATAAAATACTTGGTGGTTATGTACAAACACTCTGGGAGTTGTAAACAAATTTCAAAGTATTTCCAAACAAAATTGGAAAAGTTTCTTAGTCCCAAATATTTTTATTTAAAACACATTTGTGAACAATAAAATAACTTGCATAAAATAAATTGGGCCTACCGACAATGAGTGAAAGAAATTATGAAAATGGAAAGAATGTTGCATCATGAAGCCACTTTTTTTCATCATGTGTTACAATTTACATTGAAATGATGGTGAAACAATTTTTGCAAGATTCAACAGCATGCAGCATAAGGTTTAATCATGGTTTAACCCTTTGCGCTTACAGTAAATCCTCAAATAATTGGAAAAAATTCTTCAATTAGTCCCGAAGTGTGCGTGGGCATGTCCAGACATGCATTTTTGCATCAATTGCGCCGGCCGGCGCTGGGCAACATTCTCCAAATACGTTTACAAAACGTTACACGCACCGGCGCGGCATATGCATTGCCCAACCATGATGCAATCAGCCGCAATCATCATGCATGACTCATCATTTCAACTACCACTCCAAACCCCGGTGTAAACACCGTCCAATAAAACCCCAAAATCAGCAAGAAAATACTCACTCTTTGCTATTTCTTGATGACTTCACACTCAGGTCCACTTCTTCTTCCAACGTCATGGTATGTCAGTCTTTTAACAATCCAGTAAACAGTGATGGAATTGCCGTATGGTTCGGCGAGTTCGCTCGGCTGTGTTCACTCGATGCGTGCTAGAGCTCAACTGAAGTATGCAGCCAGTGCGCATGGCATGGCCGGTCCGATCCGGTCGACGGTCCTCAAGATCCGTGTATCGTGGAATTTGCAACGTGGTCATTCCTGAATAGAATCGGTGGGGAATCCCCTTCCGTCACATGCTTTGCCCGCAATGTACACGTGTGCTGAACAGGACTGTTATTGAGGGCGCACTTACCAATTTGTGGCGGTCGGTTTAACCAAGGAGTAGAATTAGAGTCAGACTCGTTTTCTCTCTGGGGTGGAACATGAATTGCCACTGGCTGGTTCGTGGTTTAGCGGCGGAAACGAAGCTGATGAGGCATATCCGGCAAGGAATGAAAAAAAAATCAGTATTCCCTTCACCACTTTTGCATCACTTGTCAATCGTGGTAATGGACACCATTTGCAAAAGTGTATCGTCACCGACTCAAGGAATAATACAATAATAAGTCTGAAGCAGGTTTTAGAAAAAATAAGTTGTCGAATTCTCAGCTAAGTGGATATATAGTTGTGTTCCCTAACGTGGCGCACTTCGAAGCTTACCTAACTTTCCTCGTGTATGTAGTGTTGCCAAACATAGTTGTTGACAAACCTCAAATTCATGTACTTTTACCTTATTAATGCTTGCTATTTAACCTCTGTGAACAATTTCGGTTTCATAGAATTTAATCCGAAATTCAAAAACGGTGGCGTCCGGAAATTGGGCACAAATTGGCGAAGTGTTCCCTAACGTGGCGCACTTGACTAAATCTTGGAAAATTTCAAATTAACATTTAAGAATTTCTGTAAACTTGATAAATTCTGATAAACAATTATTATCTCTAGTTACATATACCCAGCCAGATGTGTGTCAGAATTTTTCTTCTTATTTTTCGAGGCATTTTCAAAGGGTTCACCTTGCACTTGAAAATAAAATCGGAAAATCACGCCAAAATTGTTTTTTTTTCTAACTTTGTAACGGGAAAATAAACTCGCGATTTATGAACGGGAGTGTTTAGAACTTTCAGTTAAAACTTTTTGCTCAAGCTAGGCGCTACAGGCGAAAAATCAAAGTGCGCCACGTTGGGGGCCGCGCCACGTTAGGTTACATCAACAATAGATCGGGGCGGAGTGACGTCAACCTATGAAAACAGTCTGTCGCAAATATCGATGTCAATTTTCGGTCACAAGTTTTTTTTGTCGCAATTTTTCCCCAGCAAGCTAGAAAGTCACGAAGTCTGGGGGATAGACAACAGGTCACGTGACATACTCAATTTAGAATGCATTTCGAGAAGTGTGCCTTTCCAGACTATATCAGCCTGCCGTGAAATGTTTGGCCCCTTCAAAGCCAGAATAGCACGCTGTCGTTTGTCGTGGGTATGATTCCATGCAGTTTGATATAAAATCGTTCTAATTCTCGGAATTATATACCGATTGCAAACTAATCTGAATTCGGTCAATTCGGCAGTACTTGAAGAAGAAAAAAGAGTTTCCGTTCTCGGAATGTTTAGGTCCAACCTTGTCCCCAGGGTGTCGAGCAGTTCGCGCCCACCACTACCTGCTCTCTCACCCTGGTATTGGATCATTTGCATGTGCAAGATTTTTGAACACGTATGCAAATTAGGAGTAGTCTGATGCCTGCCTGTGCGTTACATTTGCGTTTGTTTTTGCATGCGGTGTCTGGGGTAAAAACAGAATCAATTCGTCGCAGCGCGAGCATGGCGTGAGTTACGAAAACATGATTTTATTTTAATTAAACTGTTACGATCTTAGCGAGACAACATGCAGTATCACATTTTCATATTAATATAACAAATCGGAAAGGAAATGATCATTTTCGAGAAGACGTGGACGAATGATCGCGAAAACACATACTGCACGTTGTGAATAACATCAAGTACACGATATAAATCCACTTCTAGCCAATTGCGGTATCGAATCAGGATGCAGGAAGGAAGTTTCCTATCCAGGGTTTACTATTGGAAACAACGTTGGAAATAAAATAAGCACTGGGGACGAGGTTGGCTTAGGTCCGAATCGTCGGCTGTTTTTTTAACCACCATCAGTGGTTGTTTCCGAATGATACCACTTCATGCGAAATAATATCTTTTTCACAGGATATCAGCGCTATATCTTCGCTTTGCCAAAGATACTTCCATATGTTAATCAGTTATATTTCTGGGTGATTAAACGTGCCGTTATGACGTCATCAGAAGCAAAGACGATACAAGCAGAATTAAGAACTTCAAAGCTCAATATTGACTTTTGAAATATTACATCAAACGCACTGCTAAAAACAAGACGGTTATCAACAACACATAATAATTATTTGGAACGGGACAATAATCAGACTTGACACCGTCGGTTTATTTTGAATTTTTGTATTTTGATCATCCCGATCATAATTACGACATCATCATGTTTAAAAAAAAATACATAAGTTCGTCAATTTTGGCAGTGATTTCAGTGAGTTATTTCACTATCTAGACCAAGTTCACAACATGATCCAAAATCACATTTAGCCTATTTCCTTCAAGTTAAAGTTCGTAGGAGACGGCTGACTTAACTTGTTTTGCTTTGTAAATTGAACAAATTAGTGTATTCAATAAAAAAAACACCATAAACTCCTTCATGGCAAATTGTAAAAGAAACCACCGCTTTTAATTGTCTGCATACGGAATGAAGGGTCGATAATCCTGAGGCTCCCATCGTTTGTCATAAAAAATGCAATTTAGCATACTATTTAGCATATCAGTACTCAAGCATATCTTTTATAAATTACGATACCGCATAGTATGGTGCATTTTGTATGCCTATAACTATTGATTGAAAAACCCGTGTTATCACCATTATGGCTCTGTACTACGTATCCTTTGCCCAGGCATATTGAATAATTATTAACTACATGTATACATTAGCGACAATTATTATAAGGACTTTGTAGCCTATACAGGTGTGGCGGAACGTCCGTTTGTTTCTTTCGTATACACAAATCAGGTGTTCCTTTTAAATTATTAGTTCGGCTATAACGTTGACATAAAAACATACACAGGGTCCGAAATTAGCGGTAGCCCGCTAGCCAAATGCTAGTCAAAACAGCGGCGGGCTAGTCAAACTATTTCTTAAGTAGCCCAGCTGGCGAGTCAAAATATTATTAATTATAGAAATAAATCATTAAACTCAGGAAGTAAGCCTCATCAATTTTGTTTACTTTTTTCAACTGCTTTAAAAGGTTAAATTTTTAGATCTGTTTATTAAAAACACTAACAAAATTCCCTCAGAATTGAGCCTGAAAATGCACCATTTTGTATTTGAGCTAAAAAAAAATGCGGGCTAGTGAAAATACCCGCGGGCTTGTTAAGAGGCTCTTTCAGTAGCCCGGCTGGCTATAGTGAACAAAAAAAGTTAAGGTCGAACCCTGTACACTGGCTTAACATGCCCAGCAGCTGCAGTTCCGTCGGTCTGGCTATTGGAGTGTACACTGAAAAATTGCCTGGGATAATTTTACACAAGAAAGGGTGAAAACTGGAACTACCCAAACTTGGGTTGTTCTATATAACCAATTGTTTGGGTTAGAATTTCTGCTAAATTCAACCAAAACTTGTGGTCATTCAAGACCAAATTTAATCTGGTTTGTATGACTTCAACTTTTGGTTGAATTTAACATAAATTATTATCCAAACAATTGGTTATAGAACAACCCAAATTTGGGTAGTTCCAGTTTTCACCCTTTCTTGTGTAAAATTAACCCAGGTAATTTTTCAGTGTACCTGCACGTTTTACGTTCGATTTTCGGATGAGCTTTGATACAGGTCTCACGTTTGTTTCCACTGAGTTTTGGTATAAAAATACAATCGGTTTAACAGCTTGATTAATGGAGAAGGCGATCAAATAGAGACCTCTACACTCTGCAAAAAAAAAAAAAATTAAAAAAATTAAAACTTTAATCAGATTTGACTAGAAACCACTTAAATTTGACTAACTATTCAGGGTCAGCTGGGTGCAACTGGAAATCAGTCAATCTGACTAGATTTTTCCAGTCAGTGTTAATGACTATTGGAAAAATAGTTATGCGCATGACTAAAATTGAAGTCAAATCCAACTATTTTGTCTAGTCACTGCATGAAACTTTGCATGTTTAACTATAGTCCAGTTTCAATAACTAGGAAAACCAGTCAATATTTTGACTAAGTTGTTTTTAGAGTGTGTCGGTTCGAAAGAGGCCCACTGATAACCTGTTTTTTTATAGGGTCATAATTATACGTAATACCATTAACCTTCCAGTAACATCACCAACGAGTCTTCACTTGTAAGTTAAAGCCTCGCGCTAAAATCCAAACGTGGTCAGCCTCAGGCCTGCTAACTTCTACAATTTGCATGGTTGAGGTCAACCCATCCAGGCAGTGAGAATTTGCAGCAGATTATTTCTTTCTCAGTTGTAAAATTTATAAAACACTTTTTTTTACGTGGTCAGTGACATATGTTAATCCTTGAGCACCATGATTTCGCCGAGAGCTTTCCTTCTCAAGTCCGGCACTGTGGCGTCTTCTTCAGGGTGACCTACCGGGAGTAGTACCAAGACCTTCTCGCCTACCGGTCGGTCCAGCAGGGCACGCAGGCGGGGACCGGCGTTCATTGGGGTGGTGGTCACCGTGACGAGGCCGGCGTTCTGAAAGAATGAAAATAGACTTGGTCTTTTTAGTTCCTTTCAGATGTATTTTGTAGCACGCCTGTCCAATAATAAAATGATGAGAGTATATAGGGGATACAAACTGCTCGGAATAAATCGGGACCATTAGAAACTTGAAGAATTTATTTCAAAAATCGCGATATACCCACGGTTATGGAACTCAAAGCAAAAACAGGATAGCAGCTGTTTCTGCACTTCATTTTTCGCTTGCCACCTTCATTGTTTTCTTCAAGTGTGATTAACTACAGGGCGAGTAGAAAAAGCGAAACCCAATGTCGGGACAATTTTTGGGGGAAGTTCTGCATGTAGCATTTTCAAAATTTAGTATATGAAAGCCCAATGCATAAGCTTTCTTTCAGTACAAGAATCATTCAAATCACTCGTGCACTGTTCAAGTTATACGGAATTATAAACTTCTGTCCACGGATAACAAAAAGAAATTTCTTGCAGCAAAATGAAAACACTTCACGTTACATAGATCCCTATTCCCTATGAGAATTATTTTCGTTTTGCTGAAAGAACACTTACCATTTTTGTGATCCGTTGACAAGGTTAAAAACGGTGTTTGTGTTTAAAATTCCGTGACTTGAAAAGTACACGAGTGGTCTGAATGATTCTTATACTAAAAGAAAGTTTATGGATTCAGCTTTCATATCCTAGATTTTGAAAGTGCTACATGCAGATCTTCACTAAAAAAACAATGGTCCCGACATTTGGATTTCGTTTTTTTATAATGCCATTAACATTGTAGTTTCATTTCGTTCGAACGGAAAATGCGCATATCAACGGAAGCGTTTGCTTGAGGTCACTTTTGCTTTCCGTACATTTTGTTCGTTTTCAATAATAAATGAGGAATGTCAAAAACCTAGGTTAACCTGTTGAAATTTCAGCTCAGTGGACATTACACTTTTCGAGAAATCAGTGGAAAAACCATGCACACAGAACCGTTTGATGACGAAACACAATTTCATCACTTGCACTCATTGTTACAAACCAGTCAATATTGACTGATCATTGCAAATACATTTCTTGATTTCGTCTAAATGACAGCAAGCCAGAGGGAATAATTTCAAGGGGTGTTTAGTATCAGTTCGATCTTTAATCGAAGTATATAAGCGTATTGATATTCGGTATGTTACCTTTTGGATAAATGCAAATGATCCTATAGTATATGCATTTTAAAGGGAGTGTACAACTGAGAGCTCAAAGAAATCAGAGGTCACCCGTCGCCTTGACATGTCGGTGCAGGGTACCGAGCGATGAAGCATACCCAAACACGACTTACATGCAGGGCTACTAGAAGGAATCCAGTGGCTATGGAGGCGCTTATCTCCTGGTAGTAATGGGTCTTCTTCTCCCCTTCCTCCGTGACCGCGAACTGCTGCTTGAAGACGATGATTACGTACGGCGCCCGGGTCAGGTATGGCTTGCTCCAGCCCGTTCCTAACGCCTCGATGTCCTTCAGCCACTGCTCGCTCATCCGCTTCTCGTAGTTGATGCGCTCTTCTTCTTCGATGATGTGCCGCACTTCGAGTTTGACCTCGGGGCTACTGATGACCACGAAGGTCCAGGGTTGTTTGTGGGCGCCGCTCGGGGCGGTGCCTGGGTTGGCAATACGGCAAAAAAAGGATCATGTATATTAGGTATGAAATCATGCGAAGTTTCAACTTTGCCGCGAAGAAAGAGTCGTTGGTGTGAGCAGACATTATACTAAGCGCGAGACAGTCGTGTGCCAAGGAAAATGACGTTATACCTCACCAGGCATGAAAAAACATTTGGGGAGATGATCAAGTTCATCCTTTTGTGCTCCCATTTCTAAATCAAAAATCACACAAGGCTGAGATTTTGACTTAAAATGACATAAAAATCCTACCTTAAAATGTGCACTAAAGTGGCATTTCAAAATCAAAACCATAACGACCCTCTGCCGGGAATAAACTTTGCTTTACCTGCCCACTTCAGTGGGACGTTAGCGCATTGGGAACATGTTCAAGTTGGTACATTTTACAGCTAAAATGTAACGTCCTTATGCCGGGGGGAAATCATGAGGAAAAAAACCTTTTGTCTTTTGTATTCTGTTAATTACGTCAGAATGACGTAGCCCCTTGAGGCAAAATGTACACTGCCAAATTGCCTGGGTTAATTTTACCAAAGAAAGGGTAAAAACTGGAACAACCCACACTTGGGTTGTTCTATTACCAATTGTTTGGGTTACAATTTATGTTAAATTCAACCAAAAGTTATAGTCATATAAGACCAAATTAGATTTGGTCTTGAATGACCACCAGTTTTGGTTGAATTTAGCAGAAATTATAACCCAAACAATTGGTTATAGAACAACCCAAGTTTGGGTAGTTCCAATTTTCACCCTTTCTTTGGTAAAATTAACCAAGGCAATTTTTCAGTGTAATGAAGGATATTTCATAGAATATAGACTACCCGAAAAAACACGAATTTGATATTTTGACCCATGCATTTTTCGCCCTAACGACCTTTTTAGATCTATATCCGTTCTCATGAGAATCAAGCTTGATGTAACGAAGGATTGTTTGTTTCCCTTCTTGTTGATGTGGGACCTCAACTATTTTCCGCCATTAAAGACATTAAAGATCTCAGGCAATATGTTGCAATTGCAAAGTACAAACATTTCAGTAAAGACGCCATTCGTGATAAAAAATGAAAATCACATTTTGACAAAATTTTCACGCTCTCAATGTTGAGCGGGCCATTACACAATAATGCTCAGCGCGACTTAATTTGATGTTTAACAAATAAAACAATCTATATCATGTACTACTGCAGCAAAAGCTTATCCCTTTATGGCTATCATGCTTTCATCTGGGTTGAATAATTATTTTTTAGGATCCCCTTGTTTAGGGTCCCTCCCGGCTCCCATGTTATTCATCAAGTGCCTCCGTCCAGAAAATAAGGCGTCTACAAGTACCCCTGTATATACATCCATACAGCTCTATGGCATCGAACCTCAGTTATCGACTTATTCGACTACATCTGATGGGTCACAATTCAATAAAGAATGCACAAGTCCATCACAAGCCTTCCAGTCCAAGTCAACTTAAACTTACAAGCCACTGAACTGTGACACATAATAGGCGCGTCTATTCATCCCCGACCAAGGACTTGTGACTGGACTTGTGAATCGACTTCTGATTTACTTATGACCGGACTTGTGATGCACTTGTGATAAAAAGCACATGGACTTCAAAACTGATACTATCAGAAATAGTGTGCCCCCCTAATGAGCCAGCTAGTCAAGTTTTCCTCTTGAATCCTGAAGCCCCTCGGCGAAAAGGTCGTCCAAACATGACCCTGAAAACATCCATCTCTTACCAACTCTTGGTCCATCTCTTACCAATGCTCGACAGGGACAGTTGAGCCCAACTTAACTCATCAAGTCATCCTGAAAATGAATGAATGAAGAAGCAGTACCCCCTACCTGCTGTCCGTAAGCAGTTCTCTATGACCTCTATGGGTACTGACTGATCTGAGATGTCTCGGACGGACCGGCGAGTGTCCATTTCGCGGTAAAACCGGTTAGATCGTCGCACCATCTCCCCGTCGCCGTACCCGGGCAGAGAGTACGGGACGCGCAGGGTGTTTTCCTCGTCGTACGGCGGCGGATCCTGCGGGCCGTCAGCGACCGAGGAGTGCCGTCTCCTTCGTCCGTGCGGCGGCACGGTGCTGAACGCTCTTGCGAAGACACTACCGAGTACGAAACAGAGCAAGGCCGACAGGATGTGTGGCCAGTAAGTGGCTACAAACGGAGCAAGGGGCAGCGCCATGTTCCTGCAGATTTAATACCATACATATCAATGCCAGGAAGTACAAGTGAATTCCAATAAATCGATTGACTACTATGCTATGGCTTAGAGCGTGTCGTTGGTTCGATGCATCAATGCATTGGCTGTGAGTACGCACACAACCATGCATATCCCAAGCGATAATATGTACTAGTCGACTAATGGTCCTTGCCGTTCGGGCAAGGACCATTAGTCGACTAGTGGTTGATTTGTGACGTACCTTAAGCCTGCGCACTGATAGCAACGTGCGAACGTCTCTAGTCGAACGCTGGTCAAAATGTCATCGCAAAACTTCTGGATCCTGGCTCTCTGCTAGCGTTATGAATGCGCGCAGCTATTGGTTACCAGCGAAGCAACCAACCTCAGTAGGCTGTTTCCAAATAGTCGACTAGCGTAGTCAACCACCGTCGACTAGACAGAGTTCGGGCAAACGTTAGTTAACCATTGGTCAACTATAGTCCTTGCACGAAATTGGCCATTGTTGTGCTCTGTCAAGTGGACGGCCTCAGCCTAGCCCTCTATCCAGTACTCAGTGGCGTAGCCACTGGGGGCGTGGGGGGGGGGGCCTGAAACCTTGTCGCCTTCCCCCAATCGCCCCCCACCCCACTGAAATTTTGAGTTTCTAAAAAATTATCATTGATCTACATGACGCCCCCATGAAGTGTTCCAGCCCCCCAAGCGCCCCCCCCCTGAAAAATCCCTGGCTACGCCACTGTCAGTACTATTGCAAATATGGTAGGGTATGGATTAAAGATACGTCCTATTTTAGATCGAGCGATATTCCAAAATTTTTTTTATTAAATGCTGCTATTTCGGGCAGAAGCAGTTTACAGAACACAATAGGCCTACACGGATGACCAATCGTGCGTGAGAGTTTTTGAATCCGCTTGCAAGTTCAGCCATTGTACTGCGCGAGGACAATAACCCATGTAGGCATAGTTGCACGTTCATTGAAATAGTCTTTATAGCGTGGGTCTGTTAGTGTATATTTTGTAGTTCACATTTTTACTTTGAACATAAAAGGGTTTATTTTTAAACCTGCGATACTCCCTTTTTGCCAATGGTAAAACTTTAATCACGAAAATCCTCTCACCTTATATATTGACGTCAAACCGATTCTGTGAACAGGTATAGCCTGCGATATTCCCATTCTATAATTCTACCACTGTTGGTTTTATTAACATGCAGTTTCGGCAACTGTGGAACATCAGGATTCACCCATAACGTATTGGTACAATATCCGATATACAATTAAATGTCCAAAGTTCATACTGCCAAGCCCATTGTAATGTTCACGCATAACGGTGCAATCATCCCTTTTTACCAACATCAAAACCCGTAGAGTCCCATCCTGGGTGAGTCAAAAAAAAAAGAGAAACCCAAACCTCCAAAAATTATGTAGCACCAAAAAATATTAATGACTGGAAAGCCAATTTCATAAGCTACATTTAGATGAAAACAATTACTGAAATTGCTCAATCCATTGAAAGAATATCACCATTTAAACACATTGACCCTAAAACCTCTTCCGTCCAAAAATGCGATTTCAAGAATCGTCGTCACAATATTGTCTTCAAACATTACCAGCCATAAAACCTCAGTTTAAAAGTTTAAAATATTCAACAAAGTCCTTTCGAAGGCCCGTCTTTTTTTAAAGTGGATTTTATAAATCATATTGTTTGCCCAAGCAGGGTTGTTGATAAAGATATTGTATACTACAGTTGTTGACAGTTATTGAAACAAGTATTCTGTGTCATTTTCTGTGTTGGTCAAGTCGGAACGCGCAATAAAATGTTTTTTTTTTACGAAACAGGTTTTAGGGACATCGCATTTGAATGGTGATATTCTTTGAACAGATTGAGCAACTTAGTATTCTTTTCATCTAAAAGTAGTTTCTGAAGTTGGCTTTCCAGTCATTATCGTTTTGGTGCTACTTTTTTAATTTTTTTTTTTTTAAATATGAAATTTTAAGGGTTTGAGTTCCGCTTCTCACTTTATTCACCCTGTATAGGGCGTATTAAAAGTGTGGTGGACAATTTCTATCCGATATTTCATGCTTGATGATGACGGCTTTCTGGTGGTAATTTATTCCATTCGCAAAAGTTCTTTAGAATAGTGAGAATTTGTTGTAATCTTTATGTGCATGATGGTTTCATGAATGTAGCTGCCTTTTTTCTTGTGGAAATATTAGTGTTGGCGTAGTGTGAATCACTGTGTCAATTGCCACGATTTTATTGACCAATTTGTAAATAAAGGAGGGTCAATCTCTGGGCAACTATACGATGTTCTAATTAGGCTCAAATTTCACTGCTGAGACAGCATTTTTGGTGACACTCTCCTTCTTCATGTTAAAGGTGTGGCCGTGGGTGGGAGGCACTGACTTGGCAACCCCATATTTAGTGAGATGGGTTTTAAACATGAAAGAAAAGCTCATCCTAGTCTTCTCCGAATTCTGACACGGAGGGAGGGGGAGGGAAGAGAGTTCGTGGGGGACCCCTGTTTCCTCGATCTCACGCCCAGCAGCAGTGACCGGAAGCGACATTTTAATGAAGAGCATTGGCGAACGTATAATGAAAGTAAAATATAGGCCTAGTTGATGTTATGAAAATTCGATACGGCTTTAAGGGTATTGGCGAAAGTCAAATGAAAGTAAAATATTATTGATGTTATGAAAATTCGATTCCGCTTTAAAAATTCTGTTCTAAAATTCTGTTTTAATTCCTCCATGCGTGAGTACGGTGAACCATTTTCTGTCATATTATAAGCCTATATAAATTACCGACTTGAAATCAAGACTACAACAACCTCGTCCCCAGGGTGTCGAGCAGTACGCGCCCACCACTACCTGCTCTCTCACCCTGGTATTGGATCATTTGCATGTGCAAGATTTTTGCAGACGTATGCAAATGAGGAACAGTCTGGTGCCTGGATATGCGTTACACATTTGCGTTTGTTTTTGTATGCGGTGTCTGGGGTAAAAACAGAGTCAATTCGTAGCAGCGCGAGCACGGCGTGAGTTACGAAAACATACGAAAGCCCTGTAGTGCCATCAAGTATATATTTTGTCCAAGTTCGTTTTTACGAGATTTTTTTTCTCGAAGTTCGTTTTTACGAGATTTTTTTTCTCGAAGTTCGTTTTTATGAGATACATTTTCTCGAAGTTCGTTTTTATGAGATATATTTTTCCCAAAGTTCGTTTTTACGAGATTTTTTTTTCTCGAAGTTCGTTTTTACGAGATTTTTTTTCTCGAAGTTCGTTTTTATGAGATACATTTTCTCGAAGTTCGTTTTTATGAGATATATTTTTCCCAAAGTTCGTTTTTACGAGATTTTTTTTCTCGAAGTTCGTTTTTACGAGATTTTTTTTCTCGAAGTTCGTTTTTATGAGATACATTTTCTCGAAGTTCGTTTTTATGAGATATATTTTTCCCAAAGTTCGTTTTTACGAGATTTTTTTTCTCGAAGTTCGTTTTTACGAGATTTTTTTTCTCGAAGTTCGTTTTTATGAGATACATTTTCTCGAAGTTCGTTTTTATGAGGTATATTTTTCCCAAAGTTCGTTTTTACGAGATTTTTTTTCTCGAAGTTCGTTTTTACGAGATTTTTTTTCTCGAAGTTCGTTTTTATGAGATACATTTTCTTGAAGTTCGTTTTTATGAGATACATTTTCTCGAAGTTCGTTTTTATGAGATATATTTTACGGAGTTAAAGTTACGGAGCCCCTAAAAGGACATCCAAAATTATTTTCTTATCTCGTGCGCACGACATAATATCTCGTGCGCACGACATAATATCTCGTGCGCACGACATATATCTCGTGCGCATGAGATGGGTGTCGGACGCTTCGCCCCATTTCCACGTCGCCCCATGTCACTTCGCCCCTAACCACTTCGCCCCATCCCCACTTCGCCCCAATTCCACTTCGCCCCATCCCCGCTTCGCCCCATCCCCACTTAGCCCCATCCCCACTTCGCCCCATGTAGATTGGTATTGTCGTTCTCAGATAAGTGGGAGACGGGTTGGTATAGCCGGGTTGGGAACAAAGTTGGATCTTTTACTTCAAGCTTTTTTTCTCGGTAGGGGAGAGTGATAGCTTGAGAGGTTTGTTATGAATTGTTCATTTGGTCAATATTGGTGAGCTAATTCTTTCCGTTGGTTAGCAATTAGTGAATCTGTTGGAATTGTTTTTAAGCCAATAAAATACATTAAGATGAGATTTTTTTTTACATGTAAAAGCTGGGGCGAAGTGGGGATGGGGCGAATTGGGGATGTGGCGAAGTGAGAATGGGGCGAAGTGAGAATGGGGCGAAGTGGGGATGGGGCGATGTGGGGATGGGGCGAAGTGGGGATGGGGCGATGTGGTTAGGGGCGAAGTGACATGGGGCGACGTGGAAATGGGGCGAAGTGTCCGACATTCCATGAGATGTATGTCGTGCGCACGAGATATTATGTCGTGCGCACGAGATATATGTCGTGCGCACGTGATAATTATCTCGTGCGCACGAGATATTATGTCGTGCGCACGAGATAAAAAAATAATTTTGGATGTCCCTTTAGGGGCTCCGTAACTTCATAAAACTCCGTAACTCCGTAAAATGTATCTCATAAAAACGAACTTCGAGAAAATGTATCTCATAAAAACGAACTTCGAGAAAATGTATCTCATAAAAACGAACTTCGAGAAAAAAAATCTCGTAAAAACGAACTTCGAGAAAAAAAATCTCGTAAAAACGAACTTCGAGAAAAAAAATCTCGTAAAAACGAACTTTGGGAAAAATGTATCTCATAAAAACGAACTTCGAGAAAATGTATCTCATAAAAACGAACTTCGAGAAAAAAAATCTCGTAAAAACGAACTTCGAGAAAAAAAATCTCGTAAAAACGAACTTTGGGAAAAATATATCTCATAAAAACGAACTTCGAGAAAATGTATCTCATAAAAACGAACTTCGAAAAAAAAAATCTCGTAAAAACGAACTTGGACAAAATATATACTTGATGGCACTACAGGGCTTTCGTAAAAACACGATTTGTGAAATCAAACTGTTACGATCTTATCAAGACAACATGCAGTATCATATTTCATATTAATATGAGCAAATTGGAAAGGAAATTAGTATTTTCGAGAAGGCGTGTCCGAATGATCGCGAAAACACGTACTGCACGTTGTGAATATATAGCACCAAGTACACGATAAAAATCCATTACTAGCCAATTGCGGTATCCAATCAGGATACAGGAAGAAAGTTTCCTATCCAGGGTTTACTATTGGAAACGCGGTTGGAAATAAAGTAAGCACTGGGGACGAGGTTGAGACTACAACGACCCGTAGTAGTACTAGGTGCGAGTCTTGTTCCTCGTTCATTTTGTTGTTAATGTGGTCGGGGTGCACGTAGGGACCAGGCTCTCACGGAGGGTGTTTCCGATTAGTCTGGTTCCCTGACCCAATTATCCTTTAGATAATGGGCTTGGGAGGGGGAACAGTCTGGTTTCCAATTTTCCGATCAGTGCTGCATGTAGCGCAGAACTTCTCCAAAATTTTCTGAGGGAACTTCATGTCAAGCAAACATGTCTAAAATAAAGGTATGGAAGTGGAGCAATACGCCGCCTCATGAAGATGGACTCCCTTGTCATAGCTTCTAAGACGTAACATGCGGGAGTTTTTTAGTAACATAGTGCTCTCTACAGGCTGCGCGCTAGTGACAGCTCCACAATCATGACAATACAAATACAATGCATCATTAATCATGCATGCTGAACATGCTGGAAAGGCATTTCAGTGTGAATACATGGTCCATGGATTCTCTAGTTCTAGAATTAGAAGGCTTCTAGAAAGCTTCTCTCCGTCAGCTGACGGAGAGAAGCCTTCTAATTGTAGAAGTAGTCCATGGACATGTTGGAGTGGACTACCGGAATGTTTTTTTTTGGGTTTGAATATTAATTATAGGCACCGTAATTTGGAAAGATGGAAGTCAAAGAGTGTAGATCTGTGATAGTCCGAGTAACTTGGACCCAACTTATCGCCTTTTTTAACATTTGGACATGGTCTGGCGATAGACCATGTCCAAATGTTAAAAAAGGCGATAAGTTGGGTCCAAGTTACTCGGACTAATTCAATGAATGAATGCATGGAAATTGGAATGCTTGAGATGTTCCTTTCATCTTATATTTCATTCGAAAATCAACTAAAAGTTGTAATTGTGTCCCGAAATTTGGTACAAAATCAACATGATCAAAGGCCCCTACAAGAACAACCACTACTCCACTAGCCCTATGTGGCTCAAACACCATGCATACTGGACTTCATCTGTATTGGGTTAATACGGGTACCACACACCACGGTGATACATTATTTCATGGAAAAGTTTTTTGAGAAAATCGAAATTGGGTCTGCAATTGTCACTTAATCATATTCAATATGCATGGAAGATACAAAACCAGTGAAAATTCAAATGTCAACGCTACGTGACGCATGACTAAAAAAAAAAAAGCAGTTAAATTTTGGGACGATCTCTCAGCAAATTGTGTCTGCATATTACAGGATATATAGAAATCTACGGTGGTTGTTAACTACTGTTAGAAGGCACCGAGAGAAGCCTTCTAATTCTAGAAGTAGTTGTTATTAAGCATGTAATTAAGAATTAGCATCTTCCATACTCAAGTGAACAAAAACAGATCCGGCTTCGACTTCATCAAAAGAACTTTCCCACATAAATGTTGCAATCACCGATGTGTGGCTCCCAATATAGAAGAAGTCCAGTATTTGAGCTGCATTTATGGGGCAATACCATCCCTAAACAATAACGACTGCTCATTAGTGATAGCCTTGCTGCCATTTTGCAGTAGGCTGGCTCTATGCAAACGTTGTTGTTGTTCCCCCTCATTCAAAAGGCATGAATCAGACTGAATGAAATTTCACGAATTTCTAGGAATTACATGTGACTGACTGTCACTGACATATTATTTTATTTTCAGTAGTTCTAAAGTGATGAAATGTTTTTATTTGAAGGTTGGAATCATTGGCGGGACCGGATTGGATAATCCTGATATAATCCAGGATCGAAAGGAGAAGACCGTTGTAACACCGTATGGAAAGGTTTGTTGTTAAGGACTTGTATGGCGGACTCCTAAACAATAACATGACTGGAGACAAGGCCAAGTGTATAAAAACCAGTTTCTCTTCTTGGTTTTTTTTCAGGGAAAAAAATGAAGGAGGTGGCTCCCTTTTTTCCCCAGGATGGTGGATTTTCCAAGATATAGCAGATGGATTCTTCCATTTTCTTGACTCTTTTGCTGATACAAAATTGTCACCCATTCTAGATAACAGCAATTTTGTTGGAAACAAATTTTTAAAAAAGACAATCACAAATTTTACAAAATATTTTGCAAATGCACAAATTTAAAAATTTTCAAAAAAGTAAACAGACATGCTGCACATTAGCATGTTGGAACACTAGAGTATTTTTGAATAAGATTCAGTATTCTGATAAAAAATGTTCTCACCATTTACAAACATCTTCAGTGAAAGTCAGACAAGGCAGGTATGTTGACAAATATGAATTTGGGACATACAAATAATTTCAATTTGTTAAAAAATGCTTTCCATGACTTCTCATAGACTGTTTGAATCAGATTTCATCTCATGATTTTGTTGGCAAAAAGCCCAGGGCCAGTTTCATGGTGCTGGCTAACAGTTAGCAGAAAAGTTGTGCTTACTATAGCAGAATTTTTTTGGCGTGCGTGTGCTAAGAGTTGCACATGCATGGATATTCCTATTGTTATATTCCTACTTCTTCATCTGGGGTTAAGCGTGTCTTTGTTATGGTTAAGTGCTTATGATGTCCATGTTATAGATGGAGGCTCTGTTAGCAGAAAATCGTGTGCTTAGCAGCGACATCAAATTCGGCCCAAGTGAGTCTAGGTTTTTCGACAGTAATATCCCACTCCAATTATAGAATAATTAGTTTGTGTAGAGAGGAATAAGTTAGTTCAAATAAAAAACTGTTTAATAACTCAAGTATTAATTAAAGGTAACATCTTTGACTTACAGCCTTCGGATGTACTGATCACAGGAACGATTGGTGGAGTGGATTGCGTTTTGCTGGCAAGGTAAAAAAGTCTGCTTAGAAATAGTGACCCCACTGAGGAAATTTCAATGCAAACTTTAGGTTCACTTGTTTTGAAAAAACGTTAACCGTTAACGAGTCTGTTTTTGTGAGGGTTTTAAAGCTAGACAAAGAATTTATTGACAAAGGTGTGATGATACACGAGTATATATTACTGGTTTTGGTGTGCCTTGAGATGAAAATACTTCCAGCTTAATTCTAGTACGATTTTTTTCTTGTCCTGAAATTCTTTGCTTTTCTGTCTAGACATGGAAGAAGCCACACAATTCGTCCAACAGACGTTAATTACAGAGCTAACGTTGCTGCCTTGAAGGAGGAAGGTTGCACCCATCTGGTAGTCACTACAGCTTGTGGTTCCCTGCAGGTAATTTTTGAGACCCCTCACTCCAGCCAATCCTCACCCCACCCCACCCCTAGACCCTGACACCCCTAGACCCAGCCACCCCTAGACCCTACCACCCCTAGACCCTACCATTCCCACCACCAGCCCACCTCTAGTCTAAGTCTGACACCAAGCCTTACCCCAACTCCACCCAGCCTCAAGTCTAACACCCACCCTGCAGCCTTGGCCCCTTCCCATGCCCCAACCCCGCTGAGTCTCAAGTCTAACACCAACCCTGCAGCTTTACCCCCTCCCCATGCCCCAACCCCACCCAGAGTCTCAAGTCTTACACCCACCCTGCTGCCTTACCCCCTTCCCATGCCCCAACCCCACTGAGTCTCAAGTCTAACACCCATCCTGCAGCCTTACCCCTTCCCCATGCCCCTACCCCACCCAGAGTCTCAAGTCTAACACCCACCCTGCAAGCCTTACCCCCTACCCTCACCCCAACCCCACCCAGAGTCTCAAGTCTAACACCCATTCAGCAGCTCTACCCTCCTCCCCATGCCCAAACTCCACCCACAGTCCCACCCCAGCCCAGCCCCACCCACTCTCAAATGCCATTCCCACCTCCAGCCCTACCCCAACCCAGCCCAATCCCCACTCCAGCTCCAGCCCCACCCCAGCCCCCACCATTTGAATGATGTACATATTGTCAACTGAAAATGGAAAATGCAGAGATATTTTTCAAGAAGATCATCAGGAAATTAACATGATCACTACTTTCAAAAGCTAATCAATATGAATGGAGATGTCAAGGTTTGCACAGAAATTGTGTCCATTTTTTACTGTGCAAATTTAGAATGCCTTAGCTATTTTTGTCTTGCTAAATTTGCATTCCTTTATTGATCAATATGAGGTCAACCAAAGATATTTATGAGCAGTCATCACCGGAACACCACACAGACACTACCAACTGAGTTATCCAGCCAAAATTTGCCAAAGTCAGCCAGTCTCCCAACTTTTTTGTCTTGCTATTAATGTTTGGCTTTATTTCATACTGTAGGAAGACATCCACCCTGGTCAGATAGTCATCCTGGATCAGTTTATCGACCGTACCACCAAACGGGAACAGTCCTTCTACGACAACGCCGCCACGAGCCCAAAGGGAATCTGCCATATTCCCATGCACACTCCCTTCTGCGAAAAGACGAGGCAGGTATGGTCTATATCTGTGTGTTTGTGTGTGTGAACTGGAGGGGGCGCTATGCTGCCCAACGGTGACGGCAGGTTGCGCGACACTTTGATTTTGCCGTTATGCGTTTTTTTGTCTGTTCAAGGCACGTATGAATATTTGCAATTTCTCGGAAATGTCTTGCTCAAAGTGAAGACAGGACCGGTACCAAATACCCTTTGAAATTATTCTGCCTGAAATGGTGTCATTCTGGGGAAAAAAAAAATCTTTGAAGGTGGTTTAAAGAAAATGTGCCCGTGGGCACAGTTTTTAATGTGCTTTAGCAACAGAATCCAGTTATGAGACCAAAAGAATTGTGCGTTAGTTTTCTCTGTTTTCTCGAAATGTACTTTATCCACTGAGCTGCAACTTCAAACCCCAACCCCTAACCCCCTCCTTCACCTCCCTCCCTGGTGAAGAGAGTTTTCCCAGAGGATTTATTGTTCTCCATCTCTTTTTTTTGGAAGGTGCTAATTGAGTCAGTCAAGCACTTGGGTTACAAGCACCACCCGACAGGCACCATGGTCACCATCGAGGGACCGCGGTTCTCCTCCCGCGCCGAGAGCAAACTCTTCAAGTCGTGGGGCGGTGACGTCATCAACATGACCACGGTGCCGGAGGTGGTTCTTGCTGCCGAGATGGGGTTGTGTTACAGTGCCGTTGCCTTGCCCACAGACTACGACTCGTGGAGGGACGAAGGCAGCGAACATGTGAGTATCAACGCCCTGCATGAACCTTAGATGGCACTTCGTCACCCCTAATGTCGCGAAGTTGGCATTTTTGTGGTGTGGTTACGATTTAAAATACTATTATCGAGCAACTAGCGAGGTTTGAATGAAACAGTTGGCCTGCTACTGCCGAAGCTAGATAGGTAAATAAACAGTCGCCTGGTACTGCCGAGTCTTAACAAATTTGTAGAAAACATTTGTTCGTAACTGGTGAGGTTTTAAGTATAACGACTATGTGGACCCGTCCTTTGTGAGGAACAAACACCACCTAGCCAGTATCAGAGCCCACAGGGTCGAGGACTGAAATAAACCAACAAAATTCAGTTTGTTGAAATGTTGCCAAGATCGCTGTAGTTGTCTCCACTTGGAGTAGAGCGGAGCGTCTGTGCGTGCGTGGGAAGCGCTTCACGTTTTTATACTCTGGTTACGTAATAGCCCACACTTGGTGCGTATTTTGCACGCAACATACTTGTTGGACCATTACATTAAAAAAGGGACGAATTCACCACAGCATGACTAATTCGCACATAATGTGCACAAGCCTGAAGCATCTTGGCTGGGGAGTAACCGGCCTTGGAATGGCATCCCATCCAGGGGGAATACAAATTTTCTCAGTCTTTCATGCCAAGGAAACCGGAGATAAGCGCCGGCCTGATGGGCCATATTGGCTTGTGATATTCTTTACTTACTACATGTAAGTACTTACTGTTGGGTTTTCTGGTGGCTTGCTTAATGTTACTGAATCCAGTAGAACCGAAATATGCAGCCTGCAGAAACCAACAGATTCAACAGAAAAAAGATTTTTTGTTTAAACCAAAGAGGTCAACAATTTAAACTGCCAACTGTTGAATTTTGCTAATACATTGCCCATTTATGGTATGAACCGTGTTTTTTCTTTCTTTATTTCTTTTCCTTTTTGTAAGGTGAGTGTCGACGTTGTGATGTCAACTTTCAAACAGAACGCCGAGAAAGCCAAGAAGATCTTGCTGGACGCCATCCCGAGGTTGGCAAAGTACGACTGGAAGCCTGTGCTGGAAGAGAGAGTGGTAAGTTTGAGAGTTTACAACTACAAGGCCCACGTTCATGGAATAAAGTAGTCTTAGCGCAAGATGCTCTCAGTGGGGTAGTTCACGGTAGACGGTACAACCTTTGTACCGCGCACCGCGCAGTTCCCATTCACGAACCCGACTCGGTCGACCAATCACACGCAAAGAACGTCTTGGGAATTACGCTTTGCACTGGTGGACTCAAAATGCAAAATAACAGCACATGCGCATTGATGGAAACACAAGAGCTGTTCCGAAAACAAGTAGTCAGGCGCAGTGTTGTAGTCGAGTCACCAACGTCGAGTCCGAATCTAAATCCCGAGTCACAAGCCTCGAGTCCGAGTCTCGAGTCACAAGCATCGAGTCCGAGTCCGAGTCACGAGTCACTTGTTCTTAGTTGTTCACCAAACTAATCAAAGTTATGTTTCAATCATCCATTCAGTTTTTTAAGTAAATCCCAGTGTATATAGTTTACCTTGTGTGTGTACATGTTGTTTAGACTCAAAATATGTTTTCCTTTTAATTCCCATCCCTAAAAAAACCTCCTCCATCCCTTCCTTCCATGTTTTATCATCCAAACATTATTCCTGAATGATCCTTTCCCATCCTGTGTTATGTTTTTTCTTTTGATGAAAATGCGTGACTCGAATCGCGAGTCACCCAGCTCGAGTCAGAGTCATCACGGTCAAGTCCGAGTTAGAGTCATTTTCCAATGTGACTCGTGTCAAGTCCGAGTTACAAAAAATTTGACTCGAGTTCGACTCAAGTCCTATAACACTGGTCAGGCGACATGCCATACATGTGCAGAAAGAATAGTTTCAAATCGCTGCAAATGATCTACTCTTCCTTTAAGCAAACATCACTTGAGAGTTAGGCACAGCTGACAAACGAACACCACATGATATTTGGCTGGTCACATGTTTCAATTTATATATTCTACGCTTACCACTTTCCTGTGTTTAGCAAATATCTGTGCTCAGCATTTTCCTCCTTTTTGTTACAGGTAACAGCCAAAGAATCTGTGATGGTGTGATTCTACTGGAGGGTCTCTGACAAGATTTCATCCCTAGGTCAAAGGTCGCTGATGGTGGTGGGTATGCTTACACATGTGCTGCAGGAAATTAATGTGGTAATTGCGGGGAAAAAAACTGGAAATATCTCTTTTTCTTTTCTTTTTTATTATTGTGAAAGCTTTGACTGTCTTGTTGCACTATAAGATTCCATAAATGGGCCAAACTATGTTAAACCATGCTGTTGGATTGACCATTTTATTGGTTGAGAATAGTTTACTTGACATACAAATGTACTGCCGGATTTTGATGCAATGGATTGACCAATCAGAATCGAGGATTCAAGCAAACTTGAATCCTCGATACTGATTGGTCAATTCATGGCAAAAATGGTGTGGTATTATTCTGTATACCACAGTCGTATAGCTCTTTATGCATTGCACTATTCTAAGATAGTGAGTTTGTGTGCCGCCTGCACGTGCGTAATAGGATAACCCCTAAAAAGTACAGCGTGTGTGGCATCTTTACTTTGCGTCAAGAAAATAGCTGAGTTCGTCAATTTTTACTTCTCATTAACAACACTGTACAAAGTCTTTTGTGGTTTGGAATGTCCCCATTTTTTGGTCTAAATTCCCAGTTGCATGTCTGATGAAGGAGTGCATCAACTCATGCACTTTGGGAACCTCAGGTACATCACCTTGTGTATGTAAAGCCACACCCACAATTCTGTGCCTTGATAAGCTGAAATGAGCCTAGTTACATGGCATTCGCTATTATTACTGTCTAGCTGTGCACGACCAAAAGTACTTTACGCATAGCAACTAAAGTACTATTCGCATAGCAACCAAAGTACTTTATGCATAGTAACAAAGTACTTTACGCATAATGGAAAGAACTTGTGTCTGATTCTGAGTATTATTTAGTTTCTGAACTATTAAACAAAGTCTATCAAGGAAACCTATATTGTTTCAAGACAGAATTTATAATTAACGTGTCTTTAATATTCAATAGAAATCTATTTTTGCACACAGAGAAACCAAAGAGACTGTCTAGGTGCATGTTTTCAGTACATTAATGAGTTGTTAACAACTTTAACAAATTTAAGGGATATACAAGTAATTTGGGTAAAAAAACATAAGGGAACTGAAAATGTAACACTTCTCACTTGAGCACCAGAAGCTAAGATGGGACTTATGATTTCAGCACACACAAAATGAGTGGTGGTGCCCTTAACAGCTTACATAATGTTTCTCAATGTTAGGTTTTGCCCTTCACCGACACATTAACACTGTATACTTAAAGTGTGATACCTCCCGTGTGAAAGTTGGAAAAAAAAATCACAGGGGTGGGACTCGAACCCACGACCTTCTGCTTTCTACTTGACTACCATGCTTGTGGGATCGGTTGGCTCGTTCAAACTCGCTGCTACATCAGATTCGTACCAGCCAATTGATCCGGCAAGCTTGATGGTCGAGTGGTAAGAAGTACACTAGAAAGCAGGAGGTCGTGGGCTCGAGTCCCACCCGAGTGATTTTTTCCAACTTTCACTCGGGAGGTAACACACCAAGTATACAGTGTTTTACGTCGGTGAAGGGCAAACCTAATATTGATGCACAAATTTATCCTATGAGTACTGTAGTTACATTATGTTTCTATCATGGGCAATTAAAAACTGGACTTGTCTTAGGTATTTTATCACACTTTTATGTCCACTCTTATTAATAATGAAGCATTATAACACCTGTTTTCAGTATTTCACCGTTTGCTGTTTGTATACAATCGGGTTCATTGTTTTCATCCAGCATTTAATTTGCCCGATGTGGGTAATTCTTGTGTCACAAATAATAGCTGTTTTTAGCTGTTTTTCTATAAGCACGAAGTTTAGACTGTTCGTCCCATCAAGACATTACTGATGTTTAAATTTGTGATCTCGGCATCAGAATTTCAATGTTTGTTTAGGAAACAGTTTCAACTCTTGGGCTTGGATCAATAATAGTTAACTCTGTGTTCATAATAAATGATATGTCGTTATCGCCTTTAACGTCGTTTAATTACAGAGTTGGGTTCAAATGCATTGTCTGTGACACCACAATTACCTGCATGTATTACCACATGCTGTTTAAAGTATTTGTTTCATGTGATAAAGAGGTTCACAGTCCATTATACTAAATAGTCAAGGGAAATTTTACCATGGAGTTTTTTATAAAAAAAAATTGCTTGACATTTTTGCTTTTGCTTCAGGTTTGGAGAGGCTTTTTGAATAGTTTATACACATTTCAGCATTATAGTGCTTGCATTTTGGTTGGTATTCTGGTTTTTGCTGTTGAAAGTAGTGTATTTTGGGTGCCAAGCAGCCTGGTTTTGTGAGTATTGTCTTAAAGTCTTTCTGGATTAAAAAAGGGTTTGAAAAACCACTAAGAATTTTAATTCCCTTCAAAAGTATTTGAAAAAATTGCAAGTGTTGAATATGTTATGACGAGTTAAAGAAAGAAGCTTTTTAAGATATCTTTTGTGAGAAACACAACAATTCCTCTACTTAGGGGTGGACCAACAAGTCAGAAAAAGAGCACATGCATAGAATGTCACAAGTTGATCATAACTTAACTGAAGTTGGCATTTGGTTTATAGTCTATCGTGCACACTTTATGACTGTCGAGTGTACTTGTGTAGTATGAAACAAATTATATTTACACTGATGGAGGTACATGTACTACCAAAAAAATATGGTTGTGGACTTTGCATTTTATGTACTCTATTGTACCTAAGAGTATTATAACGACTTTTCTTTATGTCAAGACTGATTCTAAAAAGTTATGTTGTGGAAATAAAATGGGTTTAACCTTTTACTTATTTTAATCTCTGAATCACAATTACTGAAGAGTATATTTCTGTACACTTTTTTTTACTTTGGATTGAGACTTAAATCGACCAGCGTTGAGTGATGAGAAGATTCTTTACGAAATTTGAATAAGTTGCACCTGTTCCTGCACTAGCTCCGGTACTCCGAGTAGCCACTGATGTATTCACCCTGTGTACATAATATATGATATGTCGTTATAGCATAATTTTATCTTTATTTAATTACAGAAATAAAAGTTGGGTTGAAATGCAATGCCTGTGACACTAGAATGAATTGTTTTACGTGATATAAGAGGTTCACAGTCCATTTAGTCAAGGGAAAATTCACCATGGAGTTCTTTGTCAAAAAAAATTGCTTGACATTTTTGCTTTTGCTTCAGGTTTGGAGAGGCTTTTTGAATAGTTTAGACGCATTTCAGCATTACAGTGTTTGTACTCTGGTTTGTATTCTGGTTTTTGCTATTGTAAAGTAGCGTGTTTTGGGTGCCAATCAGCCTGGTTTTGGAAGTACTGTCTTACTTTCTGTGGATTAAAAAAGTTTGAAAAACCACTAAGTATTTACAGTAAAATGTCCCTTCCAAAGTATTTGACAAATAAAATAAACGGTGTTGAAAATGTCATGATCAGTTAAAGATAGAAGCTTTGTAAGATGTTTTACATCATCTGTCGAGAAACACAATTCTTGTGGACCAACAAGTCAGCAACGGAGCACGTTCACACATGGAAACGTCAATAGGTCGGCAGCAGCAGGTGGTGTTTTATCTCGGCGTGATGCGTCATATTATAATGAAGTCCGTGCCGTAAATAACACCAAGGGTCAACGGACGCGTCCATACCTCAGACTCGGAGGGATTACAACAAATTGTGGCGCAAAACGGCGCATGTACATGTATATACATGTATTACAAAATAATGTTTTGATTTTATAAAGTATTGTGACACTCACTGCTTTCCAGTACAATTAATGCATTGGTTAGAGACGTACAGAAACGAGAAAAAAACTGCGCTTAGCCCTAATGGGTTTACCCCTGTTATAAACAATAATAAATGGAAGGACTTTATTTTAAATCCCATTTCGTGCATGGCACGATCCTACTGAAGTTACCACTAAATTAATGTTCTCTGGAAAGAGAGGAGTGCCGTGATTGGCTTGGAAAAAATCTTTCCCCCCTCCTCCAATCAAAATAATTCTTATATTGTTGGAAAGAGCATTTCATACGACTGAGTAACTGAATCCAAAAAACGGCCAGAAAACGTGTTGACCTCGAGCTCCATAGGAAATCAAGTTTGTTGGTGTTTATTTGCATTTTCAACTCAAAAAGGCCCTATAATCCCGAACATGTTATACATTAAAAATGTGATCATCTTGAAGAGTATACAGTCATACTTTCAAATGCTGAGCAAGTGGTTAGATATGATTGTAACGTCAATCTTTTTAACGGGCGAAAGTTCGGAAGAGGGGGTGTGTTTTCGGGGCGAATTTATTTGTTAAGCACATTGTCGTGAGGGCTGTTGAATGTCCGCAAGGAACGGTTTTCAAAATACTTCTTTGGAGAGGTGAAAACCACCTCTTCCCCGCCCCCCCCCCCCCAAAAAAAAATCGGGGCGGGCCACGGGCGGCACTGAAAAGTGAAAACAAAAATAAATGGCCTGAAGTAATGCAGAATGTAAGGGAAAAGAAAGCTGGAATGAAATTGATTATCGCGGAAAGGTATTATTTTTTTATGAGTAAATGGTGAACATTCTCCTTTGTTGTATAAGACTTACCCTTCAATAAAATGGAATCGTCATTTCCAGAATGCCAACGTGACCCCCACGCACTGCACGGCCGTATGAATTATGGTTGCAGACCCCAAAGTAAATTGCCATAGACCCCAATGATAAATGCCCCCACTTCAGAAATGCAAGAAAAATACTCACAACTCTTCAAGGTGTTCGAGACACACTCAAATTAAAGCTTATTTCATCATCTTTCATTTTCTTTGCAATTTTTGGAGGGTTAACTGATGACTTTTAGGAGGAATTTCCATCCGAAGATGATCACCCCTTCAAATAGTCCTGAAGCCCATCGCCATTTTGAAAAACGATGCCTACACTCCTTGCAAAATAGAGCGCTTTTAGGGTCCTAATTACATCCAAATTACACAGAACTGCAAGCTCCCAGTCCTGTGCACGGCTTCCACCCATATTTTTTATTAACCCTCAAGTTCATGGCCCACAATACTCTCAAATGCTGAAGATTTTGAAGGGCGTAGGCAATTTAGGGCCTATTTACTGGTCTGCACTATGTGATGCGATCATTACATTAGTCGTTTGTCGGGAATTTTATTTTGAGAACATACAGGCCAAAATAGGGCCACTACATCACATCACTTCATCACAACCCTTGGCTGACCGGGGTCGACAAACGACTTATATCGTCAACACACTTGCGCGGTCACCGCGGTAGTAGCTGTGTAGGCCTACCACCATGGAGGAATAGAAATACTGATTTCGATTTCTTCACGAACCGAAGAACGATTTATTCCTTGTTTACGGAGCAGATTTCGACCTGAAAATATCGTCCGAAAAAAGAAAAGACTTCAGAACGTAAGTCCACTTTTTACGGAAGCGTATTTAGGTCATGGCCAAAAAAAAAATTGAGGCCCATTTCGCCCGGGCAGATTACTATTTCGCCCGGGCGGATTACATTTTGAGCTGTTTTTCAGCTTTAAACAGCTCAAATTAACCCAATTTGCAATTAATATGAATTTGGATTATTATCAGGTATTGCCGACTGATGTTCTTTATAAACTTGACTTTCGTTCATTAATAAGTTACGAATTTACTGAAAAATCATGATGCTTTGTTATCTGAAAGGCTATAGACATTAATAAATATATCACATTCTCAAGGCAAAGTCGCTTGACCTCTCCTTAGGCTTTATGATAAAAGTATCGGTTTGTCCATGTCCACTGTCCGATAAGGATATAAAATATGTTTCGAGTCATGGTTATGAGATTTTTTTTTTAATATAAGGGGTCTAGTCAGAGTTGTAACGAGTCACTGATTTTTGTGACTCGAGTCGAGTCGAGTCATTTTAAAGAAGTGACTCGAGTCGAGTCGAGTCATTAGGTCAACAAGGTCGAGTCGAGTCGAGTCGAGTCACAGAGTGTGGTCGAGTCGAGTCGAGTCGAGTCAAGTATTTAGCTCGAGTCAATTCGAGTCACAAATATTTGAACACTATATAATAAATTACAATAAAAAGCAACAAACACAAGAGAGAAATACAAGGCACCAGTCTATTACGAAAATCCAAGACATAAAGTATGTTGTATGGTACCCAACCAACAGTTTCCATTGCTAGCTCACGTCACAGATAAGAAGATGTGAAACTTCGGACTTATAACTGGTTTGGCTTCGGGTCTAGATTTTGTTGTTCGCAATTATATTATATTATATTGTTCGCAATTATATTATTATAATGCAATAATTGCATTATACAAAACTGTTTCTGATTATTTAAAGGTGGGCCCGTCCGTATCCATTTGTTTTGTGAAATCGGGACATGAATTTAGCCAGCGTTCCACCAAGAACTTCAAAATCACCCGAAACCAATGATGAAACCACGGATTGAGAAATGCGTTTTAAGTCTGGTTCCCGGTTCAGCATTACATGCTATAGAACCACAAGGTGGGAGTCTGCGACACGGTGTATGTTTGTTGTATCATTATGGAGGAAGGAAAACAGACGGCCGCTGTATATGAACGTACATTATTCGCGAACATTAACGTGACGTGAACAAAAACTGGCAACGCGAACGGCGCGGCGTAAGTCATTGCAAATATTTTTCGCAAATAAGTTTTGCTTTTATTTTTTGGGACTCGAGTCTTATTAGCCTTCCTCGAGTCGAGTCGAGTCATTCTGATGAGGGACTCGAGTCGAGTCGAGTCATTTGCTCGCAGTGACTCGAGTCGAGTCGAGTCATTTACCCGTCGGGACTCGAGTCGAGTCGAGTCGCCAAAAAAAGTGACTCGAGTCGGACTCGAGTCGAGTCATTGACTCGAGTCATTACAACTCTGGGTCTAGTGTCTGCATTTTTTAATTAACTTAAGTTTGACCTTCCGGTTAACCATACGGATTATCAATGTCAACAAAAAATGAACAGATTTTCATGTTGTTTAAAAGTTATAATGATCAAAATCACGTTCTTTGTATGTAATTGCTTGTATGTAGTACCTGGTGACGTCAAAGTGAAGTGACTGAGTAATCGAACGTCAGGATAAGTTTCAAGTTCATATTGCTATGAACGTTTTGAAGAAAGGTCGCAGAGAATTTTTGTCCAAAATTTAATCCCTAAACCGTAACATTAACAACCCATATCACCTTCAAAAGTCGATCAGATAAGAGAGCATTACAGTTGGTACTTCTGGGTTGTGGCACCTTGTAAAATATTATTATTTTCAAATTGAATTGATAATTGTCTAGCATTACATTCAATGTACTTTCCAATGAGACATCGCACGACATCAAAACTCGGCCCATGACAAGTAAACAATTAATCACATTGAACTTTGGAATTAAGAGTGGAACATTCCTAATTCGTTCTGAACAGCGTGCACAATTTCTGAATTGGAGCGCGCCATTTAAAAACACTTTTGAAATTGGTATAAATGCCTGAAAAAGCAAACAAGCACATTTATTGGTTAAAGGGCATTATATTCCTATACATTTCTTTTTGGAAAAAGCACGTATATACCAGCTTTAACATGATTTTTTTTCCGTTTAGTACATGTTTTATAAAATCACGTAAAAATCTATGATTGTAATACCTGATGACGTCACAATGACGTCACGGTAATATGTACTACTCTTTGTCGGGATGTTCAGTCAAAGTTTCAAGTTTATGAACCGTTTTAAAGAAAAGTTGCAGAGAATAATACTATTGTCCAATCATCCCCCCCCCCCCCAAGTTAAAAAAAAAATGAGATTATTAAACAGACCGATTACCCAACAAAAGTATTTAACAATTTTAAGCGGTCCAAAATGTTCCTAAAATACTAGCAGATTCATATTAATTCCAAAATTTGAGCTGTTTTGAGCTCAAAAACTGCTCAATATGTAATCCGCCATAAAGGGTAAATACTAATCCGCCCGGGCGAAATACTAATCCGTCTGGGCGAAATAGTAATCCGCCCGGGTGAAATAGTAATCCGCCCGGGCGAAATACTTATCCGCCCGGGCGAAATAGTAATCCGCCCGGGCGAAATAGGAATTCGCCCGGGCGAAATAGTAATCCGTCCGTGGGAAATAGTAATCCGTCCGGGCGAAATAGTAATCCGTCAGGGCGAAATAGTAATCTGCCCGGGCGAAATAGAGGGCCGGAATTTTTTTTTGGTCATGTCCTAAATACACTTCTGTAACTTTTGCTTCCTATCGACGTTTTCTTCGACTTTCCTCATGCAAGTGAAGTCCGCCCTCGAGTTTGGACACTGGCGCGAACGATTTTCGTTTTCACATAGTTACAAGAATGTTACAAAAATAAAATTCGGAGAAAAACGCTTTGAAACGTTAAATAAAAGCCTTTAACCCTAAAAAGGCCCGGGGCGGAATGTGCCCCTCCCCCTAAACTTTTTCCGCGATAGCTTTGAATTTTTTTTTCGCGTCCCCAGCTGTTACGACTTTTTAGCCTCGAGCCTTGCGCATCTTTTGATACCAAAAACATAAAAATCGCGCCGTGAAAACTGAATTTTCCCATATGCGTTGTGTTCACAGAGCCGAAGAGAATTAACCCACTCGTACATAATTATGAATAATTAATTAGCCATAATTCCAAAACCCTTTTAACTATAGTCATGAATTTCTTGGGTATGTTCATGATGAGTTGCTCTATATGCATGTACCGAGTTTCAAAAGTTTTCGTCACTCGATGGGCTGAGATCTTAGGACCCCCCCCCCCCCCCCCCGGCGGCTGAGAGATGAACAAAATAACCCGGTCCTTTTTGGGTTAAACTAGTGAACGTTTAATACTTCGTGCAAACGGAAATATATATACTGTATACATTACAGAGTTGTAACGAGTCACAGAGTGTGGTCGAGTCGAGTCGAGACGAGTCAAGTATTTAGCTCGAGTCAATTCGAGTCACAAATATTTGAACACTATACAATAAATACAATAAAAATCAACAAACACAAGAGAGAAAGAATACAAGGCACCAGTCTATTACGAAAATCTAAAGACATGAAGTATGCTGTATGGTACCCAACCAACAGTTTCCATTGCTAGCTCACGTCACAGATAAGAAGATGTGAAACTTCGGTCTTACAACTGGTTTGGCTTCGGGTCTAGATTTTGTTGTTCGCTGATCGCTGACAACGTTCAAAACCTTATTGCATTATACAAAACTGTTTCTGATTTCAGGGGTCACGGTGATCGGACAAAAATGAAAAATCTACGAACTTCGGTTGACATGTATACATGTACATGTACATGTGTTATTGTACATGTACATGTATTATTGTACATGTACATGTACTTGTATAGATGTACATGCACATCCATATATAGGGCATTTACATTTTATGTAGGCCTACTGACTGTAATTTCTGTAATTTTTGCAAATTTTGTCGCTTCAGTAAATCAAACAAATGGGGGAAAATTAGGAAAAAATGGATGTTCATTAAATAATATAATCCATATGTGATTGATTTAATGTCTTTTTTGTGTGTGATGTTATTACTTTTGCATGTTTGCAGAGAGAAAGAAACGATTCCCACAAAAAAAATATGAACGGTGCTTAAAAAGTTTAAATAGTAATCTTACTTTAAACATGGAGGAAGGAATAGCTTTAAACTACAGTCCCAGGCTTCCAAAACATTTTTGAAATTTTGTGTTGGTGGTGGCTATTTTTCAAAGCACTACTGCAGCTCAAACTTATTTCCATCCACAATGACACTTTATTACCAATTCTTCCAACCATACTCTTAAATTTGACAAAATCGCGGCAATATTGACTCCAATGTGTTTGCGATCGCGAATTGCTAGCTCACGATCGTCACTGCGCAATACATGCACACGCAATACACAAACACGAGGTGTAAACCCATTGAAAATTATTTTTAGTCTGGTCCTCAAGTACTACACTGCGCACACTGCATTGATGTCTATCAGGTTTTTGACCGCACTGCTTATTAGACTTGTGTCACCAGTCCATCCATTATCGTAAATTAGGGCCTATTTCTCCCGAAGTGTTTTGGGCGATATTACGGAAACAGAAAACATTGGAAATCCGGAATCCGCATAAAATTCCGCAGACGTTAGACTAAAAATCCGGAAATGCGGAAAAATCACATCCCTTGATTATTTAAAGGTGGGCACGTCCGTATCCATTTTTTTGTGTGAAATCGGGACATGAATTTAGCCAGCGTTCCACCAAGAACTTCAAAATCGCCCGAAACCAATGATGAAACCACGGATTGAGAAATGCGTTTCAAGTCTGGTTCCGGGTTTAGCATTACATGCTATAGAATCACAAGGTGGGAGTCCGCGACACGGTGCATGTTTGTTGTTTCATTATGGCTGCATACCTGCAAATAAACTCCCATAGACACTAGTGCTAAATGCCCATACTTCAAAATTCTTTTAAAAATACTCAAAACTCTCACAGGTATTCAAGCTGCACAGAAAAATCATAATCAACATGTCATCTTTCGTTTTCTTTTCAATTTTTGGCGGGTTGACCATTGACTTTTCGAGATATTTTCACCCAAAGAAGACGACCCCTATTTTCCCCAAAGCGGAAAAGTAGCCATCTTGAAAAACGATCCCTCCACAACATGGCAAAATAGCGCCACTTTCGAGCCCAATAGCATCCAAAATGCTCAGAATTGGAAGCCCCAAGTCCGGGCCAGAGGTTGCTTTTATTTTTTGGGACTCGAGTCTTATTAGCCTTCCTCGAGTCGAGTCATTCTGATGAGGGACTCGAGTCGAGTCGAGTCATTTACTCGCAATGACTCGAGTCGAGTCGAGTCATTTACCCGTCGGGACTCGAGTCGAGTCGAGTCGCCAAAAAATGTGACTCGAGTCGGACTCGAGTCGAGTCATTGACTCGAGTAATTACAACTCTGATACATTGTTTACCGAGTGAGCGCATGGTGTACTTTGGACTTTGGTGTTACTTCGTGACTTGCATGAACTAATTTCGGACTACGAAATACACATGCATACTCGTATTTGATTAAAAATAGAATTTGCGTCAGGTTTTGGTTTAAACAATTTTACATTTTTTTAATGTATATTTACATATATATATTGTTGGGGTTTTTTTACGCCATTGGAGTAAGCATACGTTTTCCCCGTCGTTTTTATTCAATGTACGATAAATGTTGTGTGTGTCACATAAATGTTACACACAGCTCCAATACACAAATGTTGTTTCTTATAGCGCCCGTCCACAGAAAGCGACAACTGGGCGGCTGGAATCACAACTAGCCCACACTGAATAGATAGACTTACTTTGTTTTCAACCTCGATTCTAATAGTAAGCCCTGGATAGGAAACTTTCTTCTGTATCCTGATTCGATACCGCAATTGGAAAGTAATACATTTCTATCGTGTACTTGGTGTTATTTCCACTCGTGCATTACGTGTTTTTAAGTTCTTGTAATTATTTCGTCCACACATTTTCTTAAAAATAATAATTTCCTTTCCAATTTGTTCAAGTAATGAAATGTGACTGCATTATTTGTCTGGTAAAGATTGTAACATAAATTTTGGAGGGAAAAAATCGTGTTTCCGTTACTCAGGCAATGCTCACGCCGCGACAAATTATGTTTTACCCTAGACACCACACAAAACAAACGCTGCTGTGAAGCACAGGACGGCACCAGACTATTCCTCATTTGCACAGGCCCCTACATGTTCAAAAATTGTGGACATGCAAATGATCCCAGGGTGAAAGAGCTAATTAATGGTTTCAACCCAGGGGTGTCTTGAAAAAAAAATGTTTTCAAATGTACAAGACTGTTTATTAATTTAATTCTGTGTAATTTGGGGCCAAGCAAGTATTTCTTTCTCCTGTCACTGTACCCTTCAAGTTCAACACGTGACAATGTGTTTCCGATAAATCGTGGCGAAAGCTCTTACCAAGAATATTCAGACATGGGTGATAACAATATCCCGTGCATATACATGTAGCCTTAATTCCAAGACTTATAGAGGTGCGAGGAAGCGCGAGGAAAGTAATCGAACGGCGGCGCTGCTCATGAATTTCAAAAACGCATCAGAATTGATCTCTTCATTATGCACCCTTATTCACAGAAGGATTTAAAGGTCCCAATGTACCACTATATATAGCCTTTGTATTGCTACCAATATTAAATTTGTATAAGTTTCTGAGAACGATGAACATTAAGGCACCAATAATTATAGACACAATAAAAATAATTCGGGAAAAGACTTCAACTAATTTTACGTTATAATTGCATTTTTGCTTCCATTATAGAGACGGTAAAATGACGAGGCGGGTCGGAATTCAAATGCAGCGGGTACCATCATCATTGCTGTTATACTGCATCTGTAAGCAGTCACAAAATAATAATAATCTTTTTTTGCGGACTCATGATGTGATCTGGGTGCACTGCATGGATTGTAAATCTAAACTCAGTAATCCCAATATTCATTCCCAAATTACAGGTAAATTCAGTTTTAATTCTAAACGAGTATGGGGGTTGTATGGGTACGGAAACGTATTACCGCCACACATTTATTTATTTTTTTCACGTACGTACGTGATAAGTTTCACGTACGTACATGATAAGTTATCTGTTTCAAGTACGTACATGATAAGTTACACGTACGTACGTGATAAGTTTCACGTACGTACGTGATAGTTTCACGTACGTACGTGATAGTTTCACGTACGTCCGCGATAAGTTTTCACGTACGTACGCGATAAGTTTTCACGTACGTACGCGATAAGTTTCACATATGGAAGTACATTTACACGTGTTAGTTTGCTCGTATGACGTGACGCACTTCTGGTCACATCGTTGACATGCCGCGACTAACTGAAACTAAACGCTCATCTGGTTCCCAGACCAAAACATATTCTGACTATTCCCGATGAATCTTGTGACTAAAACGGGAGGAATTCCTCCTTTTCCCCGAAAATTTCCGAACTTTGCCGAATTCGTTTCGTCGACAATCGGATAGCGCCCGAGTATTTCCGAAAATAATATAGGTTTAATTAACTGCTAATTGCTTATTAATTTTTTTTAAAAGAGTTGATAATTAATATTCATTGCTTTCATTTAGAAATCTTGAAATTCAACGACGATTTTGTGCATCAAATATAATCGGATCGTATAGGCGAACTTTTTGCTGTGTCATGTACAATTTTGAATTTGACGACCATTACTGAGATTTTCCAAAACTCTGTCTTCATTCGGCTTCGCCTGCTAACAGTGCTATTTGGGTGCCTAATTTTGAAGATTCCAGATCAACATTAGTCAATGTTATCTTACAAAAACATCAAACTGTATAAGCATTACTGTATGATATTACGAAGCAAGTGATTTACTTAAAAATTTGATCAAAACATTAAAAAGCTAAACGTGATAAAGCGAAATCGGAAACGAAGCCGAGCTTTGAAAAATGTCGTCATGTTTATTTTTAGCCACGGAGGATGCCTGACCTAAGATTCATCAGGAATAGTCAGAATCTTTTGGTCTGGGAACCAGACTAACTAAACGCACGCAGTAAAACACGTGATATACTGAAACTTATCACGTACGTACGTGAAACTTATCACGTACGTACGTGTAACTTATCATGTACGTACGTGAAACAGATAACTTATCATGTACGTACGTGAAACTTATCACGTACGTACGTGAAAAAAATAAATAAATGTGTGGCGGTAATACGTTTCCGTATATGGGAAATTCCAATGTGGTTAATAAAAGTGGCTGTGAATTACGGGCAAATATCTTTCGGGAAATCCTGACTACATCTGGGGATGAAATACGGCAATGGTTTCCTTCTATAATGCCTCTAAGCACAATAATGAAGGCAAATCTGGCGGTGTTTGACTTTGTTTGGTCCAAACTGAGAAAACCATTTGACTGGAGTTAATTTACTACATATTCAAATTACTAATCAAGAGTAATACAATCGTGTCAAAAAGAATTTCGATTGACCTAGATTTCCCATAGGCTATGTAGTAACATCAGAAATGATGTCTCGTTCATTCTACTGGTTTAGGTACATTGGTCCAAGCGGTCACCGTTGGAACCTTGTTCTTAGAACGAGGCCAAGGTGGGATTGTGCCCTGTCCCCTGAGTAAATCTTGCAATATGCTGGTAGAGGACGTCGACGCGATGTACTGGCACTATGGCTCAAAAAGCAACACAGCCATCCTCATCTCGTACTTCGGGGGAAGAGTGGCTCCCCAAAACGGGATCCCAGAGGGCTTCTATGATATCGACGAGGAGTGCAATCTCATCATCGAGAACGTCACCGCCTCCAATGAGGGAATCTACTACTATAAGCTGAAACCGCATTTAAAAAGTATGAAACAGGGACAGATTGACGTTTGTGACAAGGGTGAGTCCATTTTGTGAGTTTTCTTTACTTGTTTGCTTCAAATGTTACTAAGCATTTATCGAATTCCTTTAAAAATGTACAAAAACAAAACAAGTTCAATTGTCTCACTGTCACTATAATATAACAAATACATTTTGGAAGAAAATTTATTGAAAAAATTCCGACATTCGGATCTGCACATGTTTTTACTCGAATGTAACCACAAATCTCTGAATCACACTTTGATTAACATACCTCAATCATTCAAAAAGGAAAGTGCCAAAATATTAGTAAATGTCGTACTTTTAATACCGTAAATAAATAACGGGATCAAACATCCTGTGAAATCACTGGGCCTAGTATTTTCGAGAAAAGAGGAATTTCCATCATTTTCACGATTAGGGCGAACTCATCTTGAAATGACAAACTGGGATCTTACCACACAAAAAATGCACTTTCAGTGTTTTTTGCAGAAGTATCTGAGCCGAAACTTGGGCAGGCTAGTTTGTTGAATAACCTTCTTCTGATTCATTGTATTGTTCCTTGAATAAGTGAAAATCCATTTTTTTTTTGGGAAAAATTAATGATGTCCATTACCCTTTACCAACAGTCTCCCCAAGTCGATTATATCCTACCGTCATCGGCTGCAATCAAGACCACGATGCAGACACGTGCGAGGTGAGAGTACGACACGACAGCACGTTGCATAACCTGACCTGCGTCATGGAGCAGGTCAAACCTGCCGTGGAATTGAAGTGGTTTTTGGGCGGGCTGACGGAACTGAAGGCCTCAACAGCAGTCGGATCTGTAGTTCTACCGGCTAACACAGGTAAGCAATGTTCTTCATAAGATCATGGAGGAATCAGGTTATCACTGCCATCGCTGGAGGGGTTGTGAGGCCGTGGGGGTGTTACACTCATCTCCCCTCCCTAGTTTTAGTGTTTTTGGTCGCCAAAATCGTTGTACTGTCGACAAAATTGACAAAAATATCGTTGACATTGAACATAACGGCGCCCCATACACAGTTATGATCGTTTCCGATTTTTTTTTAGTTACCTGTTATTAAAACATATATTATGTACAGTATCTATAAATCTATCGATCAGGTTCGTGGTTGAGGAACAACACCTATTCAACTTCAGCAACAATCCAAGCACCTTCGGATTACAATGACATAGAATATGTGTGTGAGGCAATGGGTGTTGCTGTAGGAAACAGTACTACACGCACGAGGGTGCGCCTTACCAAATCTAAACCCACAACGGCAACTTATGATGAAGTTCAGACCTCCAGCAATCCAGGTAGGTTTCATTTCGCGGACTTAGTGTGACTCAATATCTGGCTGCTTGGATTGTAAATCGTACATTGTGTTATTTCGATGTTATTGTGCAAGTTCTATACTGTTTAGATGTTGATTGGGAAATACCGATGTGGTTAAATAAAACCGGCTGCGATTACGGTAAAAGTTAACTACATCATGGGAAGAAATCAGTGAACCACGCTTTGTGAACTACTGCAATTATGTTCACTTTATAATAATTATGTAACTGCATTCACACACAATCACGGGGGAAATCTGGTGGTATTTTGGTTCTCTTCATCGAGAAGAATTATGATTCGACTTTTGTTTGCTTTAAATGACCGCCACTAATCACGAGTAATATAATGTTGACAAAAAAGAATTTGATTTCAGCAAAATTGTAAAACTATCCAGGAATAATTTTGCTGGGCATAAGGTCTTTGAATAGAAAATCAGATATACTTTCTCGTTCGTTTGGTTTAGTCCCAGGTGCTATTGCTTATGCGAACACTAACGAAATTGTGTTCTAGAACGAGGCAGAGGGATTGTGCCTGTCACTCGAATGTATTATATATACACATTGTGTGTACTAATGCGTATCGAATCCCGGAGGAAAAGGACGTCGGATGTGACGTCAGATGGGGTCTATTAGTTGATGGAACAATGAAACTCAGTGATTCGATCAAGTCAGATATCAATTGAATCAAGTCGGATATTAATTAAATCAAGTCAGATGTATTGAAGCAACTCTATCGAATAAAGCCAGATGTCAGTTAAATCAAGTTACATATCAAACGATTCAAGTCAGATATTGTGTCTGAGTGCCTTTTGACTCTTTTCAGGAACAACGCTTGCTTTGACAGACGGTATTCCAATTTCCAACAAACCTGTCGATTCGATTGTGATATTGGTCGCGGTGGCTTCAATCGTATTCATCGGCTTTGTCGTTGCCTGTGTGTACATTGTAAGTACAGTGTGTATAATTGT
Organism: Patiria pectinifera; assembly: GCA_029964075.1. Taxonomy (NCBI): domain Eukaryota; kingdom Metazoa; phylum Echinodermata; class Asteroidea; order Valvatida; family Asterinidae; genus Patiria; species Patiria pectinifera. The sequence goes on along the minus strand of CM057131.1, from coordinate 17,067,893 downwards.
AATTGTATTAAAAAAAGTTGGTGCTGGGACTGGGCTGGGGTTAGGAGCTTTGCTAAATATTTTGTCAACTGTGCACGAGGAGGGGTAGGGAGGACCAGCAGCTTAGGGAAATTCAAAGGGGGAGGGGCAATGTGGAGTCTATCTCACTCAAAGGGGCGCTGTTCAAAGATGTATCGTCAACCGGGTTTGCCGCCCATCATGCCCATGTAAAGGGTAATAAACTGCGATTATGTGTATTGCATAGTTTTAAAAAGTTAAAGTGCATTGGCTATTTTGTTAACATTGAGTATATGACGCTAAATGCTGCTGACGAGGACATGATGGGGTTTGCGTTGGTCCATTGGTTGCGCCAGACTCTAAAATGGGGGGGGGGGGGAAATTGGGGGTCAGGGAAACATTTGGGGGCAGTCAACTAAAAGCCTCTGATTCGCGCGCGTGCCCACTTAGTCCGTGGGACGAGAGGCCGAAAACACTTTCGTTTTCGAGATACGCGATCTGGTCCACCGAATTTTATAACCCTTCCTAGACATGTAGATTATGATGTACCATATCAAAAAAAAATTCAGCGGTTCCCCGATCCAGAGTCTGTTTGGGAATGAGATAATATGGGATAAAAAGGCCGAAAATGTTGCATGAGGAAAAACATAAGAAACAGCGCCCTCTATTGACACAGTCAGAAACATTTTCGCAGGCAATGAGCGCTTGCCAGATAGTACTTCTTTCAAGTTCCATTTGAAGATCATTACAAATCACATTCGTCTAAGCTGTTGCCGAATGGCAGCATTCAGAAATCAAATTCGTTGTTTATAAATCAATTAAACGAATTAAGTTTTGTGACTAAAAAGGTTTGTCGTAGACTAGAGGAAATCGATACCAGCCGGTAAGAAAATGTGAACTTGTTGTTTGAATAGCCCGAACTGAATTTTATATTGTCACACAAAAGACGCAATTAAACGTTGGAAGTGCACTAAATCGATGGTGATGGGCGAGTATGAATATTAGAAACGGTGAATTCGAATGATAAACGTTTTAAAATAGCCGGGAAAACGAAATAATCGAACTGAATTAGTTCATTTATTTATATATTCACTTTGGTGGGGGGATTTAAGCCTGCACATTTTGTTACCCACACAAGAAGCATGGTATTTAGATTACATGTACATAGGTTTGTTCAATCTGTACTGAATGAGCATTACTTGCTTATTTTTAACTAAACAAACGAGATTGTGAGCATATGTACACATTACAGGCTGGTTAGATAATTGTTGTATAACATGTCAAAAGTCTCATCAAATGGACCCACTTTTTTGTTTGCAAACTTTTTTAAGAAGAGAAAATTAATGTATATTCCCCTTTTTGGAAGCTGTGAGTGGCAGCATTACCACTGCAATTTTTGTTCAAGCTGAAACCATTTTACTGATTTTATTATTTTGAATATTGTTTTAAGAACCGATTCCTTATTTTGTTGTTGCTCTGTCTATTCCATGAAACCACAAATAACCCAACAGCCCACCCGCTTCCTCTTTGAGGCTGCATCACATTTGTATTACTTTTTTAAATTTCAGGAGTGTTTCTTAAACATGTTTCAGAAGTTCAGATGCTCCAGCAGATCACGGCCACACACTTACATTATTTTTGAAAACATGTTACCCTAAGATACGAGTTCACAAAATTATTCTGATCTGTGGTGTAACCATACCAATCGATGTAAACATTCAAATTAGGTTTTGCCCTTGTGTGAACACTGTATATATACTCAGTGTGTTACCTCCCGAATGAAAGTTGGAAAAATCACTCGGGTGGGACTCGAACCCACGACCTCCTGCTTTCTAGTGCAGATGTCTTACCACTCGACCACCGAGCTAACGGGATCGGTGGCCGGTTCGAAGTCTGTGAGGTTTTATAAAATTCGGCGAACCAGACCGCGTGACGAGCGAAAAAATGGCCTCGTCCCACGGACTAATTGTCAATGGTCCGGAAATAAGCCACTAGAGCAACTTTTTATGAATAAGAAATGTATCAAACCGCAGAATGGTGTATAACAAATGTAATGAACAAAGACGTTGGCTGCACACTATGTAGACTGTATATAAATGCATGTGTGGCGTATTTTGTCTACCAAATTACGGTACCATTTTTTTATAATGCTTCCATTGGCCCAAAATGTGTCCAAAGTACCGATGTTTCACTCTCTATCGTCAAGTTGTTATGAATTTTAACAGTGAAGGAAATCAACAATTAATCTATTTGTAGATAAAGTGTTTGCGGAAAAACTGTGGAGGCAAACGGGGGGGGGGGGGGGGGGAAAGGAAATAACTTGTTGTGCAAATCCCCCATGCCCCCCCCCCCCCCAGTGCCGCCACTGCGTTTTTATTGCTTAAAACAAAGGGAACTGTTTTCTAGTGAGATATTAATTGATCACAGTTCAAACCTGAACGTCTTGCATTCGGGTGACATGTTCCACTGCTAATTATCCTAATTTAGCAATTATTTACATGAGTTTTATATTTGCATTGTAATGTTTGTCATTAAAACAGGTCTGTCTAAAGAAGAAACAAAGGGAATACAAGCGTGCTCAAACCTGTAAGTATGCCACTTTGTCTATGAGCCTACGGACCCCTCCATGACCTGTCTTTGGGCATTTACACCAGGTTGCTGTTTCTCTTGCTAGAATTTTAGACAGACTGATTTCTAACCGTAATCACCCCAAGAAATATTCATGTTGTAATTTTATCGTGGCATTCCACAAGAAAAAATATTAGAAATCTGTTGGAGATGATGAGGCATTTTATTCTACACATGAACAATACCAGTGCAAACTACCTCCAGCGAGTTTAAACGGAGCCCATCACGTGAAGTCGATTTTGAAAAGTATAATATATTTCTCTGGAGTTTCAATTTTAATATTTTGTAACTTGCAGTCGATCTGGTTTTTTTTCTTTAAAGTAGAATTAGTCTTTAAATTATGTTGATTACTGTAAACTTTAACGATCAAAAAACAATCAGTTTTGAAAAGAGATTGTAAAAATTGTACAACGTGATGTAAAGGGGATGCCCCTTTAATTTGACAAGTGATTTTCATTTTAAGCTCCAACACTCCTTTCGGAGGTTAAAATAAAAATCACTTGTCAAATTAACGAGGCAACCCTTTTACATCACATTGTACATGGCACTTGGTGGTCGGTCGGTCGATCCCCGGAAAATTGATCAAAATAAGCCCCTAAGTTTCCTCTAAAATATAACTACCAAATTTTGACTTTCCAAAACAAGCAAATAAAATAAATTAAATACTTATCAAAATTTGTTTCTAACAATTGTAACAACTTATGGAAAGTTTTTCTTTACCTGTATTGTAATTTGTTTCATAATAGCCATGCTCAACTTTTCAGTGTTCGTAACACAATGGTGACTCTGGGACAAAATTGACCATATTCTGGTCAGGAGCGTGGAAGTAGAGGAGGGCAAGGCTATTTTACTGGGAGTTCATGTAACATTTCTTAATTTTGTGAAAAGCTTTATTAATTTCATTTTTTTTACAGGTCAGGTGGCCGAATCATATGCTGATCTTTAAATCAACGTTATTTCTTTTTCAATGTGGAAAAGATTAAAAAGCCAATCGCTAGTTCTTTAAAAGTTATGCAAGTCAAATTTCAATTTTCGCTTAAGTGCAATATTCTTACCCCCATGCATGCCATGGTGTAAATCATATAAATATTTTTAAAATTCAAAGAAGTTCAAAGGACAAAAGTAGCACTGAAAGTATGTTGGCCTTCGTCAAACATCCATGGTGATCACTTCATGTGACCTACAGTTATGGGGTCAAAGGTCAAAATAAGGTGAACACAAATTCGTTGGCCCCACAGCTTCCGAGATCGATCGAGCTTGTTTCATGATGAGGCAGTATTTTGTGTGGTATATGAATCGATCCATTGTTTCGTCCTTATAATTGGCCGAGATTTGTTCGTAATCTTTGTCATACTATAATCAGCTAATTTTATACATGAACTGATATAATTATAAAGTATAGACTTCTTAACAGTCCTGATCAAAAGGCAAAACGCAAGTTTTATACTGAAATATAATTAGGTTTGCAAATGAAATACATGTACATTACTTTTAAATTAAAAAAAAAATCCTTAGAATTTTGTTTTAAATAATAGAAATTAGATTGTACAAAGACATTTGGCCATTATTCCTTAATTACTTTTCTTTCTAAATAATTATATCATATATCTTAAGCAGTGACAACAGAGTAGGTTGATACTCGAGTAACATTATTGGGTTTTTTTTAATTCATTTTTTTTTATTCCAACCCGTTTCTTTTGGAGTGGTTTCACAGCATTATGATAGGTGGCTTGCGGTATTTAGTGTTCTTATTTGCTTAAGAGGGCACACATTGGATTTTATACTATGTATTTTGAAACATCAGTTCTACACTTGATTTAAGCAGTGTTTTATGGGCTTGTAGATATTTTATTTAATGGGGGATTACATGCTTAAAAAAAATAGGTAATTCATTTTATTTATTTATTTATTTTATTTTATTTATTTGTTTATTTAATTATTTACACTTATGGTAATTTTTAATTGTATTTTTAATTATATTTTGAATAACTGCTTAATTTTATAAATATCTTATTTAACGAATTTTTATCCTAAATGTATTATTCACTGTTCTCCAATTAGTTTGGAGAGCCCCTCGACAGAAACTTGTTTCTTTTGGGTAATCCTGCAGGAGCTTTATGGGTGTTGTTTTCTGTTATGTTTTCTGTTATCTTTACTACTTAGTGTTATTTGTACATGTAACTGTTTTGTCTGTACTTCACTGTTTGGAATATCCCGAAAAATGAAATAAATAAATAATAAATAATAAAATAAGTCTCTTCAATATTTATGATTCAAAAGACTGTTGTGTAAATTAAACGAAAATAATCATAAGTAAAAGTTGGTTTGAATTGATTCTCCTTTCGGTCTTTGCATTTATACTTAATTACAGGATTACAATTTGGACTTAGTTATTTTCTGTTATAATTACTAGAGCTCGTGTATAATGGTATGCGCATCCCGACCGAGTCTTCGTACCCAGTGAATTAAGACTCAAACTTTCAATCGGCCCCCTGAAGAGTAGTTTGAGGATCGCACATTCACGTCTGCAGAGCCATATCGAACGCCTGATATTCGTATAACAGGCACAATTTATGCGACCCCAGCGTGCCAGCCAGCGGCGGCGGAACGGGTTTGAAACTTGGGGGCATCACCAAAAAGGGGCACTTGCTCAGCATTTTGGCTGAAAGGTCGACACGTTTTTTTCACCGGACACTTGGCCTCCGAAATATCAAATAGTTTGTGGGTGTGCGTGTGGGTGTGCGTGTGTGTGTGTGTGTGTGTGCGCGCGGGGGTTCTTAAATTTACTACCTTACGGAGACATGAACACAATAGGGAACAAAAGATTGTATACGTCTCCAGAAGAACATTTCTATAGATGAATACGTCTCCACAAGATTTTCACGAAATAGATATATGGATTTTACTCAAAAACTAGGAATTTCCAAGGTAGGTTGATCTGTCGCAAATGGAAGAGTTTTAGAAAAGGGATATTTAGTCCAAATTTCAGCCCAGGAAATTAATTCTGGTTAAAATAAGAGCATTTTGAAACTTCAATTTCACACTCGAAAACTTTACTACACGAGAACAAAGAAATGTCTCCACAGGAATACAAATTCCAGAATGCGTGGGGGGGGGGGGGTGTCTGGTACCACCTTTCAACATAGGGGGCGCTCTTCAAAACCGATGATTATATGATAAATATGCATTATGTGCTCATTTTTAGGGCGTAGTGTATGGGTTTTCGGGCATATCATTAGTGGGAAATTGTTAATTTTAAGAAATAGTAAGATAATGTAAGATTTTTCTATTATCTCGAGGGGGCACTTTTATGCTCGAGGGGCACATTTATGGCAGCAAAAGGGGCACTTCGGAAAATCTGGGGGGGGGGGGGAGGGGCAAATGCACCCCAGCCCCCCGGTTCCGCCGCCCCTGGTGCCAGCCCATCGGAGAATACTTTAGAAACTGTGACGCCATTTCGATCAGAAATGTGGACTTCTTTGATGATTGGTCAATTTGGATGCCATGTCTTTGTAAAACAGCAACGGGTTACGCAAGACCCAATATAAGGCGCCCGCTGCGGTCAGAATATCGAGGTCAAGACGCATTTTTGATTTGCAGAATTAATCACCGAATCTGCTCGCATATCATAGACCCTTGCTGTGTAATTAAGGGGATATGCCATTGCACCTGAAGAGAGGGAGAGGGCTATAGATTTGATCTTTTTCAGGTTATTATTATGCCCAGTACTTTAGGGACTTCAGGTTAATATTGGTTCACGTTTGTGCTTTAATTAAAGAACACCAAATCCTAAGATTCGAGGCCGATGATTTTCGTTGAGGTTTATGGACATTAATCTAATAAAGAAGCTTAGTGATTCTTGAGTCAGAGATGATGCCAAACACGAGAAAAACGCAGGATTTAGAAAACCCTGATCATGATTAATCAATGTCAAACTATGGAAAACCCAGACCGCGGATTTTCACCATTCTTTTCTTTATCTATAAGAACTTAATCGCATGGACGCTTGAAGTGACCATCCGAGTTTCCGCATTTCCTTGATAATTTATCTTGGAAAGATAGAGTGCTGAGATGTTTCAGACGTTTTGCCCTGAGATAAAGGAAGGACGTCTTTCCTTGATACCGGTGTCACGGTCTCACTTCTCCGGCGTGCTAGCCTCTCCGGATGGATTCGGCGGACAGGTGAGCACGATACATGCTGATGTGTCCGCTATGCTTACTTTTCCTCGGGCTGTATTACCAATCCTATTAATAACACAGAGAGGGACATCCAAGAATGTGTTATGTAACACTTCCCCCATCATTATGATATGTGTTTTCCCAGCGTACGTCATGCATGTGTGTGTGTGTTCATGGAGGAATAATTAAGAACGAACTCCTTGGTCCATGCTCCTTGCTCGTTCGTGGCCCATTTTGTCTTTATTTTTGCAACCATGCGGCTTAAAATAAATATGCATTTCAAGTCTTTTCGGTTATTGGGAGTTGTGCACGCCACGAAAATTCTGGATTCGACTGGTACCCTGTAACCATACATACAAATATCCTATGATATTACGTGCACCAGTACAACCCCGAAGAACTCGGCACACAAATAAAGTTGACAAAAAATGTACACCACTGCGCAATTTTGTGCATGCGTGTTGAAGCGAAATTTCCCTTTCGGAGAAGCTAGCACGCCGGAGAAGTGAGACCGTGACACCGGTTATGACACATGAACTGCGCATGCGCGCTTTTCTGTCTTGCCTTTTTTCAAGACGAAGACGCGCGCAGCGATCTATTTTAGTCGAACACGCGTGACAACAGTACTTCTCCTCAGACTTCCTCAGAGTCTACGTACTAATAACTGGACATGTTCATGTACATGTACGCCCGCGAAAAGCAAACGAAAAGCCAGGCTACGTTCAGCGGGCGTGCGCGCCCTATGCCGTGGCCGAACGGCGACGCGCTATGCTTTCATTGAATTTTTGAGCGACGGACTACTATAAGGGTATTTTTGTCGGCGGCGGGTCACGTGTGTGAGCAATTAGACAAGCCACGAACCTGGCACAATTGACGCCAATGTTTAAGCTATCATTCAATGGGCAATTCACGATTATATCTCTCAGGATTGGAAGAATAGAAGGTCTTTTCGTTGTAACTTCCGGTCTGATGACGTCATGAACTTCAAACTTCACACATGTGTTGTTTGCATGAAGGTCATTATATATACCAGTTTTCAGGCGATTACAAAACACCTCGCCACAGACATCTACTCAAAATACATTTTGGACATTCTGAAACCTGCCGCTAGAGGGCGGTCGAGAGTTTCATGACGTCACCGGTACAAGTTTTGAAGAATATTGTCAGGCCAGATACTAAAACCGTTGAAAGCACGTTCATATCTATTTCCAATTTTAAATAATAAGCCAATAATAAGCCGCTTCCGGTTTCGACCGGAAGCAAGGTTCATGTGATTTTACGTACACGTTAAAAAAATTAAGACCTTAACTTACTTTATCACTTGCCGCAAACAGCAAGACGACAGATCTCATTATTGATTTTATATAGATTTTTAAAGATATAAAAATATATGAAAGTTTAATTGCTTGTCACGTGACACCTGATGACGTCATCATGCCATCATTGTTCTGGCACAATCTTAGCATTCCGTCTTCCAGTGCTTGGTGTTACTTTGATGAAGATACCCCATTGAAAAGTGGCCAAAAAGGTCCCTTATAAAAGAAGGGCATAAAGTGGAAAAACTGTGTACAAAGTCATTGGGCTTAAATAAATATTCAAAATTTGAAAATAAATCACATGATGACGTCATCATTGCGTCCATCTTCGCCAACGACCTTTGCTATATGTTCTTTGACTATGTTAAGTTTCAATGTCAAAATGAGTGTGCTTTATGATTAAAATGCTGACGAGAAAAATCGTGCAGAAAATCTATGGGATTTGTTATAGAAGACCACGTTGTAGCCGCGTCCTTCGCAATTCAGCATACCAGCTGCGATAGGGATGATTAGCCTCCTAAATTATTATTTATGACTAAAATGCTGACGAGAAAAATCGTGCACAAAGTCTATGGGATTTGTTATAGAAAACCAAGCGTCTTGAGCACAAGACTACGAGCCACGTGTTTTGCCCCGTTCCAACAAGCATTACATGACGATGATGAAATAATGGATCTGCACTGTATGCATGTACAAAGTACATGCAGTGTACCCACGCACATGCAGCTCGCGTAATTTTTATTCCTAGGAGGGTTAGGGGCAATGTCATGAATAATTCATGTTTATCCTTGAGAACGGACAATGACATCAACATCATTGTTGTTAGTTACTCAACTAGTTACAATACTGAAACATTAAAGCATTTTAAAGAACGGTTGTCGTCGAGCTACCACACAGTAGCCTAGTGGATAGCTAGATGAGCTATGGATACAAAGATCCCTGGGTTCGAATCCACGTCGTCGCTGCTCATTTTCATCAGCTATTTTTCTTCTCCAAATTAATCACTGAGATAATTTTAAATTAAGGGGAAAATAGAGCGAGAACCTAAGTCTTGCAATGACTCAAAGGAAAAACTGAATTTTTCATGACATTGCCCCTAACCCTCCTAGGAAAACAAATTACGCACCCAGCTCTACGCTTTCATTGAATTTTTGAGCGACGGACTATCGCTAGGGTATTCTTGTCGGCGGCGGGTCACGTGTGTGAACAATTTGACAAGCCATGCGCCTGGCACAATTGATATTTTAAAAAGATCAGCAATGAGTGAAACCTATTTCAACACGTCTAGCTACCATGGCTACTGCTCTTGCCTGTCTTGAATGTCTGTCAACATTGTGGTCAACTGTGGTGCATGCCTGTTTGGCCACGCTCTGATGCAGGCCTGGTGGCTGAACAACTATAAAACAAACGATAAATGCGTGTACATGTATTGTTCATTTACCTGGCAATGTAGCCAGCACACATGTAAAACTGCCAGAGCAATCAATCAAGAAGCAAACAAATTATCCTCGTAATTGTCCCCTAATTAATTGGTAAACATAGTGGTTAGCCAGGGATTATATCTTTGCTCGCCTGACCACAAGGATGTGAAATTTAATAACAGAGCTGTCAATCTCCTTTGACAAATGTGATTTTGGCCTACTGGGGCAACCAGCCTGAACCAGGATGTGATATTGGGTTTTACGACTTAATCCTGGATGTGATTTTGGAGAGGTGTGAAAATACGATGTACTTTTGGGTAGGGCCCAGTACACTGGATGTGATTTCGGTTAAGTTGCCAGACAGTGGATGTGATTTTGGAGAGGTGCTAACACAGGATAAGATATGGACTTTAACGACTTAATCCTGGATGTGATTTCTGGCTCGGATGTGATTTTGGATAATCCCTGCCAAAATCACATTCTCAGTTCCAAATCACATCCACCAAAATCACATTTCCATTTTTGTAGAGAAATCACATCCAGGCCATTCACAGTGTACGTTCAGTGCTGTAGAGGCCGATCCCACTTAATTCTCTCTTATATCCTACTGGCAGTCTGCTGTAAGGGCCGTCTCATTTATATAGGAACTAAAATTTGCAACCAATGTTTGCTTCTGACGTATGCTGACGTATGACACGCCCGTGCATTCCTAAACCATTGTTTGCTTCTGACGTATGCGATGGGGCATTATGCATGCGGCCCCCAACTAACAAAAGCAATTCACGACCCATTGAATTTGAACAGGTGTTTACCTGAACTGAAGTGCAGAAGTGCAGTGTCACTTAAGAGTCAAGGCAAATGTAGACTCGCGCACCTACTACTAGGGGCGAAGTACATTGCTTATCTGTACACGGGAAAGTGTTTTATCTTGTTCAAGCAAGCCTTACAAAGGGAATTATATATGTGTGTACTTGCACGACGAAAGCTTATAGGAGTATATTTCGCATGTCAACAGTTCTGAAAGTAAGATAATGACATAGACATTGCTTAGCTCCTACAGAGTTTATTGAAATACAAGCTATACGCACACGTAAACGATTGCACTGGGTAAAAAGGAAAATTTAAAAGATGGATCGAGATCGAGCAATCCTCCAACTTTTAGCTGATATAATCGACGAGAAAGATCCCAGCATTTTTTGCAAGGATGATATGGACAGCGACGTCTCCCAGGAACAAAGCCATTACAGCCAAGTCAGGCGATTACTTCAAACAGCGAGGGAAGAAGGGGGACCCGAACTTCCAGAAGATACGGACTATCTCCTGATTACCCTAATTGGAAAAGAATTGTTGGCGAGAAGCAAAAAACGTGATTGGGCTTCAATGATCACTGGAATAACTCTTGCTTTTCTCACGCTGTCTCCCATCGAAATCGATGAAGTGGACAGGGAGCACTGGGTTTACCACAACCGCAGCATATATAATATGCGGAACAAATTGTTACTCAGCTGGTACAATGAAACAGGCATCTGGTCCCTGGTCAGCAACCAACTGTTGGCCGATCAACAGTTCGACAAAATTCAACATATCAAGAGAGCCGTCCAGTTTCAAGCAGACGATTCACTGACCCACGATATCTACCTGATGAAGACGAAGAATTTCGTCCGCTTTGCCCCTAGTCACTTTATCATTCTGGTAAACAAGTACTGTCTCCATCTTACCAACGTTGGGATCTTCGACGGCGAATACCGACGAATGAAAGCACAGATTTTCAGCAGTGTCATATCTATGGAAAGAGCCGGTGCTACAACGCTGGACATGGTCGAAGTGGATCACATGTGCCAAATTCTTGCCGCCCAGTCACACAGCCTCTTCTTTAACAACTGTCAGAATTACGCCAAAAACGTTTACGACTGTATTTGCCAAGACAAAGGAGTCCAGGTGGAAATGTCATCCTTCTCTGGAGCAAGTGCCATTTTCAAGTGGTTATTAGCAATTATAGTTCTGCTGTGCGCTGTTCTTGTATTGGTGTTATTTCGTTCATGACATTGAATCCATTAGAAAAATCTGCCATCCTTATAACCATCATCTTGTTATGAATGGAGTCTACATGATAACATTGTGTGGGTTTTTAACTCGCCAAACGCTGAGGCTTTCGATAAATTTGCAGTGATTTTGTTTGTTACAGGGAATGGCAAATATAAAAGACTAAAAAACCAAATGTGTCTATATTTATGATCGGTAGATGGCAAGTTTGGGGCTATGGGCAATAATTTATCGGTCTAAAGGGTTTTTATAAGGAAAAACTTGCAGAGGGTAGAAGTTTAACACGAATATTTTTTTTTATTAAAGTGAAACTACACTGAAATCGGCGTAAATTAACCTTCCTATTTGTTAATGTTGAGTACACAGTGCTTGCACCGACAATGAAACTTTTAAATGAAGAGGAAAACCTTCAGGGGAAAGGTATGAAAAGTTGCCCCTATTAAAAGATCGAATGTAGGCCAATCTTTATGTTTATGATCGGTATAGATGACAAGTTTGGGGCTTAAGGCAATGATTTATCAGTCTACAGAGTTTTAATGAGGAAAAACTTGCAGAGGGTAAAACATGGTTTTTTTTCTATTAAAACGAAACCACACTGAAATTGGCGTAAAGCACGAACTGGTTTCAATTAACCTTGCTATTTGTAATGCTGAGTACACAATGCTGTAATGAAAATGACACTTTAAAATGAATATAGATACCTTGAGAGAAATATCGATTCTGCACTGCTGAAAATTTAAAAAATACCTCCTCTTGATATTTTACAGTGCTTGTGCTAGATTTTCGAAGCGCCGCGCTTATTAGCCGCTGGAACACATTTTTGCCCGGACTGAGTAGGGGGTGCTGAAGCATATTCCAGCACCCGCAACACTCCCCGTTCCCGCGGGCTTGCCCACTGGCCCGGACCCCACTCCGTGACCTTGCCAGTCTTTATGCTTGCCTGACTGCTATGCTGCTACAAACCGCAGTCGTTAACCACGACCGGCGAGGTGTGGCCATGGAAGGCCATCAGTGTGCTGATTGGTCAGTGGTCACTGTTACTGTGTGTGCACAAAGCTATGGCCTCATATAGAAGTGTGTACAAACTTAAAATAACCGAAAGCATCGAGACCGCCCGTGTAATGATTATAATTCAGTGGAATGGTGAACAATTCACAGAACAAAACATGGGTAAAATATCTTGTAAAATGGTGTACCTGCTGCTAATTTAAAAGAAAGCTAAAAAAGCAAATGGTGAACTAGTTTGGAATGTCCGTTTTAATAAGGATCTAAATTGGCATATGATATGGATGAATTAAACCATTAATCTTACAAATCATATGAAAATAGTTGAGTTCAATTTCAAAATTCTACACAATATTTTACCTTCTGGTAAGCTGTTAAAGATATGGAAAATTGACAGTTGTAACATATGTCTCCTATGTAATATTGTAGACGATTATGAACATTAGGCCTATGTTCATGTTGTGTCAGCATGTTAATACATTCTGGACAAGAATATCTTATTTGATAAGTACGACGTTCAATCTGAAAATCGATTTTGAAACAGTTGTTTTAGGATACCAATCATATTTAAATAATAACATTTTTTCGTATCGTAAATATTATCCTTACTCTTAGAAAATACACGATATTTAAATCATGGTGTAAGAATAGAACGGATCGAAACAAATTTTAAAAGATACATTCGTTTAACAATTTCAAAATAAATTTGAAAATGTATTGCTCAATTGAAAATTACAATAGTCAGAACTATAACCTACTAAATAAAGTGTACCAAAACGTGTAAGTAAACAACAACAATAATATTTTTCTTCTTTCTGTTGTTCAGAAAAAAGCATGCTATACCATGCAAAAACTATATATGTATAAATATTAATATGAAAACAGGTAATACAAATCAGGTGGTATCACCATGGCCGTCGAATCCGAAAAAAAAGAGTTAATGATGAGAAAGGGCCTGATGGAGTTGACGTGACATTAGATTCTAAGGTAGTAGTAGCCAACTTTTATGAAGTTGCTGTATACTCTAAATCCGGTACCATCCAACATACTGTCCCAGTAACTCACTGTGTTGGAGAGGACGTTGTTGTTACACCTTATAACCGTACAGTTTTTCTTGGTTTGAACAGGAATGGGTGTTGCATGTATAATAGTAGATTTCGGCAAGTGGACAGTTTCAAGTTGTTCATTCAAGCGAATATGCAGTACTAGCATTTGATACAAATGGATGCGTAATAGTTGGTTTATAGAGATGGTAAATACTCTCTGAAATTCAAATTGCATTGTTCACCAAAGAGTATTGCTGTACCAGCTGTTGGGGAAAATGTTATTGCTACTGATAAGGGCACCCTTGAAACAGTGGACTACTCGGCAAAAATATCAAAATTTTCCAACCTCCCCCTGTAGCAAATACCTGGGAACCCTCGTGTGTTTGCTGCAGTAAGAAATATGAGGTATTTGTTGTCAATAAGGGTGATCCAAAAGGCATCTAGGGCCTACAGGTATACAGCAGGTGGGGAGTTTAATAGGATATGTTACCACATTGATAAACAATGTTAGAGGCATTGCTATGTCTAAAGAAAACAAAGAACTATTTGTGACAGAGTTCAGTGATAAGTTGGTCAAAACTATTTCAAAGACCATAACAAGTCGAATCAAACTCAATATTCACTTATCTTGATATTGATTCATAAAGGACAAAATAAACTGCCTGTTTTTTTTGTATGTATAAACATAAATTCTGCGTTTATGTCATTCCATCTTGAATGCCACTCCATACCGGATATCTGATTATATTTTATTCAAAAGATAACTTGGTACTGAACTTCATTAGCAAACATTTTTATAAACTGTATTATACTGAGGAAAATTTAAAGGTAGCAACCTGTAGCATAAAATTTAGTTTCAAAAAATATCACCTGTAAGGCCAAAAAAAAAGTCTCCGGTTTCTGGTATGGAGCTTGTCCAAAAAGTGGTGCGGCGACGCGGCTTTTTTTTTTTTACCCGACTTTTTTGCTTTAAATGTCGGCTGATGACTGCAAATGGTGCCCGACTAAACTTAGTGCAAATATATGGGAGTCAAGAGAGGCCACATAAAGCTTATTCTCGATCATTACCCCATCTAAAAACACGTTAAAATTGTGCAGCAGCAGGATTCCAGTCAAACCAGTGAGTTTGGCGGTTTTGAGACATCATCTTTCATTGAAAAAAAACTTTTTCATTTTGCCGATGCGCATGGCTACGGCGACGCGCGCGCATACCAGAAACCGGAGACTTTTTGGGGGGCCTAATCTTATATTTCAGATTTCAAATGTGGTCAAATATAGCTTAATATGCTTACATTGATAATGCATGTATACGATGTTGTATAAAAACTGCTTACTGTAAACCAATACACTGTTAGAAATGTGTTGTTAAAAACAGCAAAGGTCTTAAACGCTGAGTTTCCAGCATTTCTTTTTTGTTTAAACGTTATGTCCTTAATGTCCGAAAAACCACAAAGTTTTTACAACTTTTTTTTTTTTTTTTTTTTTACATTTCCGGTTTTTACAACAAAATTATTCATCAGAGCAATTCTGCCGAAGAAAAAAAACATTTCTTACAGTGTATCTTTGCCTGTATTTTAATCAAAGTTTGAAAAGTAATATTTTGCAGTATACGCGAACACCTACGTTTACCTCAACTTCAATTCTTTCATATTCACTCATGTCGGACCGATTTGCGGTCTGGCAGGAAAGTGTTTTCATAGGATAGAAGTAGAAATAACAGTACAAGTTGGTGTACTGCGCAATCTGCCAATTAGGTAGTTTCAGAAATACTATTGTAGTTGGAAGGGGGAGGGGTTGGTCAATCATGGGAGGGGGGTTCAAACAAGCTTTAAACCTAAAAGGGGCTGACGCAACAAGTTCTGGCTACCATGAAGGGGGCCGAGAATGTTTTAGCATTTCTCAAGTTATTTTATGCTCGCTCCGCGCGCCTCTCTCTAAACTTTTAAAACTCAAAACGTTTGCGTACATGTACGCCCGCGAAAAGCAAACAAAAAGCAAGGCTACGTTCAACGGGTGTGCGCGCCCTGTGCCGTGGCCGAATGGCGACGCGCTATGCTTTCATTGAATTTTTGAGCGACGGACTACTATAAGGGTATTTTTGTCGGCGGCGGGTCACGTGTGTGAGCAATTAGACAAGCCACGAACCTGGCACAATTGACGCCAATGTTTAAGTTATCATTCAATGGACAATTCACGATTATATCTCTCAGGATTGGAAGAATAGAAGGTCTTTTCGTTGTAACTTCCGGTCTAATGACGTCTTTAACTTCAAACTTCACACATGTGTTGTTTGCATGAAGGTCATTATATATACCAGTTTTCAGGCGATTACAAAACACCTCGCCACAGACATCTATTCAAAATGCATTTTGGACATTCTGAAACCTGCCGCTAGAGGGCGGTCGAGAGTTTCATGACGTCACCGGTAGAAGTTTTGAAGAATATTGTCTGGCCAGAGACTAAAACCGTTGAAAGCCAGTTCATATCTATTTCCAATTTTAAATAATAAGCCAATAATAAGCCGCTTCCGGTTTCGACCGGAAGCAAGGGTCATGTGATTTTAACTTACTCTATCACTTGCCGCAAACAGCAAGAAGACAGATCTCATTATTGATTTTATATAGATTTTTAAAGATAAAAAATTATCAAAGTTTAATTGCTTGTCACGTGACACCTGATGACGTCATCATGCCATCATTGTTCTGGCACAATCTTAGCATTCCGTCTTCCAGTGCTTGGTGTTACTTTGATGAAGATACCCCATTGAAAAGTGGCCAAAAAGGTCCCTTATAAAAGAAGGGCACAAAGTTATGGTGTACTATTTACGACAAACCTCTGCGGCTCTCCCATGCGCGACGCGACGGTACGACGCGACGGCACGACGGCTCCCTCGCGTCGTGCCTTCGCGTCGTACCGTCGCTTCCTTCTCATTTCTTCTGTACACATTACGGCGTCGCTTCATCCGTCGCGTCGTGCAGTCGCCTGTCGCGTCGTGCCGTCGCGTCGTCCTTCCCATCTGGCATATTTTTCTGCCTAAACGTCGCTCCTTCCGTCGCCCGTCGCGTCGTACCGCTGCACGTCGCGTCGTACGTCGCGTCGTGCCATCGTGCGTCACTTCGTGAGTTGCGTCGCACGTCGCGTCGTGCATCGCGTCGTACCTGTGTGCTATGGCCGTCAACACACGCTGAGATACACATTAGACTTGTTCTGGCACCAAAACCGCGGGTGCTACTGCAAGGTCTAAACCTTAAATGGAGTCCCGATAAGCCGTGAAAGTCCCCTAGGGGCGGCACTACTGGGTGGAGAGGTATGTGGGAACCCCAGGAACACCAAACCAGAGGCAGCCTAACCCGGCCCATGCCGTTCTTGTATTATATATAATTTTACTTCTTTAAGGCCGGTTTAGTCGGTCGCGCGATGGTTGCAGCGACAGAAACTGACGCGCAATCCCCTCACGCACACAGATATAGAACACAAATTGATTGTATTAAGTTCTTTATCTGTGTGCGCGATATTATTGCATGTCCGTTTTCTGTCGCTGCGACCATCGCGCGACCGACTATAAACCGGCCTTTAAAGTGGCACCAAATAAACAGGCATGAAGTGCGGTAAATATTTGTCCAAAATCTAAATTTATACTTTTGGCTTTCATAAATATATTTTTCTCATAAATATCTTATGATACAGTTAACATAGTATTTAAAATCGGTTGCCATGACAACCATGGAAATCCTAGCTATGGTACCAAACTAACCACCAACAAAAGTAAAGGAGAGTCTGCAAATGTTAATGCCTATGAGACGAAACTTTCTGGGGTTATCATAATCATTTGGTAAGGTTTTGCCCCCCCCCCTCCCTTATATTAAGATTAACTATAATCCACATTAGGTGAATAAGGTGAATTTGAATTGTTCTTCTTCCTTCATATTATTAGGTGTTGGTCCTTCAGCCCAATACCTATTGTTATTGTACGAATTTACTAAAAACGATAATCTCCTCGATTATTTTTGTCCATAGATTTGTTTGAAAACATGAAAACTTCAAACCTGAATACATGAATGCACAACCCACTGAAGATGTAAGAAAATGTGATGCGTCATGATGACGTCATCACGTATCAAATGACAAGCAATAATAATTTTAATGCCTGAAAATTAATATAAAGTCAACTGTGAACGACCGTAACTTGGTCTTTTTTAGAAATGGATAGAGTAATACAAGATCTTCATTTCATCTAGTGCGTGCAAAATTACGTGACCCTTCCTTCTGGTCCAAACCGGAAGTGGCTTATAATTTGAATTTGATAAGATACATGAATTTGATTTCAACGATGTTAGTCTCTGCCCAGGCTGAACTCTTCAAAACTTCTACCGGTGACGTCCTAAAATATTCGTGTGCCCTATAGCGCCAGGTTGGAAATTGCTCAAAAATAAGTTTCACTTGATGTGTGTGGCGAAGTTTGCGGGATTCGTTTTATAATTGACATATATGATGACCTTCATGTAGACAACACATGTGCGGCGGCTCAGATT
The DNA here is from genome assembly GCA_029964075.1 of Patiria pectinifera. Taxonomy (NCBI): domain Eukaryota; kingdom Metazoa; phylum Echinodermata; class Asteroidea; order Valvatida; family Asterinidae; genus Patiria; species Patiria pectinifera. The sequence goes on along the minus strand of CM057131.1, from coordinate 17,049,726 downwards.
GATGACATCATCAGACCGGAAGTGACATACTCGAGACCTTTAATCCATCAAAAATCGCTGAAAAATCAGCCGTGAGATATATAATGCACATTGGTACCCCACACGGCAGAGTAGACATAGGTCTCAAGTTTTTTTAGTAATGACGGCACGATGACGTTATCAGGTATCATATTACAAGCAGTTAAAAATGAGCATTTGTATCCTTTGAAATTCAATTTAAAAAATCCATCGTAGAAGACCCAAACTTTCTTTTTACGGCAATTGAAAGGGTAATACTAGATCTTCATTTTAATATGAGGTGCAAAATCACATGACTCATACTTCCGCTCCAAACCGGAAGTGCCTTAAATTTTGAAATTGATAAAAGATAAGAACTTCATTTCAACTATGTTAAACTCTGAACAGGCTTAAATCTTCAAATGTTCTATCGGTGGCGTCATTACATGATCGAGCGCCCTCTACCGGCTGGTTGAAAAATGTTGAACAGCGGAACTTTCAGTAATCTGGTTCCCTGACCAAAGATTCCCTGACGACTCTTGATAAAATCTTAGGTCAGGTATCGCCCAAGAGGTTCAAAATAGATCATGACATCACCAAGTCATTCCGAGTGACGTCAGTGGCATTTTTCCCATATTGTCCAAGGTCGGTCAAAATACTGCACGAGTATGGCATTTAATTTTGAGCGTCGATATATAATTGACAGTTCAAAAAAATCAGCATCTACTACTGGCCTGACAAATATTTTGTTAGGGCCTGTTGAAAATAGATCATGACATCACCAAGTCATTCCGAGTGACGTCCGTGGCATTTTTCAAACATTGACTCTTACAAACTTCGGTCTAAATACTGCACGAGTATGGCATTTAATTTTAAGTGTCGATTTATAATTTCCATTTCAAACAAATCAGCATCTACAACTGGCCTGACAGATATTTTTGTTTGGCCTATTGCCGAACATCAACGAGAACATCCGAATGTTACCGAAGCAAGGTCGGAAATCTTCGGAAACAGGGAGGAATTCCTCCCGGTAGGTCACGTGGACATTAAGCGATACCGGACCCTATAATCGGAAGAGAATAGTCAGATTCTTCAGGTCTGGGTACCAGACTAAACTACCAGGCGATGTGTGTGGCGAAGTTTGTCTTAATCATTTTATAAGTGATATTTGTGATGACCTTCATGTAGACAACACGTGTGCAATGGCTGAGATTGATGACATAATCAGGCCGGAATGCACAACAATAAACACTTTCTGACCAGTTTTATGTGTCAAAGATTTTCTTTATGTTAATGATAATGTTATGAAACAGTGCCGGTGAAACGTCAGTATTAAAACATTCAAAGAATCCAATTTTGTTATGAGTACAAAATACAACAATGCAACTGGATGAATTGTGTAACGGCGACGCAATTCGTACGACGCGATGCACGACGCGACGTGCGACGTAACTCACGAGGTGACGCACGATGGCACGACGCGACGTACGACGCGACGTGCAGCGGTACGACGCAACGTGCAGCGGTACGACGCGACGGGCGACGGAAGGAGCGACGTTTAGGTAGAAAGATATGCCAGATGGGAAGGACGACGCGACGGATGACGCGACGCCGTAATGTGTACAGAAGAAATGAGAAGGAAGCGACGGTACGACGCGACGGCATGACGCGAGGGAGCCATCGTGCCGTCGCGTCGTACCGTCGCGTCGCGCATGGGAGAGCCGCAGAGGTTTGTCGTAAATAGTACACCATACAAAGTGGAAAAACTGTGTACAAAGTCATTGGGCTTAAATAAATATTCAAAATTTCATAACAAATCACATGATGACGTCATCATTGCGTCCATCTTCGCCAACGACCTTTGCTATATGTTCTTTGACTATGTTAATTTTCAATGTCAAAATGAGTGTGCTTTATGACTAAAATGCTGACGAGAAAAAATGGTGCACAAAGTCTATGGGATAAGTTATAGAAGACCAAGCGTCTTGAGCACAAGACTACGAGCCACGTGTTTGGCCCCGTTCCAACAAGCATGACGATGATGAAATAATGGATCTGCACTGTATGCATGTACATGTACAATGTCCTGTACATGCAGTTTACTCACGCACACGCAGCTCGAGTAATTTTTATTCCTAGGAGGTTAGGGGCAATGTCATGAATAATTCATGTTTATCCATGAGAACGGACAATGACATCAACAGCATTGTTGTTAGTTACTCAACTAGATACAATACTGTAACATTCAAGCATTTTAAAGAACGGTTGTCGTCGAGCTACCACACAGTAGCCTAGTGGATAGCGAGATGAGCTATGAATACAAAGATCCCTGGTTCGAATCCACGTCGTCGCTGCTCATTTTCATCAGCTATTTTTCGTCTCCAAATTATCACTGAGATAATTTTAAATTAAGGGGAAAATAGAACGAGAACCTAAGTCTTGCAATGATTCAAAGGAAAAACTGAATTATTCATTGCCCCTAACCCTCCTAGGAAAAAAAATTACGCACCCAGCTCTACGCTTTCATTGAATTTTTGAGCGACGTATTACCGCTAGGGTATTCTTGTCGGCGGCGGGTCACGTGTGTGAACAATTTGACAAGCCTGGCACAATTGAGATTTTAAAAAGATCAGCAATGAGTGAAACCTATTTCAACACGTCTAGCTACCATGGCTACTGCTCTTGCCTGTCTTGAATGTCTGTCAACATTGTGGTCAACTGTGGTGCATGCCTGTTTGGCCACGCTCTGATGCAGGCCTGGTGGCTGAACAACTATAAAACAAACGATAAATGCGTGTACATGTATTGTTCATTTACCTGGCAATGTAGCCAGCACACATGTAAAACTGCCAGAGCAATCAATCAAGAAGCAAACAAATTATCCTCGTAATTGTCCCCTAATTAATTGGTAAACATAGTGGTTAGCCAGGGATTATATCTTTGCTCGCCTGACCACAAGGATGTGAAATTTAATAACAGAGCTGTCAATCTCCTTTGACAAATGTGATTTTGGCCTACTGGGGCAACCAGCCTGAACCAGGATGTGATATTGGGTTTTACGACTTAATCCTGGATGTGATTTTGGAGAGGTGTGAAAATACGATGTACTTTTGGGTAGGGCCCAGTACACTGGATGTGATTTCGGTTAAGTTGCCAGACAGTGGATGTGATTTTGGAGAGGTGCTAACACAGGATAAGATATGGACTTTAACGACTTAATCCTGGATGTGATTTCTGGCTCGGATGTGATTTTGGATAATCCCTGCCAAAATCACATTCCCAGCTCCAATATCACATCCACCAAAATCACATTTCCATTTTTGTAGAGAAATCACATCCAGGCCATTCACAGTGTAATTACGTTCAGTGCTGTGGCAGATCCCACTAAACTCTGTCTTATATCCTACTGGCAGTCTGCTGTAAGAGCCGTCTCACTTATATAGGAACTAAAATTAGCAACCATTGTTTGCTTCTGACGTATGCTGACGTATGACACACCCATGCATTCCTAAACCATTGTTTGCTTCTGACGTATGCGATGGGTCATTATGCATGCGGCCCCCAACTAACAAAAGCAATTCACGACCCATTGAATTTAAATAGGTGTTTACCTGAACTGAAGTGCAGAAGTGCAGTGTCACTTAAGAGTCAAGGCAAATGTAGACTCGCGCACCTACTACAAGGGGCGAAGTACATTGCTTATCTGTACACGGGAAAGTGTTTTATCTTGTTCAAGCAAGCCTTACAAAGGGATTAAATATGTGTGTACTTGCACGATAAAAGCCCACAGGAGTATATTTCGCATGTCAACAGTTCTGTAAGTACGATAATGACATAGACATTGCTTAGCTCTTACAGAGTTTATTGAAATACAAACTATACGCACACGTAAACGATTGCACTGGGTAAAAAGGAAAATTTAAAAGATGGATCAAAATCGAGAAAACTTTCAACTTTTAGCTCGTCTAATCGAGGAGAAAGATCCCAGCATTTTTTGCAAGGATGATATGGACAGCGACGTCTCCCAGGAACAAAGCCATTACAGCCAAGTCAGGCGATTCCTTCAAACAGCGAGGGAAGATGGGGGACCCGAACTTCCAGAAGATTCGGACTATCTCCTGATTGCCCTAATTGGAAAGGATATGTTGGCGAGAAGCAACAAACGTGATTGGGCTACAATGATCACTGGCATAACTCTTGCCTTTCGCACGCTGACTCCCATCGAAATCGATGAAGTGGGCAAGGAGCACCGGGTTTACCACAACCGCAGCATATATAATATGCGGAACAAGTTGCTACTCAGCTGGTACAATGAAACAGGCATCTGGTCTCTGGTCAGCAACACACAGCCTGTCAATCAACAGTTCGACAAAATTCAACATATCAAGAGAGCCGTCCAGTTTCAAGCAGACGATTCACTGACCCATGATATCTACCTGATGAAGACGAAGAATTTCGTCCGCTTTGCCCCTAGTCACTTTATCATTCTGGTAAACAAGTACTGTCTCCATCTTACCAACGTTGGGATCTTCAGCGGAGAATACCGACGAATGAAAGCACAGATTTTCAGCAGTGTCATATCTATGGAAAGAGCCGGTGCTACAACGCTGGACATGGTCGAAGTGGATCACATGTGCCAAATTCTTGCCGCCCAATCACACAGCCTCTTCTTTAACAACTGTCAGAATTACGCCAAAAACGTTTACGACTGTATTTGCCAAGACAAAGGAGTCCAGGTGGAAATGTCATCCTTCTCTGGAGCAAGTGCCATTTTCAAGTGGTTATTAGCAATTATAGTTCTGCTGTGCGCTGTTATTGTTTTGGTGTCATTTCGTTCTTGACATTGAATCCATTAGAAAAATCTGCCATCCTTATAACCATAATCTTGTTATGAATGAAGTCTGCATGATAACATTGTGTGGGTTATTATTTTATGCTGGTCAGCATAAGTGTATTAGTTTTTGTAATTTTAGATTTTTTTAATCGGTTCTAGCCCTGTGTACGGTCACCTTGCTAAAATCAGCATATAGATATCAATAAATGTTGTATTACCTGTGCAAGAGATTTCTTATGAGACGACCTATAGTCAAGGCATTATGGGTTCCATTTTCAAATACAACAACATGCCGGTTACAATGTGGCACCAGGATTTATATTTTACACCAGTTTTATCTGCCGGTAGCCCAGGATTCACAAGCGGACCAGGCAAAAAGACGTATTTCATTAGGACTTAAATGGTGAGTGTCTTTTTTTATACTTTTCTCATATTCAATACCACCAAAAAAGATAAAAACACTGCGAAAACACAAAATGGCACGTAGTGAAATACTGCATATTGTGGTAAAAATGGTACATGTAGCTTAAAAGGTTATATTTCAACAATCCGGTGACCAGGTGTTTAAAACTTAGTATCTATGTGTTCATTACACTTCAGAGAAATAATGTGGCTACTTAAATGTCAAACTTATGACAGAGTCGCGATATTATTGATGTTTAAAAGACCGATATTTTTTACATGTGAAAAGCATTGACAACTGTCGAATTGAAGTTTTCATAAATATAAAAATCGGATTCAACTTATTAATCTCATCTACAAACACATTATTTTTTTGAATAGTAAGGAATGATTCACTATTTTTTTTTCAAAAATCGGCTCGTGGCAAACATTTTAAAATATCCTAGGTTCGAATAGAGACCGTTACCGGAAATAACATTAACATAAACAAACAAATAAAACGATCTGCTGATGCTTGACGAAAAACACTACAAAAACAATAATCCTGATCATTCTACCTTTTGGTCACAGAAGGTTTTTTTCTTTCTACGATATGTACTTTTTGAAATATATTATTTTGAAGACGACTGCCTGAGTTTTGTTTTTCGAAAAGGCAACCTATCCTGATGAAGTTGCGCGTTCCTTGGAGCAATATTACGAATATGAAGCTAAAGGTGTTAATTTTCAAGATGAATTTTGACAAAGAAATAATTATTCCCATACGTTAAGAATATCAATTTTCCAGAATTTTATAAAAATATTGTCATTAGTTGGCATAAGGCTCAAGTTGTATATAATCTACCAAAGGATTATTCAAATATAAAGAATGAGGTAATTTGGGGTAATAGACATATTCCGTGTAATAATGTTTCTTTATTCATGAAACATTGGATTGACTAAGGTTTAGTTTACATAGGCGACATATGTGATTCCAAGGGCTTTATCTCAACCGAATCATTAACAGATAAGCGTCATACAGCGAATTTCATTCATGAATACAAACTGGTACTTAGTAGCCTACCAAAAGAATGGAGAGACTGGGTTAAGCAAGATATTAACTTGAATTGGCAAAGAGATGTAATTATAATTCAGTGGAATGGTGAAAAATTCACAGAACAAAACATGGGTAAAATATCTTGTAAAATGGTGTACCTGCTGCTAATTGAAAAGAAAGCTAACAAAGCAAATGGTGAACTAGTTTGGAATGTCCGTTTTAATAAGGATTTAAATTGGCATATTATGATAGGGATGAATCAATCCATTAATCTTACAAATCATATGAAAATAGTTGAGTTCAATTTCAAAATTCTACATAATATTTTATCTTCTGGTAAGTTGTTAAAGATATGGAAAATTGACAATCCTAACATATGTCTCCTATGTAATATTGTAGACGATTATGAACATATGTTCATGTTGTGTCAGCATGTTAATACATTCTGGACAACAATATATTATTTATATAAGATTTGAGGCTTTGCATGGTGGGGTATCGGTATCGTTTCGGTTTGCGGTAACACCATGTGGTAATAACTACTGCTTAGAAGATATTAGTTCTGAAAAGAACTTGTCCTGCTTATTATCAACTTTGCTAAGTAGTTTTTGTTCTGATAAGAACAGTCCTGCTGTAAGTTCTTTGAACTTGTCTTTGGTCTCATACTGTTCTTATCAGAACAAAAAATACTTAGCAAAGTTGATAATAAGCAGGACAAGTTCTTTTCAGAACTAATATCTTCTAAGCAGTAGTTATTACCACATAATATATTATTTGATAAGTAAGACGTTCAATCTGAATACCGATGTAGATTTTGAAACAGTTGTTTTAGGATACCAATCATATATAAATAATAACATTTTTCGTATCGTAAATATTAACCTAACTCTTAGAAAATACACGATATTTAAATCATGTTGTAAAAATAGAACGGATCGAAAAAAATTTCAAAGATACATTCGTTTAACAATTTCAAAATAGATTTGAAAATGTATTGCTCAATTGAAAAATACAATAGTCAGAGCTATAACCTACTACATAAAGTGTACCAAAACATGTAAATAAACAACAACAATAATATTTTTCTTCTTTCTGTTGTTCAGAAAAAAGCATGTTATACCATGCAAAAACTGTATATGTATAAATATTGTAATATGAAAACAGGTAATAAAAATCAGGTGGTATCACCATGGCCGTCGAATCCGAAAAAATAGAGTTAATGATGAGAAAGGGCTTGTTGGAGTTGACGTGACATTAGATTCCTAAGTAGTAGTAGCCAACTTTTATGAAGTTGCTGTATACTCTAAATCCGGTACCATCCAACATACTTTCCCAGTAACTCACTGTGTTGGAGAGGACGTTGTTGTAACACCAAATAACCGTACAGTTTGTCTATAGGTTTTAACAGGAATGGGTGTTGCATGTATAATAGTGGATTTCAGCAAGTAGACAGTTTTCAAGTTGTTCATTCAAGCGAATATGCAGTACTAGCAGTTGATACAAATGGATGCGTAATGGTTGGTTTATAGAGATGGTAAATACTCTCTGAAATTCAAATTGCATTGTTCAACAAAGAGTATTGCCGTACCAGCTGTTGGGGAAATTTTTATTGTTACTGATAAGGGCACCCTTGAAACAGAGAACGACTCTGGCAAAAATATCCAAATTTTCCAACCTCCCCGTGTAGCAAATACCTGGGAACCCTCGTGTGTTTGCTGCAGTAAGAAATATGAAGTATTTGTTGTCAGTAAGGCTGATCCAAAAAGCATCTACAGGTATACAGCAGGTGGGGAGTTTAATGGGATGTGTTACCACAGAGATAAACAATGTTAGAGGCATTGCTATGTCTAAAGAAAACAAAGAACTATTTGTGACAGAGTTCAGTGATAAGTTGGTCAAAATATTTCATAACAAGTCGAATCAAACTCAATATTCACTTATCTTGGTATTGATTCATAAAGGACAAAATAAACTGCCTGCTACTTTTTGTATATATAAACATAAATTCTGCGTTTATGTCATTCCATCTTGAATGTCACTCCATACCGGATATTTGATTATATTTTATTCAAAAGATAACTTGGTACTGAACTTCATTAGCAAACATTTTTTTGTTTAAACTGTATTATACAGGGGAAAATTTAAAGGTAGCAACCTGTAGCATAAAAGTTAGTTTAAAAAAATATCACCTGTAATCTTATATTTCAGATTTTAATGTGGTCAAATTTAGCTAAATATGCTTACATTGATAATGCATGTATACGATGTTGTATAAAACTGCTTACTGTAAACTAATACACTGTTAGAAATGTGTTGTTAAAAACATCAGAGGTCTTAATGTAGGGAGTTGATATTTAGGATTTGAAACTATTACATGGATGATCCCTCATCATAATCAATCTTGTGTTAGTTCTCCATTTTTTGTGTATAAAGAAACTTCACCTCTATGTAGACAGTTGCTCAGCCGTTGGTGGCATCTCCCGAGGTATAGTCTGAACTTTTACGGTGAGTCTGAAGGGCGCCACCGCAGGGCGGAGGCGGGTCATGCTAACCTCCCGCCTCCGTCATCGGTCGGTGTTCTTCGACCGCCACTCTACAGGTAACATTTTTTGCAGTTTTCTTTTATTTTGAATTAAATGTGTCATATGTCCTTAAACCGGAAAGACCAGGGAATATTTGTGATATTGCAGATTGGGCGGACTGTTGCATTTTGCCTGCCATTGGGGAGTTTTCATTTTACAAACTTTGGCCAAGATGGCGACCCAGTTGTCTTGCTATGGAGACCTCTCGGTGATAGAAAGTGCCGTAACTTTTCTTAGTTATTATTTTTGTCAGGAATCTAAAGTTGACATGATAGTCTTGCATTTATTCTTTGATAGGCCTGTATTGTGGTGATATGTCAGACCCAAACATTAGAGTCTTTTAAAGCAAATTCCGAGGTTTTTATGATAATTCATCGCTCGGTTTTGCTCAGTAAAAAGCGCCCTCTTCCGAGATATTTTGTAATTCGTTGCTTGGTCGTGTTTACTAAATAGCGCCCCCATTATTAAGTGAAGTCGCTAACCATGAGTTGAATTTACTTTATGCATGTAATTATGCCTGAAGAGATGAAGTGTAGCATTGAGACACTCTTATTTGTAATGAATATGGGACTCAACTATATTTATGCCTTCCTTATTTTTGCCTTAGAGAATTTTGTACTTTCTGAATTTGCATTGTGTGACTAAATTGTCCTTGTGCTAATTTATGAGTACAAAAATATGGATTTTGTTCTGTAAGTAATGTATTTTTATCTGCCCCTTTCTGGTCTGCTATGAATATGACACTAGTAACACATGTATTTTCTTGCTTGACATGCACTTTATTGAACTCCCCTTGTATTACAGAAATTATGTAGGTTTACATGGGTGACTTTGAAGAAATAACTGTTTCTTTAGTTCCAACTATTTGCCAATTCTTCGCTGGGTTTTCGTCATAACCTGTTCATTGCTCCCTTTAATTAGATGTATTGTTTTCCGGTGTCAGTATTAGATCACCTTACAATGTACTTATGATCCCTTTATTTTTATTCCTTTCTTTCTCATGTGCTGTTTCGATGCTAACCTCCCGCCTCCGTCATCGGTCGGTGTTCTTCGACCGCCACTCAACAGAATAAATAGTCAAGCCGAACCCAGTTTTCCAGTGGTCCAGTTGTCCTTTTGTGAACACAATCCCCATTAGGAGCTGTGACCTCTGACCCCCCCACCACAAGTGTCAGAAGTGGGATTGAAGCAAGGAGTGAATTACCTACCTGGCGGAGGTGGACTATACAGTCTAGATTGCCCTCACAGTTGAAGTGATGGCAGCGTCAATCAGGGTGAAAGGACCTGGGGAGGCTAAACCCCTCCGAGTTAGCCTAGTCGATGGCAAATTGCCGCTTACTACCCTACATTAAACGCTGAGTTTCGAGCAATTTTTTTTCTTGTTTAAACGTTATGTCCTTAATGTCCGAAAAACCACAAAGTTTTTACAATTTCCGGTTTTTACAACAAAATTATTCATCAGAGCAATTCTGCCGAAGAAAAAACATTTCTTACGGTGTATCTTTGCCTGTATTTTAATCAAAGTTTGAAAAGTAATATTTTGCAGTATACGCGAAATTCTACGTTTACTTCAACTTCAATTCTTTCATATTCACTCATGTTGGACCGACTTGCGGTCTGGCAGGAAAGTGTTTTCATAGGATAGAAGTAGAAATAGTACAAGTTGGTGTACTGCGCAATCTGCCAATTAGGGAGTTTTCAGAAATACTACTCTGGTTGGAGGGGGAGGGGGTTGGTCAATCATGTGGGGGGGTTCAAACAAGTTTTAAACCTAAAAGGAGCTGGCGCAACAAGTTTTGGCTACCATAAAGGGGGCCGAGAATGTTTTAGCATTTTTAAAGTTATTAAACGTTTGCGCACTTAATTTGCCTGCCTCAAATTAAGTTAATGTGTTTTTAATAGCATTTTGGAAATGTTACATGCTTTCTACATATCTTACTCAAAGTATTGTATCTGTGGAATTCATACGAGGAAAGTTTCACGTTCAGCTACATTAGCTGCTGACCATTTGCGGGCGGAAAAGGAAAGTTCTACATCCCAGTAAGGGTGAAAGGAAAGTTTTGAAATGCGGAGAGGAGGGTTCAAAAAAAAAATTCGTCCCAAGATTTTTAAGTTCAAAATTTCCTCCTCCCCACCAAAGTATTTCTGAGCACTCCCATATATACGAATACATACGTTCATGTTCCCTAACACCGTTTTGAACAGTTTGAAGTTCAAGTAGATACGGTCTGTAAATAGAATAGTATCAGGCACTACAAAGTCCTAACACATTATGCCATCGAATTTAGAAATGGACCAGTTGGACTCCCGGCCACGTGACGGGCTTTTGACCAATAGGAATGCGTAAACTGTCTTAGGTATTTTTGAATAAAGAGTTATTTATGGCGAGTCACTGGTAACAAAGTGTGAATTTGGGATCAAGCAGGGAAATAGAAAATAGGGATTAGATAATTTGGTGTACACATACATAAAAGGCATGAGGGTACATGTGATACAAGTGGTTGTGACAGATTGGATGGGTCATATTCATATATACCAACACATGATTAGTATGAGTTTTGTTAAAAGTATACGTGGAGTTATTGTATATTGTAGTGTATGGCAAGCCATTTGTAACAAAAGTGTTGATGTGTGAAAATGTGGTATGTTGGTAATTTATCAAATAAATGTGCTAAAATGAGATACACATTGTGCTTCTATTTACTTAGGTTTCACGGTCACGGGGGGGGGGGGGCGCGTGGGGGCGACACACCCCCCCTTGAAACCTTGCCGCCCCCCCACTCGCCCCCACTGAGATTTTGAGTTTCTAAAAAAATTATCATTGGTCTACATGACGCCCCCGACAGAGTCGCGATATTATTGATGTTTAAAAGACCGATATTTTTTACATGTAAAAAGCATTGACAACTGTCGAATTGAAGTTTTCATAAATATAAAAATCGGATTCAACTTATTAATCTCATCTACAAACACATTATTTTTTTGAATAGTAAGGAATGATTCACTATTTTTTTTTCAAAAATCGGCTCGTGGCAAACGAGTGGATTTCAGCAAGTACACAGTTTTCAAGTTGTTCATTCAAGCGAATATGCAGTACTAGCAGTTGATACAAATGGATGCGTAATGGTTGGTTTATAGAGATGGTAAATACTCTCTGAAATTCAAATTGCATTGTTCAACAAAGAGTATTGCCGTACCAGCTGTTGGGGAAATTTTTATTGTTACTGATAAGGGCACCCTTGAAACAGAGAACGACTCTGGCAAAATATCCTATGTAATATTGTAGACGATTATGAACATATGTTCATGTTGTGTCAGCATGTTAATACATTCTGGACAACAATATATTATTTATATAAGATTTGAGGCTTTGCATGGTGGGGTATCGGTATCGTTTCGGTTTGCGGTAACACCATGTGGTAATAACTACTGCTTAGAAGATATTAGTTCTGAAAAGAACTTGTCCTGCTTATTATCAACTTTGCTAAGTAGTTTTTGTTCTGATAAGAACAGTCCTGCTGTAAGTTCTACGAACTTGTCTTTGGTCTCATACTGTTCTTATCAGAACAAAAAATACTTAGCAAAGTTGATAATAAGCAGGACAAGTTCTTTTCAGAACTAATATCTTCTAAGCAGTAGTTATTACCACATAATATATTATTTGAAAAGTAAGACGTGCAATCTGAATACCGATGTAGACTTTGAAACAGTTGTTTTAGCATACCAATCATATATAAATAATAACATTTTCGTATCGTAAATATTAACCTAACTCTTAGAAAATACACGATATTTAAATCATGTTGTAAAAATAGAACGGATCGAAAAAATTTCAAAGATACATTCGTTTAACAATTTCAAAATAGATTTGAAAATGTATTGCTCAATTGAAAATACAATAGTCAGAGCTATAACCTACTACATAAAGTGTACCAAAACATGTAAATAAACAACAACAATAATATTTTTCTTCTTTCTGTTGTTCAGAAAAAAGCATGTTATACCATGCAAAAACTGTATATGTATAAATATTGTAATATGAAAACAGGTAATAAAAATCAGGTGGTATCACCATGGCCGTCGAATCCGAAAAAATAGAGTTAATGATGAGAAAGGGCTTGTTGGAGTTGACGTGACATTAGATTCCTAAGTAGTAGTAGCCAACTTTTATGAAGTTGCTGTATACTCTAAATCCGGTACCATCCAACATACTTTCCCAGTAACTCACTGTGTTGGAGAGGACGTTGTTGTAACACCAAATAACCGTACAGTTTGTCTATAGGTTTTAACAGGAATGGGTGTTGCATGTATAATAGTGGATTTCAGCAAGTAGACAGTTTTCAAGTTGTTCATTCAAGCGAATATGCAGTACTAGCAGTTGATACAAATGGATGCGTAATGGTTGGTTTATAGAGATGGTAAATACTCTCTGAAATTCAAATTGCATTGTTCAACAAAGAGTATTGCCGTACCAGCTGTTGGGGAAATTTTTATTGTTACTGATAAGGGCACCCTTGAAACAGAGAACGACTCTGGCAAAAAATCCAAATTTTCCAACCTCCCCGTGTAGCAAATACCTGGGAACCCTCGTGTGTTTGCTGCAGTAAGAAATATGAAGTATTTGTTGTCAGTAAGGCTGATCCAAAAAGCATCTACAGGTATACAGCAGGTGGGGAGTTTAATGGGATGTGTTACCACAGAGATAAACAATGTTAGAGGCATTGCTATGTCTAAAGAAAACAAAGAACTATTTGTGACAGAGTTCAGTGATAAGTTGGTCAAAATATTTCATAACAAGTCGAATCAAACTCAATATTCACTTATCTTGGTATTGATTCATAAAGGACAAAATAAACTGCCTGCTACTTTTTGTATATATAAACATAAATTCTGCGTTTATGTCATTCCATCTTGAATATCACTCCATACCGGATATCTGATTATATTTTATTCAAACGATAACTTGGTACTGAACTTCATTAGCAAACATTTTTTTGTTTAAACTGTATTATACAGGGGAAAATTTAAAGGTAGCAACCTGTAGCATAAAAGTTAGTTTAAAAAAATATCACCTGTAATCTTATATTTCAGATTTTAATGTGGTCAAATTTAGCTAAATATGCTTACATTGATAATGCATGTATACGATGTTGTATAAAACTGCTTACTGTAAACTAATACACTGTTAGAAATGTGTTGTTAAAAACATCAGAGGTCTTAAACGCTGAGTTTCGAGCAATTTTTTTTCTTGTTTAAACGTTATGTCCTTAATGTCCGAAAAACCACAAAGTTTTTACAATTTCCGGTTTTTACAACAAAATTATTCATCAGAGCAATTCTGCCGAAGAAAAAACATTTCTTACGGTGTATCTTTGCCTGTATTTTAATCAAAGTTTGAAAAGTAATATTTTGCAGTATACGCGAAATTCTACGTTTACTTCAACTTCAATTCTTTCATATTCACTCATGTTGGACCGACTTGCGGTCTGGCAGGAAAGTGTTTTCATAGGATAGAAGTAGAAATAGTACAAGTTGGTGTACTGCGCAATCTGCCAATTAGGGAGTTTTCAGAAATACTACTCTGGTTGGAGGGGGAGGGGGTTGGTCAATCATGGAGGGGGGGTTTCAAACAAGTTTTAAACCTAAAAGGAGCTGGCGCAACAAGTTTTGGCTACCATAAAGGGGGCCGAGAATGTTTTAGCATTTTTAAAGTTATTAAACGTTTGCGCACTTAATTTGCCTGCCTCAAATTAAGTTAATGTGTTTTTAATAGCATTTTGGAAATGTTACATGCTTTCTACATATCTTACTCAAAGTATTGTATCTGTGGAATTCATACGAGGAAAGTTTCACGTTCAGCTACATTAGCTGCTGACCATTTGCGGGCGGAAAAAGGAAAGTTCTACATCCCAGTAAGGGTGAAAGGAAAGTTTTGAAATGCGGAGAGGAGGGTTCAAAAAAAAAATTCGTCCCAAGATTTTTAAGTTCAAAATTTCCTCCTCCCCACCAAAGTATTTCTGAGCACTCCCATATATACGAATACATACGTTCATGTTCCCTAACACCGTTTTGAACAGTTTGAAGTTCAAGTAGATACGGTCTGTAAATAGAATAGTATCAGGCACTACAAAGTCCTAACACATTATGCCATCGAATTTAGAAATGGACCAGTTGGACTCCCGGCCACGTGACGGGCTTTTGACCAATAGGAATGCGTAAACTGTCTTAGGTATTTTTGAATAAAGAGTTATTTATGGCGAGTCACTGGTAACAAAGTGTGAATTTGGGATCAAGCAGGGAAATAGAAAATAGGGATTAGATAATTTGGTGTACACATACATAAAAGGCATGAGGGTACATGTGATACAAGTGGTTGTGACAGATTGGATGGGTCATATTCATATATACCAACACATGATTAGTATGAGTTTTGTTAAAAGTATACGTGGAGTTATTGTATATTGTAGTGTATGGCAAGCCATTTGTAACAAAAGTGTTGATGTGTGAAAATGTGGTATGTTGGTAATTTATCAAATAAATGTGCTAAAATGAGATACACATTGTGCTTCTATTTACTTAGGTTTCACGGTCACGGGGGCGCGTGGGGCGACACCCCCATGAAACCTTGCCGCCCCCACTCGCCCCCACTGAGATTTTGAGTTTCTAAAAATTATCATTGGTCTACATGACGCCCCCGACAGAGTCGCGATATTATTGATGTTTAAAAGACCGATATTTTTACATGTAAAAGCATTGACAACTGTCGAATTGAAGTTTTCATAAATATAAAAATCGGATTCAACTTATTATACTCACCTACAAACACATTATTTTTTGAATAGTAAGGAATGATTCACTATTTTTTTTTCAAAAATCGGCTCGTGGCAAACGAGTGGATTTCAGCAAGTACACAGTTTTCAAGTTGTTCATTCAAGCGAATATGCAGTACTAGCAGTTGATACAAATGGATGCGTAATGGTTGGTTTATAGAGATGGTAAATACTCTGAAATTCAAATTGCATTGTTCAACAAAGAGTATTGCCGTACCAGCTGTTGGGGAAATTTTTATTGTTACTGATAAGGGCACCCTTGAAACAGAGAACGACTCTGGCAAAAATATCCTATGTAATATTGTAGACGATTATGAACATATGTTCATGTTGTGTCAGCATGTTAATACATTCTGGACAACAATATATTATTTATATAAGATTTGAGGCTTTGCATGGTGGGGTATCGGTATCGTTTCGGTTTGCGGTAACACCATGTGGTAATAACTACTGCTTAGAAGATATTAGTTCTGAAAAGAACTTGTCCTGCTTATTATCAACTTTGCTAAGTAGTTTTTGTTCTGATAAGAACAGTCCTGCTGTAAGTTCTACGAACTTGTCTTTGGTCTCATACTGTTCTTATCAGAACAAAAAATACTTAGCAAAGTTGATAATAAGCAGGACAAGTTCTTTTCAGAACTAATATCTTCTAAGCAGTAGTTATTACCACATAATATATTATTTGATAAGTAAGACGTTCAATCTGAATACCGATGTAGATTTTGAAACAGTTGTTTTAGGATACCAATCATATATAAATAATAACATTTTTCGTATCGTAAATATTAACCTAACTCTTAGAAAATACACGATATTTAAATCATGTTGTAAAAATAGAACGGATCGAAAAAAATTTCAAAGATACATTCGTTTAACAATTTCAAAATAGATTTGAAAATGTATTGCTCAATTGAAAAATACAATAGTCAGAGCTATAACCTACTACATAAAGTGTACCAAAACATGTAAATAAACAACAATAATATTTTTCTTCTTTCTGTTGTTCAGAAAAAGCATGTTATACCATGCAAAAACTGTATATGTATAAATATTGTAATATGAAAACAGGTAATAAAAATCAGGTGGTATCACCATGGCCGTCGAATCCGAAAAAATAGAGTTAATGATGAGAAAGGGCTTGTTGGAGTTGACGTGACATTAGATTCCTAAGTAGTAGTAGCCAACTTTTATGAAGTTGCTGTATACTCTAAATCCGGTACCATCCAACATACTTTCCCAGTAACTCACTGTGTTGGAGAGGACGTTGTTGTAACACCAAATAACCGTACAGTTTGTCTATAGGTTTTAACAGGAATGGGTGTTGCATGTATAATAGTGGATTTCAGCAAGTAGACAGTTTTCAAGTTGTTCATTCAAGCGAATATGCAGTACTAGCAGTTGATACAAATGGATGCGTAATGGTTGGTTTATAGAGATGGTAAATACTCTCTGAAATTCAAATTGCATTGTTCAACAAAGAGTATTGCCGTACCAGCTGTTGGGGAAATTTTTATTGTTACTGATAAGGGCACCCTTGAAACAGAGAACGACTCTGGCAAAAATATCCAAATTTTCCAACCTCCCCGTGTAGCAAATACCTGGGAACCCTCGTGTGTTTGCTGCAGTAAGAAATATGAAGTATTTGTTGTCAGTAAGGCTGATCCAAAAAGCATCTACAGGTATACAGCAGGTGGGGAGTTTAATGGGATGTGTTACCACAGAGATAAACAATGTTAGAGGCATTGCTATGTCTAAAGAAAACAAAGAACTATTTGTGACAGAGTTCAGTGATAAGTTGGTCAAAATATTTCATAACAAGTCGAATCAAACTCAATATTCACTTATCTTGGTATTGATTCATAAAGGACAAAATAAACTGCCTGCTACTTTTTGTATATATAAACATAAATTCTGCGTTTATGTCATTCCATCTTGAATGTCACTCCATACCGGATATCGGATTATATTTTATTCAAAAGATAACTTGGTACTGAACTTCATCAGCAAACATTTTTATAAACTGTATTATACAGAGGACAATTGAAAGGTAGCAACCTGTAGCATAAAATTTAGTTTCAAAAAATATCGCCTGTAATCTTATATTTCAGATTTCAAATGTGGCCAAATATAGCTAAATATGCTTACATTGATAATGCATGTATACGATGTTGTATAAAACTGCTTACTGTAAACTAATACACTGTTAGAAATGTGTTGTTAAAAACATCAGAGGTCTTAAACGCTGAGTTTCCAGCAATTGTTTTTCTTGTTTAAACGTTATGTCCTTAATGTCCGAAAAACCACAAAGTTTTTACAATTTCCAGTTTTTACAACAAAATTATTCATCAGAGCAATTCTGCCGAAGAAAAAACATTTTCTTTGCCTGTATTTTAATCAAAGTTTGAAAAGTAATATTTTGCAGTATACGCGAAGTTCTACGTTTACTTCAACTTCAATTCTTTCATATTCACTCATGTCGGACCGATTTGCGGTCTGGCAGGAAAGTGTTTTCATAGGATAGAAGTAGAAATAACAGTACAAGTTGGTGTACTGCGCAATCTGCCAATTAGGGAGTTTTCAGAAATACTACTCTGGTTGGAGGGGGAGGGGGTTGGTCAATCATGGGGGGGGGGGGGGTTCAAACAAGTTTTAAACCTAAAAGGAGCTGGCGCAACAAGTTTTGGCTACCATAAAGGGGACCGAGAATGTTTTAGCATTTTTAAAGTTATTAAACGTTTGCGCACTTAATTTGCCTGCCTCAAATTAAGTTAATGTGTTTTTAATAGCATTTTGGAAATGTTACATGCTTTCTACATATCTTACTCAAAGTATTGTATCTGTGGAATTCATACGAGGAAAGTTTCACGTTCAGCTACATTAGCTGCTGACCATTTGCGGGCGGAAAAAGGAAAGTTCTACATCCCAGTAAGGGTGAAAGGAAAGTTTTGAAATGCGGAGAGGAGGGTTCAAAAAAAAAATTCGTCCCAAGATTTTTAAGTTCAAAATTTCCTCCTCCCCACCAAAGTATTTCTGAGCACTCCCATATATACGAATACATACGTTCATGTTCCCTAACACCGTTTTGAACAGTTTGAAGTTCAAGTAGATACGGTCTGTAAATAGAATAGTATCAGGCACTACAAAGTCCTAACACATTATGCCATCGAATTTAGAAATGGACCAGTTGGACTCCCGGCCACGTGACGGGCTTTTGACCAATAGGAATGCGTAAACTGTCTTAGGTATTTTTGAATAAAGAGTTATTTATGGCGAGTCACTGGTAACAAAGTGTGAATTTGGGATCAAGCAGGGAAATAGAAAATAGGGATTAGATAATTTGGTGTACACATACATAAAAGGCATGAGGGTACATGTGATACAAGTGGTTGTGACAGATTGGATGGGTCATATATACCAACACATGATTAGTATGAGTTTTGTTAAAAGTATACGTGGAGTTATTGTATATTGTAGTGTATGGCAAGCCATTTGTAACAAAAGTGTTGATGTGTGAAAATGTGGTATGTTGGTAATTTATCAAATAAATGTGCTAAAATGAGATACACATTGTGCTTCTATTTACTTAGGTTTCACGGTCACGGGGGCGCGTTGGGGCGACACCCCCCCCCATGAAACCTTGCCGCCCCCCCACTCGCCCCCACTAGGATTTTGAGTTTCTAAAAAAATTATCATTGGTCTACATGACGCCCCCGACAGAGTCGCGATATTATTGATGTTTAAAAGACCGATATTTTTACATGTGAAAAGCATTGACAACTGTCGAATTGAAGTTTTCATAAATATAAAAATCGGATTCAACTTATTAATCTCATCTACAAACACATTATTTTTTTGAATAGTAAGGAATGATTCACTATTTTTTTTTCAAAAATCGGCTCGTGGCAAACGAGTGGATTTCAGCAAGTACACAGTTTTCAAGTTGTTCATTCAAGCGAATATGCAGTACTAGCAGTTGATACAAATGGATGCGTAATGGTTGGTTTATAGAGATGGTAAATACTCTCTGAAATTCAAATTGCATTGTTCAACAAAGAGTATTGCCGTACCAGCTGTTGGGGAAATTTTTATTGTTACTGATAAGGGCACCCTTGAAACAGAGAACGACTCTGGCAAAAATATCCTATGTAATATTGTAGACGATTATGAACATATGTTCATGTTGTGTCAGCATGTTAATACATTCTGGACAACAATATATTATTTATATAAGATTTGAGGCTTTGCATGGTGGGGTATCGGTATCGTTTCGGTTTGCGGTAACACCATGTGGTAATAACTACTGCTTAGAAGATATTAGTTCTGAAAAGAACTTGTCCTGCTTATTATCAACTTTGCTAAGTAGTTTTTGTTCTGATAAGAACAGTCCTGCTGTAAGTTCTACGAACTTGTCTTTGGTCTCATACTGTTCTTATCAGAACAAAAAATACTTAGCAAAGTTGATAATAAGCAGGACAAGTTCTTTTCAGAACTAATATCTTCTAAGCAGTAGTTATTACCACATAATATATTATTTGATAAGTAAGACGTTCAATCTGAATACCGATGTAGATTTTGAAACAGTTGTTTTAGGATACCAATCATATATAAATAATAACATTTTTCGTATCGTAAATATTAACCTAACTCTTAGAAAATACACGATATTTAAATCATGTTGTAAAAATAGAACGGATCGAAAAAAATTTCAAAGATACATTCGTTTAACAATTTCAAAATAGATTTGAACATGCATTGCTCAATTGAAAAATGCAATAGTCAGAGCTATAACCTACTAAATAAAGTGTACCAAAACGTGTTAGTGAACAACAACAATAATATTTTTCTTTTTTCTGTTGTTCAGAAAAAAAACATGTTATACTATGCAAAAATTATATATGTATAAATATTGTAATATGAAAACAGGTAATAAAAATCAGGTGGTATCACCATGGCCGTCGAATCCGAAAAAATAGAGTTAATGATGAGAAAGGGCTTGTTGGAGTTGACGTGACATTAGATTCCTAAGTAGTAGTAGCCAACTTTTATGAAGTTGCTGTATACTCTAAATCCGGTACCATCCAACATACTTTCCCAGTAACTCACTGTGTTGGAGAGGACGTTGTTGTAACACCAAATAACCGTACAGTTTTTCTTGGTTTTAACAGGAATGGGTGTTGCATGTATAATAGTGGATTTCAGCAAGTAGACAGTTTTCAAGTTGTTCATTCAAGCGAATATGCAGTACTAGCAGTTGATACAAATGGATGCGTAATGGTTGGTTTATAGAGATGGTAAATACTCTCTGAAATTCAAATTGCATTGTTCAACAAAGAGTATTGCCGTACCAGCTGTTGGGGAAATTTTTATTGTTACTGATAAGGGCACCCTTGAAACAGAGAACGACTCTGGCAAAAATATCCAAATTTTCCAACCTCCCCGTGTAGCAAATACCTGGGAACCCTCGTGTGTTTGCTGCAGTAAGAAATATGAAGTATTTGTTGTCAGTAAGGCTGATCCAAAAAGCATCTACAGGTATACAGCAGGTGGGGAGTTTAATGGGATGTGTTACCACAGAGATAAACAATGTTAGAGGCATTGCTATGTCTAAAGAAAACAGAGAACTGTTTGTGACAGAATTTAGTGATAAGTTGGTCAAAATATTTCAAAGACCATAACAAGTCGAATCAAACTCAATATTATTTTATCTTGATATTGATTCATAAAGGACAAAATAAACTGCTTGCTACTTTTTGTATATATAACATAAATTCTACGTTTATGTCATTCCATCTTGAATGTCACTCCATACCGGATATTTGATTATATTTTATTCAAAAGATAACTTGGTACTGAACTTCATTAGCAAACATTTTTATAAACTGTATTATACAGAGGAAAATTTAAAGGTAGCAACCTGTAGCATAAAATTTAGTTTCAAAAAATATCACCTGTAATCTTATATTTCAGATTTCAGATGTGGTCAAATATAGCTAAATATGCTTACATTGATAATGCATGTATACGATGTTGTATAAAAACTGCTTTCTGTTAACCAACACACTGTTAAAAATTTGTTGTTAAAAACAGCAGAGGTGTTAAACGCTGAATTTCCAGCATTTTTTTTTTCTTGTTTAAACGTTATGTCCTTAATGTCCGAAAAACCACACAGTTTTTACAATTTCCGGCATTTTACAACAAAATTATTCATCAGAGCAATTCCGCCGAAGAAAAAAAACATTTCTTTCAGTGTATCTTTGCCTGTTTTTTAATCAAAGTTTGAAAAGTAATATTTTGCAGTATACGCGAACTTCTACGTTTACTTCAACTTCAATTCTTTCATATTCACTCATGTCGGACCGACTTGCGGTCTGGCAGGAAAGTGTTTTCATGGAATAGAAGTAGAAATAACAGTACAAGTTGGTGTACTGCGCAATCTGCCAATTAGGGAGTTTTCAGAAATACTACTCTGGTTGGAGGGGGAGGGGGTTGGTCAATCATGGAGGGGGGGGTTCAAACAAGTTTTAAACCTAAAAGGAGCTGGCGCAACAAGTTTTGGCTACCATAAAGGGGACCGAGAATGTTTTAGCATTTTTAAAGTTATTAAACGTTTGCGCACTTAATTTGCCTGCCTCAAATTAAGTTAATGTGTTTTTAATAGCATTTTGGAAATGTTACATGCTTTCTACATATCTTACTCAAAGTATTGTATCTGTGGAATTCATACGAGGAAAGTTTCACGTTCAGCTACATTAGCTGCTGACCATTTGCGGGCGGAAAAAGGAAAGTTCTACATCCCAGTAAGGGTGAAAGGAAAGTTTTGAAATGCGGAGAGGAGGGTTCAAAAAAAAAATTCGTCCCAAGATTTTTAAGTTCAAAATTTCCTCCTCCCCACCAAAGTATTTCTGAGCACTCCCATATATACGAATACATACGTTCATGTTCCCTAACACCGTTTTGAACAGTTTGAAGTTCAAGTAGATACGGTCTGTAAATAGAATAGTATCAGGCACTACAAAGTCCTAACACATTATGCCATCGAATTTAGAAATGGACCAGTTGGACTCCCGGCCACGTGACGGGCTTTTGACCAATAGGAATGCGTAAACTGTCTTAGGTATTTTTGAATAAAGAGTTATTTATGGCGAGTCACTGGTAACAAAGTGTGAATTTGGGATCAAGCAGGGAAATAGAAAATAGGGATTAGATAATTTGGTGTACACATACATAAAAGGCATGAGGGTACATGTGATACAAGTGGTTGTGACAGATTGGATGGGTCATATATACCAACACATGATTAGTATGAGTTTTGTTAAAAGTATACGTGGAGTTATTGTATATTGTAGTGTATGGCAAGCCATTTGTAACAAAAGTGTTGATGTGTGAAAATGTGGTATGTTGGTAATTTATCAAATAAATGTGCTAAAATGAGATACACATTGTGCTTCTATTTACTTAGGTTTCACGGTCACGGGGGGGGGGGGGGCGCGTGGGGGCGACACCCCCCCCCCATGAAACCTTGCCGCCCCCCCACTCGCCCCCACTGAGATTTTGAGTTTCTAAAAAAATTATCATTGGTCTACATGACGCCCCCGACAGAGTCGCGATATTATTGATGTTTAAAAGACCGATATTTTTTACATGTGAAAAGCATTGACAACTGTCGAATTGAAGTTTTCATAAATATAAAAATCGGATTCAACTTATTAATCTCATCTACAAACACATTATTTTTTTGAATAGTAAGGAATGATTCACTATTTTTTTTTCAAAAATCGGCTCGTGGCAAACGAGTGGATTTCAGCAAGTACACAGTTTTCAAGTTGTTCATTCAAGCGAATATGCAGTACTAGCAGTTGATACAAATGGATGCGTAATGGTTGGTTTATAGAGATGGTAAATACTCTCTGAAATTCAAATTGCATTGTTCAACAAAGAGTATTGCCGTACCAGCTGTTGGGGAAATTTTTATTGTTACTGATAAGGGCACCCTTGAAACAGAGAACGACTCTGGCAAAAATATCCTATGTAATATTGTAGACGATTATGAACATATGTTCATGTTGTGTCAGCATGTTAATACATTCTGGACAACAATATATTATTTATATAAGATTTGAGGCTTTGCATGGTGGGGTATCGGTATCGTTTCGGTTTGCGGTAACACCATGTGGTAATAACTACTGCTTAGAAGATATTAGTTCTGAAAAGAACTTGTCCTGCTTATTATCAACTTTGCTAAGTAGTTTTGTTCTGATAAGAACAGTCCTGCTGTAAGTTCTACGAACTTGTCTTTGGTCTCATACTGTTCTTATCAGAACAAAAAATACTTAGCAAAGTTGATAATAAGCAGGACAAGTTCTTTTCAGAACTAATATCTTCTAAGCAGTAGTTATTACCACATAATATATTATTTGATAAGTAAGACGTTCAATCTGAATACCGATGTAGATTTTGAAACAGTTGTTTTAGGATACCAATCATATATAAATAATAACATTTTTCGTATCGTAAATATTAACCTAACTCTTAGAAAATACACGATATTTAAATCATGTTGTAAAATAGAACGGATCGAAAAAATTTCAAAGATACATTCGTTTAACAATTTCAAAATAGATTTGAAAATGTATTGCTCAATTGAAAAATACAATAGTCAGAGCTATAACCTACTACATAAAGTGTACCAAAACATGTAAATAAACAACAACAATAATATTTTTCTTCTTTCTGTTGTTCAGAAAAAAGCATGTTATACCATGCAAAACTGTATATGTATAAATATTGTAATATGAAAACAGGTAATAAAAATCAGGTGGTATCACCATGGCCGTCGAATCCGAAAAAATAGAGTTAATGATGAGAAAGGGCTTGTTGGAGTTGACGTGACATTAGATTCCTAAGTAGTAGTAGCCAACTTTTATGAAGTTGCTGTATACTCTAAATCCGGTACCATCCAACATACTTTCCCAGTAACTCACTGTGTTGGAGAGGACGTTGTTGTAACACCAAATAACCGTACAGTTTGTCTATAGGTTTTAACAGGAATGGGTGTTGCATGTATAATAGTGGATTTCAGCAAGTAGACAGTTTTCAAGTTGTTCATTCAAGCGAATATGCAGTACTAGCAGTTGATACAAATGGATGCGTAATGGTTGGTTTATAGAGATGGTAAATACTCTCTGAAATTCAAATTGCATTGTTCAACAAAGAGTATTGCCGTACCAGCTGTTGGGGAAATTTTTATTGTTACTGATAAGGGCACCCTTGAAACAGAGAACGACTCTGGCAAAAATATCCAAATTTTCCAACCTCCCCGTGTAGCAAATACCTGGGAACCCTCGTGTGTTTGCTGCAGTAAGAAATATGAAGTATTTGTTGTCAGTAAGGCTGATCCAAAAAGCATCTACAGGTATACAGCAGGTGGGGAGTTTAATGGGATGTGTTACCACAGAGATAAACAATGTTAGAGGCATTGCTATGTCTAAAGAAAACAAAGAACTATTTGTGACAGAGTTCAGTGATAAGTTGGTCAAAATATTTCATAACAAGTCGAATCAAACTCAATATTCACTTATCTTGGTATTGATTCATAAAGGACAAAATAAACTGCCTGCTACTTTTTGTATATATAAACATAAATTCTGCGTTTATGTCATTCCATCTTGAATATCACTCCATACCGGATATCTGATTATATTTTATTCAAACGATAACTTGGTACTGAACTTCATTAGCAAACATTTTTTTGTTTAAACTGTATTATACAGGGGAAAATTTAAAGGTAGCAACCTGTAGCATAAAAGTTAGTTTAAAAAAATATCACCTGTAATCTTATATTTCAGATTTTAATGTGGTCAAATTTAGCTAAATATGCTTACATTGATAATGCATGTATACGATGTTGTATAAAACTGCTTACTGTAAACTAATACACTGTTAGAAATGTGTTGTTAAAAACATCAGAGGTCTTAAACGCTGAGTTTCGAGCAATTTTTTTTCTTGTTTAAACGTTATGTCCTTAATGTCCGAAAAACCACAAAGTTTTTACAATTTCCGGTTTTTACAACAAAATTATTCATCAGAGCAATTCTGCCGAAGAAAAAACATTTCTTACGGTGTATCTTTGCCTGTATTTTAATCAAAGTTTGAAAAGTAATATTTTGCAGTATACGCGAAATTCTACGTTTACTTCAACTTCAATTCTTTCATATTCACTCATGTTGGACCGACTTGCGGTCTGGCAGGAAAGTGTTTTCATAGGATAGAAGTAGAAATAGTACAAGTTGGTGTACTGCGCAATCTGCCAATTAGGGAGTTTTCAGAAATACTACTCTGGTTGGAGGGGGAGGGGGTTGGTCAATCATGGGGGGGGGTTCAAACAAGTTTTAAACCTAAAAGGAGCTGGCGCAACAAGTTTTGGCTACCATAAAGGGGACCGAGAATGTTTTAGCATTTGTAAAGTTATTTTTGCTCGCTCCGCGCGCCTCTCTCTTTTAAAACTCAAAACGTTTGCGCACTTAATTTGCCTGCCTCAAATTAAGTTAATGTGTTTTTAATAGCATTTTGGAAATGTTACATGCTTTCTACATATCTTACTCATAGTATTGTATCTGTGGAATTCATACGAGGAAAGTTTCACATTCAGCTACATTAGCTGCTGACCATTTGCGGGCGGAAAAAGGAAAGTTCTACATCCCAGTAAGGGTGAAAGGAACGTTTTGAAATGCGGAGAGGAGGGTTCAAAAAAAAAATTCGTCCCAAGATTTTTAAGTTCAAAATTTCCTCCTCCCCACCAAAGTATTTCTGAGCACTCCCATATATACGAATACATACGTTCATGTTCCCTAACACCGTTTTGAACTGTTTGAAGTTCAAGTAGATACGGTCTGTAAATAGAATAGTATCAGGCACTACAAAGTCCTAACACATTATGCCATCGAATTTAGAAATGGACCAGTTGGACTCCCGGCCACGTGACGGGCTTTTGACCAATAGGAATGCGTAAACTGTCTTAGGTATTTATGAATAAAGAGTTATTTATGGCGAGTCACTGGTAACAAAGTGTGAATTTGGGATCAAGCAGGGAAATAGAAAATAGGGATTAGATAATTTGGTGTACACATACATAAAAGTCATGAGGTTACATGTGATACAAGTGGTTGTGACAGATTGGATGGGTCATATATACCAACACATGATTAGTATGAGTTTTGTTAAAAGTATACGTGGAGTTATTGTACATTGTAGTGTATGGCAAGCCATTTGTAACAAAAGTGTTGATGTGTGAAAATGTGGTATGTTGGTAATTTATCAAATAAATGTGCTAAAATGAGATACACATTGTGCTTCTATTTACTTAGGTTTCACGGTCACGGGGGGGGTGGGGCGCGTGGGGGCGACACACCCCCCCATGAAACCTTGCCGCCCCCCCACTCGCCCCCACTGAGATTTTGAGTTTCTAAAAAAATTATCATTGGTCTACATGACGCCCCCCATGAAATGTTCCAGCCCCCCAGCGCACCCCAGCGCCCCCCCCCCCGAAAAATTCCTGGCTACGCCACTGGCCGCGGTTGACCATGCACACCATGGCTCGAACTGTAGTGTGATCCGGTACACAATCGCTGGCCGCGTCCAGCTTCCCCGCCACTGTAGCGGTCCGCTCCCGCTTCAGTCCGGCCGTCTCTGCGAAGTGATACCCCGTACCGTACCCACTCGGTTCAGCTAGAATCTTTGGCTTACTTGGTTTCACCAGTTAGTGTTGTGAGCCTCCGACACCGGTGTTGAAACCAAGGAAAAGCCTGACATTGGAGGAATCCCTACAAAGTTAAAATAAACCAGTAAAGTCACTGTGTGAAAGCTCTGTTTCCAGCCAAATTCGTTATCATAGATAATAATGTTGATTCTAATATAAAGTTAATGAACTAACAGGGAATGCAACAATAATTTCAGGAATGAATTGCAGGGCAGCTCCGTCGCACAGCCTTTAACGTGTCACCACTTGAAACTTAGAACTGATAGACACATGGATTACAAGATACGAAAACTGTTCGATTACCTCATTGATGTTCTGCGAAGTCAACGTGTTAAAATTAGAAAAAGTTTTAACTATGGAAGGTTGTGAATCCCTTTTTTCAAAACTGAGGGAGGAATTATTGCTGTCATATTTATTTTATCGTCAATGTAAAATTGTGTCTTATTTCATTTTGTTCCCGGGTATTTTCTTGTTGTTTCTTTAGTGTGTGTATTTAATGAGAGTGTAGACCTATGTATATCAACTAGGTTGTTTGTTTTTATGGTTTGCATTATTTTTCTCTCTGGGGAACGGGATTGCTTTTGTTTCTCGGTTTTGTTTTGTTTTGTTTTGCTTTGTTCTGTTTTGTTTTGTTTGTAATAATCTCTGTAGCCCGTTTGTCATTCATTCCCGTTATTGAGTCTGGTTGTTTGTTTTGTGTGTTTGCTTGTTGGGTTGTAAGAGTATTTATTTAGTAGTTCGTTTTTATATTTTTGTATCTGTCTGGTTTGTCTAATGTTTCACTCTATGATTTTTTTTGCTGAGTCTTGTCTCATCTCCCCGTCTTGTCTCGTCTCGTCATGTCTCGTCAAAATGAAAATTGTCGGTTTGTGTATTATAAATATGATCAAGTGAAATTATTTATGCAGTATTTTGCCCATTTCCCTCAAAATTGCATATTGTAATAGTGTACATTTTTATCAATTTGCTAGAATATGTGATACCTCACCAACAAGTATCTTAACGAAATTCAATCAAAATATTTATCAATTAAAAAAAAAAAAAATAGTTGTTTTGTTACTTGTTGGTGTCCCTGCCACACTGTACGCAGCTGTAGCCTTGCGTTATGCACGATTACATGGATTACAAGATACGAAAACTGTTCGATTGCCTCATTGATGTTCTGCGAAGTCAACGTGTTAAAATTAGAAAAAGTTCTAACCATGGAAGGTTGTGAATCTCTTCTTTTAAAACTGAAGGAGGAATTATTGCAGTCATATTTATTTTATCGTCAATGTAAAATTGTGTCTTATTTCATTTTGTTCCCGGGTATTTTCTTGTTGTTTCTTTAGTGTGTGTATTTAATGAGAGTGTAGACCTATGTATATCAACTAGGTTGTTTGTTTTTATGGTTTGCATTATTTTTCTCTCTGGGGAATGGGATTGCTTTTGTTTCTCGGTTTTGTTTTGTTTTGTTTTGCTTTGTTCTGTTTTGTTTTGTTTGTAATAATCTCTGTAGCCCGTTTGCCATTCATTCCCGTTATTGAGTCTGGTTGTTTGTTTTGTTTGTTTGCTTGTTGGGTTGTAAGAGTATTTATTTATTAGTTCGTTTTTATATTTTTGTATCTGTCTGGTTTGTCTAATGTTTCACTCTATGATTTTTTTTGCTGAGTCTTGTCTCATCTCCCCGTCTTGTCTCGTCTCGTCATGTCTCGTCAAAATGAAAATTGTCGGTTTGTGTATTATAAATATGATCAAGTGAAATTATTTATGCAGTATTTTGCCCATTTCCCTCAAAATTGCATATTGTAATAGTGTACATTTTTATCAATTTGCTAGAATATGTGATACCTCACCAACAAGTATCTTAACGAAATTCAATCAAAATATTTATCCACTTAAAAAAAAAAAAATAGTTGTTTTGTTACTTGTTGGTGTCCCTGCCACACTGTACGATGCTGTAGCCGTGCGTTATGCACGATTGTTTACTTTCGTTTTGACGGGATTTTACTGAATAGAGTCTGGTGACTGTACATAGAAATTTCTTTGAATAAAAGTCGAATCGTTCATTCATGTGCACTTGTTATGCAAAGCAGGGGCAGTGGTTCAAGGATATCTATGTCAACTTGCAGAAAGTGTGCAAGAACGCGACTTGAATGCTTTTATGTATTCACAATACAACGACGCTGTTTAGTTATTTCACTGTGTGACACAGTGAGAAATTTTGGAATCATAATGGCTTCAGCGATACGTGCTGGGGAGCTCTTGCGTACGACTTTCTGTACTTTGTTTCTATGCCTCCAAGACAATTGTGTGTACGGTAACCCGACGTACCCAGATTTTTTAAGACGAAATTGCCGACCTCAAACTTATTAGTGCCATATTTGGCAAATATATGTGCGTTATTAGTGTAATTAAACAAATGAACAGGTTAATTAAACATAGTACCATTGAAGATACCTAAAAGTAAACATAACAGCATAGAAAACCGACAGACGAACATAACATGTTACAAAATAAAAATATTTGTCTGGATAATTTAGATCATGGGAGTTACTTTTCTTTGACTTTTCATGCAAGTTTACATAAACTTTAAATACAACATTTGCAAACATCGAAAAATAAAACTACCAAATCATTCTGAAATACCTTGCTGGACTGTTAGTGAATGACAGTGTAAAGCATCCTGTAAAATCATGGCACCTGGTATACTGTCATTTTAAAGAAAAGTGGTATTTTTGTATCAATTTCCAAGGTCAGTGTTACTATATTTGCTATATATTTCCAACCCCCAATTCTATCCATTTCTGAAAATTACAGAAAAAGTAAATGTTTTATATTCCCTTTAACTGTATGACATGCAGTGGCGTAGCCAGGGGGGGGGGGGGGAGCGTGGGGGAAAAATTCCTGGCTACGCCACTGCCCATACCCTGTGTCTTTTCAAGATATCCAAGATGGCTTCCGATATGACCACCAAAATGGTCACATTTTAAGAAAAAAACACATATAAGCCAAACTTTTTAATAAACGTTTTAATGAAACAATGAGATATATGTAGTGGAAGATTAGCAAGTCCTACCTGGCAATTATACATTGTTACCAAATATGGTACAATTTGTTGACTTGGGTATCACCAATGACAAAGCTATCCAAAATATTACTTTTAAGTTGTTTTGAAAATGTAAATGAGGCATTTCAACATGGGTTATATTTTTCAATATTGTGCTATCTACTGCTGATAACAGCTATCTCTTAAAAGTGTTCAGCCAGAATTTGTTGAATATCTAAGCATGTGTTGCAAAAGGTCATGACTATTTTTTTTTCCTTTTCCCCTTTTAAATGTTATTAATGATGTTTGCGGAAAGTAGAATGCTGATTAAACTTGTGAGAATGAATGAAATAATGTATTATTCCCCGCCGCACATGTCCGTACCCACATTTAAGGTCAGAGCCTACTACTACTAATGCTACTCAGGGTGACCGTTTTAGCCGATTTTCGGCTAACTTTGACAATTTTTTTGTTAAAAAATGAGTTTGACAGAATATTTGACTGAGTGGATTTCTGGCAGATTTCTGGCAGAATTCTGCAAAACTGGTTATTTGACAGAAAACAGCAAATTTGTATAGAAAATGGTACATTTGTTTAAAAAAAGCTTCAATCCTTTCAAACAAACCCTTGATAATGGGACAGGTTGGCTGGTCGTTGGCTGGACTGAACGGACTTCGTCGTGGCAGAATCATCGTTTTGCTCGAAATTTACACGATAACTTTAACATCTTTATGTGACTATAGATTTTTACAGTGGCGTACGCAGGATTTTTTCAAGGGGGGTGTTTCAGAATTGGATGTCATCATTTATGACGCTAGAAATGAAGATGGTAAATTGTGTTGGCGCCAGAAAAAAAAATAGTATCAGTGGGCTAAACTGAACACAATTTTTTTTGGCGGGGCCCCAAAAAAATTTGGTCTCCAAAAAAGTGGGTCAAATAAATTACGGCGTGGGGTTCGGCGGGCCCCGAAATTTTTTTGGATTCTAGATGCTCTGTGGTGCGATCTGAGGCCATTTCTGACCACTTTAATCAATGTTTTTTGAGGAAAAGATGGTGGTGTACTCATTGCCTGCCTTTATTGCGATGTCACATAAAAAAAAATGGTCTCTTTTTTTTGGGGGGGGGGGGGGCATGGCCCCCTTTAGCCCCCCCCCCCCTGGATCCGCCCTTGGCTAAACTTAACGCTAAAATAAAGGTCGGGAGTTTGTGTTGGCGCCAGAAATAAAAGAGGGTATATTTGGACGGGTTAAGCTCGAAGGGCCGGGAACCACCATCAGTTATCTTTTTGAGCTAAAGCATAGTAAATCGGGAAAAAACATGTTCTGTGTCTTTAGAGTATATGATGAACATATGAGTAAAGGGGTCAATGTGGGCAGTCCCCTCCCTCAACAGCATTTAAACAAAAACAAAAAAATGAAATTCATGAAAAAAAAGTGACACGGGCTGCGGAAGTGCTAGGATCTGTTCTTGTAAATGGCTAAAATTACTCAGCTTCGTCCCCTGGATCTCATGATTCTCATCCGTTGGGTATCTTTGTGTAAACCGCCCCACCCCTAAGGCCAAACTTCAGATACAGGATACATATGCGCTCTGGTCACAGGGGCGGATTCAGACTGCCATTTGCGGGGGGGGGGGGGCCTAGAATTGTAATGAAGGGTGCAGGACCTGCGAGCGCGCAGCGCGAAGCTCTTACGGCGTGGGGTCCGGGGCCCGCTTAAGGGCCCCGAAAAAATTTGGATTTTAGATGCTCTGTAGTGCAATCTGAGGCGATTCCTGGCCACTTCCACCGTTTAGAAAACGTTTTAAACATCTAAAATTACATTTAAATTTTTTTTTTTTGTTCTTTATAAAGTTTGTTATGTACTCAAAGTTGAGAACCATGTTCCATCTCCGTATTTTTTCACAATTTTCTATTTTGGAAAGGGATTTAGGCCACTTGTACAGCCATTCGCTGCTGAAGGTACAAATAAGTTGGGGGCACCGCTAGGGTGCAATTATAGCATAGAGGGAATTTGGCCTGAGGACTAATGCGAGCGCGAGCGCGAAGCACTTACGGCGTGGGGTCCGGGGCCCGCTTAAGGGCCCCGGGAAATTTTGGATCGTAGATGCTCTGTGGTGCAATCTGAGGCGTTTCCTGGCCACTTTCCCCTGATTTTTTTAGCAGAAGTTTTTAAAATTATGAGGGGATATTTTGTTTCATTTGTTTCAAATACATATAGGTCTATAACTCTTGCTCTTATAAAGTGTCTTCTGTATTCAAAGCTTGAAGTTGAGAACATGCACAGAATTCTCAGGTCACATAACTCTCGTTTGCCTCCATATTTTTACTTGGCAAAGGGGGTGTTTAACAGCCAAAACACCCCCCCCCCCCTGCGTACGCGCCTGGATTTTTATAATGTAATTTGAACCTTTATTAAGGCAATTCTACGAATTTACATGTAATATAAAGTGTTTATAGTGTATTTCGAGTAACTCTTGGGAATTTGTCAGATTTTCGATAAATCTGACAGATTTTTTTATGTGCATTTAGCAGAATTTGGCTCTGACCTTACGGTCACCCTGCTGCTGCTGCTGCTGCTGCTGCTGCTGCTGCTGCTGCTGCTGCTGCTGCTGCTGCTGCTGCTGCTGCTGCTGCTGCTGCTGCTGCTGCTGCTGCTGCTGCTGCTGCTGCTGCTGCTGCTGCTGCTGCTGCTGCTGCTGCTGCTGCTGCTGCTGCTCCTGCTCCTCCTCCTCCTCCTCCTCCTCCTCCTCCTCCGCCTACAGTACCTACTAGTATTACTACTTTCTACTACTACTTTTTACTAGTAGGTCCTACTTTTACATCATGTTTGCCAACATCCATCTTTATACAATAATTAAAAACCGGTCATATATAGATTATTTCGAACAACACATACTGAACTAGCCGTGAGAAACTCGTTCCGTGACTCGCGTCTACTCTCGCGCACGCGTTATGCGGTTGCTAGTTACTAAGAAACAAACACGTACAATTTCTTCTTCCGTTATAGGCCTAGTGTTGCTATAATTTTTCAAAAAATTTCGCGTATGTTTAGAAAATATATTGCTTCAATATTCAATATTTTGTCGTGGAGATATTAACTATAAATAATTTTTACAAATCGTGGCGTAACATACTGTCTATGAACGTCGACAAGTGATTCAACATCGTAAGTATTTTTTGCAACGCTGACCGGAAGGTCAACTCGCAAAAAATGGCGACTGACACATTTCGAGTACGCTGGTAACCGCGATTAAGGGGTTTGCTACACGGTTCGTGCAGGGATCCACAGGCAGATTTGGAGCCCTAGCGACACTGTAGCGACAGTGTAGCAATCTTTAATCTATAATACTAACCCCTCAAATAGTTCATTTCTGAAAATTACAGCAAAAGCCAATGACGTTCATTCCCTTTAAGAAGAGAAAATTAATGTATCTTCCTCTTTTTGGAAGCTGTGAGTGGCAGCATTACCACTGGAATGTTTGTTTTAGCTGAAACTGTTTTATTGATTTTATTATTTGGAATATTGTTTTAAGAACCGATTCCTTATTTCGTTGCTGCTCTTTCCATTCCGTGAAGCCACAAATAACTCAACGGCCCACCCGCTTCGTTTTTGAGGCTGCATCAAATTTGGTATTACTTTTTTTAAATTTCAGGAATAACATTTCTTAAACATGATGTTTTAAACGTTTAAATGAACCAGCAGATATGACACACATTTATATTATTTTTGAAAACATGTTACCCTGAGATAAGAGTTCACAAAATTATTCTGATCTGTGGTGTACCCATACCAATCGATGTTCAGCTAATACATAACAATGTAAATATTTGATCTTAAATTTAATGTGTGATCATTTCACGTTGGACAAAACTGTAACGAAGATATTTTGGTATCCCGATGAGAAATAACAAAAATCGAAAATTTAATATGAAAGAAGTGTCACCCAGCCAGCACTCATTGGTCGATTTGGGGCGTGTCTTGTTCTTGACACGGGTATATCATTATTGCAAACAACGACGGATATAATAGGGGCGTGGTGTGAGATCCTGCTCCTAGTGCAGTGTTCGTGGGTCGTGTTCCCGCCGTTCGAGCGCGAGAACAATAATGAGTCGGATTCCGCTCGTACCCCCCGCCCTGCTAACAGGACGCAGGGAAGGTCTGACGAATTAACGCTCTGATTTGATAGATTTTGCGTGACCTGTGACCAAGGAAATAACTTGTGGTGCAAATCCCCCCATGGCGCCCCCCCCCCCCCCAGTGCCGCCACTGCGTTTTTATGCTTAAAAGAAAGGGAATTGTTTTCTAGTGAGATATTTATTGTTCACAGTTCAAACCCGAACGTCTTGCATTCGGGTGACATGATCCACTGCAAATTATCCTAATTTAGCAATAATCATTTGCATTTTTTGTCATTTATAAATACCTTGGAGAGTTGATGGTTTCTGATTGGTCGAGACTCGATCACGTGGCCGGTCATTAACGGTGATAATGGACCGGCTTCAAAGATCAAGCGAATACATGGCCCCTGAACCAGCATTGATCAAGCCCCGTTCAGCCCCATGCAAGCCAATGATTGGTCAAAATATAGTAACAGTCCTACGGTAGCTTTTAACAATTGAGCACTGCACATGCGCTCAACCCCCATCGCGTGAGACTGACGCGCGCGCGCGTACGCCCTACAGTTGCTAAGGATGCGTGCGTGCGCGCGCGTAAGGAAGTTTTGAAACGACATCGTACAGCAGTGCAGTATATACTGAGGATGTTTACGACGAAAGCGTAGATCCGATTTATTTTCTTTGAAACACTTCACCCACCGACATATTTACCTTTCCTAAACCGAGCATCCTTGTAATTCCGGACACAAGGAATGTGTAAACGAGATTTCAGCTTCCTCCATCAGGTAAAGATATGAAAACATTGTTGTAATTTGTTTCGCTACGGCAGCAGTTTCTGTTGAGTTTACGTCGTTATAGCTGTTAAGCTAAAATATGGCCCATGAACATGAACACAAAAAAGTCTGAAAATATCGCCGGAAAAAAGTCACAAAATTGGAGCATTTTAACTGTTTATTTCGTCATAAAGGTATTTATTAATGGGAATAACAGTGTGAGGATCCGGTCTTCACTGTGTGATAATGACCGGGTGTGGGGTTGACCGCTGTTAATGGACCTCGACTTCGTCTCGGTCCATTAACAGCGGTCACCCCCACACCCGGTCATTATCACGCAGTGAAGACCGGCTCCTCACACTGTTATTCCCTTATTAAAACAGGGCTGTCTAAAGAAGAAACAAAGTGAACTCATTCGTGCTGGAACCTACGCCACTGTGTCTATGAGCCTCCGCGACCCTCCATGACCTGTCTTTGGGCATTTACACCGGGTTGCCCTTTCTCTTGCTAGAATTTTGGACAGAATGATTTCTAACCGAAATCACCCCAAGAAACATTCATGTTGTAATTTTATGGTGGCGTTCCACAGAAAAACTACTAGAAATCTGTTGGAAATGATGAGACATTTTACACTACACATGAACAATACCAGTGTAAACTACCTCCAGCGAGTTTAAATGGAGCCCATCACGTGAAGTCGATTTTGAAAGGTGTAGTATATTTCTTTGGAGTTTCAATTTTAATATTTAGTAACTTGCAGTCGATCTGTCTTTTTTTTTTTAAAGTAGAATTACGTGTAGTCTTAAATTATGTTGTCCTACTGTAATCTTTAACGATCAAAAACAAATCAGTTTTGAAAAGAGATTTTAAAAATTGTACAACGTGATGTAAAGGGATGCCCCTTTAATTTGACAAGTGATTTTCATGTTAAGCTCTGACACTCCTGTCAGAGCTTAAAATGAAAATCACTTGTCAAATTAACGAGGCAACCCTTTTACATCACATTGTATACGGCACTTGGTGGTCGGTCGATCGGTTGATCCCCGGAATATTGATCAAAATAAGCCCCTACGTTTCCTCTAAAAATATAACTATCAATTTTGACTTTCCAAAACAAGCAAATAAAATAAATTGTAATACTTATCAAAAATTGTTTCTAACAATTGTAACAAAAAGGAGAGTTTTTCTTTAATTCTATTGTAAGTTGTTTCACATAGCCATGCTCAACTTTTCAGTGTTGGTAAC
Source organism: Patiria pectinifera (assembly GCA_029964075.1). Classification (NCBI taxonomy): domain Eukaryota; kingdom Metazoa; phylum Echinodermata; class Asteroidea; order Valvatida; family Asterinidae; genus Patiria; species Patiria pectinifera. Next base: position 17,013,129 of record CM057131.1, on the reverse strand, counting down.
ACAATGGTGACTCTGGGACAAAATTGACCAAATTCTGGTCAGGAGCGTGGAAGTAGAGGCAAGTGCAAGGCTATTTTACTGTTTCATGTTACATTTCTTTAGTTTTTTTAAATAAATTTCCTAAAAGTTATGCATGTCAAATTTAAGAATTTTCAATGCAAGTTGGAATTTTCCTACCTTCTTGATCTGTTGATGAATTTCATATATACTATTTTAAAATTAAGATTTTTTACAAATTTCAAATCAGCTGAAATGACAAAATTAGCGCTGTCAACATGTTTGCCTTGATAAGACATTAAAAAATGTCCATGGTCACCTCCTCGTCTGACCTACAGTTATGGGGTCAAAGGTCAAAATAAGGTGAACACAAATTTGTTGGCCCCGCAGCTTCCGAGATCGAACTTCTTTTATGATGAGGCAGTATTTTGTGTGGTATATGAATCAATCCATTGTTACGTCCTAGTTGGCTGAGAAAAATTTGTGCGTAATCTTTGTCATATATTATAATCGGCTATTTTTATAAATGAACTGAAATAAAGTATGGACTTCTATACAATCCTGATCAAAAGGCAAAACGCAAGTTTTATACTGAAATACAATTCGGTTTGCGAATGAAATACATGTACATTACTTTTAAATATAAAAAAAAAAATCCTCGGAATTTTGTTTTAAATAATAGAACTTAGATTGAAAAAAAGACATGTGGCAATTTTGCCCTAATTACTTTTCTTTCTAAATAATTATATCACATATCTTAAGCAGTGACAACAGAGTAGGTTGATACTCGAGTATCATTATTGGGTTTTTTTAAATTCATTTCTTTCTTTCCAACCCGTTCCTATTGGAGTGTGTTCACAGCATTATGATAGGTGGCTTGCGGTATTTAGTGTTCTTATTTTCTTAAGAGAGCACACATTGGATTTTACACTATACATTTTGAAACATCAGTTCTGCACTTGATTTAAGCAGTGTAGTATGGGCTTGTAGATATTTTATTTAATAGGGGGATTACATGCTTATATATTTTGTAATTCATTTTATTTATTTATTTTATTTTATTTATTTGTTTAATTATTTATTTACACTTATGGTAATTTTTAATTGTATTTTTAATTATATTTTGAATAACTGCTTAATTTTATAAATATTTTATTTAACGAATTTTCATCCTAAATGTATTATTCACTGATTTCCCATTAGTTTGGAGAGCCCCTCGACAGAAACTTGTTTCTTTTGGGTAATCCTGCAGGAGCTTTTTGGGTGTTGTTTTCTGTTATGTTTTCTGTTATCTTTACTACTCAGTTTTATTTGTACATGTAATTGTTTTGTCCGTACTTCGCTGTTGTAATATCCAAAAAAATGAAATAAATAAATAATAAATAATAAAATGAGTTTCTTCAATATTTATGATTCAAAAGACAGTTGTGTGAATTAAACGAAAAGAATCATATAAGTAAACATTGGTTTGAAGTGATTCTCCTTTCGGTCTTTGCATTGATACTTCACAGGATTACAATTTGGACTTAGTTATTTCCTGTTATAATTACTAGAGCTCATGTGTAATGGTATGCGCATCCCGACCGAGTCTTCGTACCCAGTGAATTAAGACTCAAACTTTCAATCGGCCCCCTGAAGAGTAGTTTGAGGATCGCACATTCACGTCTGCAGAGCCACATCGAACGCCTGATATTCGTATAACATGCACAATTTATGCGACCCCAGCGTGCCAGCCAATCGGAGAATACTTTAGAAACTGTGACGCCATTTCGATCAGAAATGTGGACTTCGTTGATGATTGGTCAATTTGGATGCCATGTTTGTGTAATACAGCAACGGGTTACACGGGAGACCAGATAGAAGGCGCCCGCTGCAGTCAGAATATCGAAGTCAAGACGCTGTCTAGTTTTGCAGAATTAATTGCTCACATATGATACACTCTTGCTGTGTAGGGATATTCCATTGTCATGGGCGTCGCCAGGATTTTTTCTAGAGGGGGGCAAAACATTTTTTGCCAAAAAAATGCTTGTATTTCTCATCACATTCTCGATTTATCAGTTTTAGAGGGGGAAGGGACATTACCCCCCCCCCCCCCGCCCAAATCATTATATTTACACCACTTTGTCTTCTCGCCGCTTTTTTTTTTTTTTTTTTTTTTTTGGGTGCTTTTTTTGCTTTTCCAGGGGTGGGGGGGGGGGCAAGTGCCCCCCTTGCCCCCCCCCCGCGACGCCCATGTCCATTGTACCCGAAGAGAGTGAGAAGGCTGAGCTTTTTCAGCTTATTACTATGCCCAGTACTTGAGGGACTTCAGTTTTATGTCAGTGCTTCAAGGAACACCAAATCCTAAGATTTGAGGCAAACATTCCTTTTCGTTGATGTTTATGGACATTAATCTAATAAGGCCTCTTACTGATTCTTGATCGAGTCACAGATGACGTCAAACACGAGAAAAACGCGAGATTTGGAAAACCCAGATCATGATTAATCAATGTCAAACTATGGAAAACCCAGACCGCGGATTTTCACGATTCTTTTCAGTATCTATAAAGAACTTAATCGCACGGACGCTTTAAGTGACCATCCGAGTTTCCTTGATAACCATTAGCTTGGAAAGATAGAATGCTGAGAAAGCTGAGAAATGCTGGAAAGACGATACTCGTGTATCATGTAACTTTAATCTTTCGTAGAATCGGGACTTTCCGAGAGATATTTTTGCACACTAACAAGCTGGACTTGAAACCAAGTCGGTTATTGGCCGGGGCATCCCCTTTACATCACCTTGTACGCACCGTGACGTGATATGGACAGATACCACAAACTGAACCACCACTAATTGGGTACAAAGTACGAAACGGACCTATTTGATATACGTATGTGCCCAATAACGAATAACGTAGGGCATACATGTATGCAGAAAAAATCGCTGCCAGTGTACCAAGCGTCATGATAATGATATTATGTTGCGTGGTGGCTTTCATAATAAGCCGACGAGTGACGACCAAACATCAACGTCGGCACACCCAATGGCCCACCTGTGGAGAAACACAATAATTCCGCTGCTTAGGGTGGACCAACGTGTCCGACAAAGAGCACATGCAAAGAATAGCAAAATCTCAGTTGATAACTTCACAAGTTGATCATAACTTTAATGAAAGTGGCATTTGGTTTTTAAATAGTTTATCGTACGCTCATTATGACTGTTACTTGTTCAATATAAAACACACATATTTACACAGATGGAGGTACTACCTAAAAATTTGGTTGTGGACTTTGCATTTTATGGACTCTATTGTAACTATGAGTATAATTAAGACTTTTCTTTATGTAAAGACTTATTTCAAAAAGTTCTGTTGTGGAAATAAAATGGGTTTAACCTTTTACTTATTTTAATCTCTGAATCACGTTTATTGAAGAGTACACTTCTGTACACTTTTTTTTTTTTTACTTTGGATTATGAGTTGAGTGATGAGAAGATTCTTTACGAAATTTGAATAAGTTGCACCTGTTCTTGGTACTAGTAGCCCCGCTACTCAGGCTGAGTTAATATAGTCACTGATGTATTCACTCTGTGCACATAAAAAATGATATGATCTGTGACACCAGAATGTATTTGTTTTACGTGATATAAGGCCCAAAAAAAAGTCTCCGGTTTCTGGTATGCGCGCGCGTCGCCGTAGCCATACGCGTCGGCAAAATGAAAAGGTTTTTTTTTCAATGAAAGATGATGTCTCAAAACCGCCAAACTCACTGGTTTGACTGGAATCCTGCTGCTGCACGATTTTAACGTGTTTTTAGATGGGGTTATGGTCGAGAATAAGCTTTATGTGGCCTCTCTGGACTCCCATATATTTGCACTAAGTTTAGTCGGACACCATTTGCAGTCATCAGCCGACATAAAAAAAGCCGCGTCGTTGCACCACTTTTTTTGGCAAGCTCCATACCAGAAACCGGAGACTTTTTTTGGCCTAAGAGGTTCACAGTCCATTTTAGTCAAAGGAAAATTTACCATGGATTTCTTTGTCAAAAAAAATTTGCTTGACATTTTTGCTTTTGCTTCAGGTTTGGAGAGTTTTTTTTTGAAAAGTTTATACACATCTCAGTATTATAGTGATTGTATTCTGGTTTGTATTCTGGTTTTTGCTGTTAAGTTGTAAAGTAGTGTTTTGGGTGCCAAGCAGCCTGGTTTTGCAAGTATTGTCTTAAAGTCTTTCTGGATTAAAAAAGGGTTTGAAAAACCACTAAGAATTTACAGTAAAATGTCCTTTCCAAAGTGTTTGACAAATAAAATAAACAGTGTTGAAAATGTCATGATCAGTGAAAGATAAAGGCTTTGTAAGATTTCTTTTACATTATCTGTCGAGAAACACAATTATTGTGGACTAACAAGTCAGCAACGGAGCACGTTCACACATGGAAGTTGTGTACACGTGATAATACAGCTCGAAGTGCATATGTTGGATGTTTTATCAAGTACACACTCTACAGCTCGACGTGATGATTCATAATAATGCATAATGAGTCCGTGCCACATAATAACACCAAGGGTCAATGGACGCGTCCATACCCTAGAGGGATTACAACAAATCGTGGCGCAAAACGGTGCATCTTTATATTAGAAATGTTTTAATTTTATAAAGTATTTTGACACTCACTGCTTTTCCAGTACAATTAATGAATTGGTTAGAGACTTAAAGAAACGAAAAAAAAACTGCGCTTGGCCTAATGGGTTTACCTATGTTATTTACAACAATGTTATAGACTTTATTTCCCCCTTTCCTGTATGGTACGATCTCCAGCTGGCTGGAATGCCGGAATCATGTTTACTGAAATACGATGACAACACATGAAAGTACCGGCATGTTAGTTGAGTAGCGCGGTGCACCCATACTTATTTCGATTTCTTCACGAACTGAAGTACGATTTATTTCTTCATTACGGAGCAGATTTCGACCTGAAAATATCGTCCGAAAATTAAAAAGAGCAGACTCTTCAGACCGTAAGTCCACTTTTGTATCCTATCGAATGAATTTCAAAACAAAGTTGTATTTTTTTATTTCTCCTATATCTTGCTCCAGTCCCAAAACGGATCCGCCCTCCGACACTGTCTGGCGCGAACGATTTTCGTTTTTACAAAGTTACAAGACTGTTACGGAAATACAATTCGGAGAGAAACTTTTTGAAACGTTCAATAAAAGCCTTTAAACTGGTGAGTTTAATACTTCGTGCAAACGAAAATATTATATCAGTCAGTTGCCGCGTCACGCGTAGCTGCTCTATTTTCTCGTCCACACAACTGACAGCAACGCGAGGCCAGCGAACGATGGCCGTAAAAAGGGCTTCAGAAAATTCGCAATTTTCATGGCAAACCACAACCGATCAAAACAAACAAAGTTGTTTTAGGTAATTAAAGACCTACTTCATACATCAATCAAGGTATTTTTTTCTCAAAAAAAAAATCCGATGCATTTTGACGATATTATTTCACTGACAAAACGACTAAAAATTAGGTCATGAAATTTCCCTTTTTTCCAGAACGATGAAAGACTCCCAAATAATGAGGTAATCAAACGAAAGAGTGAACCTTCATCTACAAAAAAATCTCGTGAACGTGATGTTGTTAATATTTTAAGAATTCGATGTACACCTAATGTTTCCAACAACTTCCATTTTTCACAACGCGTAAAGATCGTCGCCATTGTAAAGCATAGAGCTAGGAACCCAAACACGGTGTGACCTTATGACCCATACGCCCACTGATTGATCGAGCTCGAGTATGGCCTGCTTAATATTCATAAGTCATTCATTGCACGTTATAGCACGTGATATTCACGATCACAAACGTTTTCAGGACGGCGTACAAAATGTACTTACGTTCGTTTACACGCGTACACGTGATTGCAAATCATGAAATCTCGCACAGCAAAAGTCTTCATTTTTCAACCAGCGATTTGGACCAAACATTAGAAGTCTCATACACGTATTTCACCTGAAAATGAAGCGTAACTGACTTTCCTTTATCTACTGAGCCTTGCCGTTTCTTTCGGCCTTTTTAAGAATCGAATGTACACCTAAAATCTATCATTGGCCCTTGATGATTTTGTTGATAAAAAACATATGATTTTGTTTGACAGGCCGTATACTACACTTTATATTTGTAAAAAGCAGTTATTTTTGGTATCAAGATAAAGCACACGGTTTCAACTTTTCACTTATTTAGCCATCTTGGCCAAACAGTGCATGTATTCATGCACTTTTCGTGTTTTTATGTAGTCTCGAATAAATCTCCTAATATCTTGCGTACGCTTTTGGGCCATGCGTGGGCGACCTCGGGACAAAAACTGAGGTCAAACAGGGCCCGCTGCGAGCGTGACACGACTACTGACTGATACCGAGTGAGAGCACAGTGTACTTTGGACTTTCGCTCGTACCCTACAAATGCTGGTCAGGGCTGACGTCATTTGAGCTCTTATTGGATAGATTTGCGTGACCCGTGACGTAGAACGCGTCACACAAACTAGCTTCCGCTGCCCATCATGCGTAGCGCCTGCTAGCTGCATGCGAAGGTCAATCTGTACTTCCTTCACAAGATTCTGTGAAGCTCATCAGCCCTTACCCTGTTTGCAGGGCGGGGGACGAACTTTGGACTCTGAAAACGCAATACATGTACTCGGTTCTGTAACGCGCGCGGACTATTTTACAGCCTTCGGTACGTGTTCGTACGTGTACATATTCAATCTTGTAGCACGAACTAATTTCGGACTACGAAATACACATACATACTCGTATTTCATTAAAAATAGAATTTGCGTCGGGATTTGGAAAAAAAATTACAATTTTGTTTTTTATATATTGTAGTATTTTTACGCCACTGGAGTACGCAATGTACGATACATGTTGTGTGTGCGTGTGTACAGCTCTATGGTGTGTATAATGTTACACACAGCACCAATACACAAATGTGGTTTCTTATACCGCCCGTCCTTAGAAAGCGACAACTGGGCGGCTAAAATCACAACTAGCACACACTGAAAAAAAGTGCCTGGGTTGATTTTACCATGCTACCTCTCCATGCTACAACATTTCATGGATTTCAGGACAATAATTACGCCAGTTACTTTTCGGATGGCTGCAAATGATGGACTATAGCTTTAACATCATTTCGTTCAAAGCGCGTTTTGTAGCCCAATTGGGCTCATTCCAGGACGCAGTGTCCTTTTAACAATTTCCGATGGTACCAACCTCGTCCCCAGTGCTTACTTTATTTCAAACCGTGTTTCCAATAGTAAGCCCTGGATAGGAAACTTTCTTCCTGTATCCTTAGTCGATATCGCAGTTGGCTAGTAGTGCTTGGTGTTATTATAGGCCTTTCTTTTGTTTGTAAACATTGGCGCCTTTTTGTATGCGCTGCCGTAAGCGCATAAATTGAAGCCGTGGTTGGCAACATATTTTTCCAAAGAATTTCCTCATAACGCCATCAACACATAGTAAAAAGGCATATGTAGGAATTATTTTGTAGCTTTGTAAAAAATGTTGTATTTTCAAGTATCAAATAATATTTTGGTGATCTGTAATAACTTTTCTTCATTTTTGCAGTGTTGGACCTTCCATAGTTTTGCAGGCCGTGGTTGGCAAAAATGCAGTTTGCCAACCAAGCGCAGAAAGGTCCATTCACAACGTGCAGTACGTTTTTTTCACGATCATTCGTCTACGCCTTTCCTTTCCTTTCCAATTTGTTCATATTAATATGAAATATAATACTGCATGTTGTAACAGTTTAATTGAATAAATCGTGTTTTCGTAACTCACGCTGTGCTGGCGCTGCGACGAATGGACTCTGTTTTTACCCCAGACACCGCATACAAAAACGCACGATAATGTAACGCACATGCGGGCACCAGACTATTCCTCATGATACGTGTTCAAAAATCCTGCACATGTAAATGATCCCGTACCAGGGTGAGAGAGCAGGTCGTGATGGGCGCGTACTGCTTGACACCCTGGAGTCGAGGTTGTGATGGTACAGCTAGGTCCTGAGGGATGTGGTGTTGGGGCAAGCACTTCCAATACTTCATAGGATTTTTCACCAGGTTTAGCGGGGCAAGTCCACGAGATTTCCCAGCAACTTAAAGGCGTCAGTCCCAATCACTAAATCAGCATGGCTTGTTTCTTTGCTGTGGTGACATCGACGGCAACAAATATTAAATGTTGCAATTGTCAACGTACTGCAGCCATTCATCTTTCCCCCTCTCGAAGTTCCACGATTTTACCGATCAGTTGTCCGCGTCGCCAGTTTGTAATGAACTAGTTAAAGTCGGGTTTTTCCACGCAATAGTTGAGTTGAAAAACGTGCTTTATTCTCGGCTAGGCAAACACTGATCGATCATACCATTACCATAGGCTATGGTATTTACAAACTACAAACATCTACATGTACAACAGTATTGTGGTAATTCGTGTACGACCAGACAGTAATACATTGATTGTGCTTAGTCCAAAGTCCAATAGAGTACAGGACGTGGGTTAAAGGGTTATGATCATTTCTTTAATTATAGGCCCAAAAGAAATAGTTCTGCTTCCTGAGTTACCTACATGGTTTGTCGGGTTGGTCTTACTAGGAGGAGTGTTCACGTCATGCCATTCACATCAACTCAAATATGCATGTGTAAATCCCATGTTTGACTTTTTCAACATGCCGCCAGAGGGCGCTCTAACATTTGATGACGTCACCTGTATTTTTTTGTACAGTACTGCCTATAGGCAGACACTCACATCGTTGAAAGCAAGTTCGCATCTTCTGCCAATTTCAAATAATAAGGCACTTCCGGTTTCGACCGGAAGGAAGGGTCAAGTGATTTTGCACTTAATACCAAAAATGAGGACCCTGCAATATTGTATCAATTGCCATAAAAAAGCAGTTGATTTTATATTGATTTTCAAAGATTAAATCTAGATATCTTTGATTGCTTGTAAGACGACACTTGATGACATCATTATGACGTCATTACCAGAAACCTCCAGAGCTATATGTACTGTGCTGTATACAGCCAAATCTTGGTTATATCTATCACGGTATATTTTCTAGCAATTTTTCAAGATTTAAAGGTCTTTTTATTGTAACTTCCGGTCTGATGACGTAATCATTTTTTTTCGCGCACAGGTGTTGTCTGCGTTATGGTCAACATGTACATTAATGTTGAAGCGATTACCGCAAACTTCGCCACAGACATCAAGTGAAAATGCGTTTTTGACGTTTTTAACCTGCCGCTAGAGGGCGCTCCAACACTTCATGGCGTCACCCATTACTTTTTTTGAAAGGTCAATCCAGGCAGACACTTAAATTGTTAAAAGCAAGTTCATATCTTTTTCCACTTTTAAATTATTAGGCACTTCCGGTTTCAACTGGTGGGTCACGTGATTTTACGCCCACAACATAAAATGAAGATCATGTATTACCATGTCGATTCCCGCAAATTTCAGATTCCGGTCTCTCACGGTTGATTTTATATGGAATTTCAAAGATTAAATTTATTAAACTTTCAAGTGACGTCACGTGACCCATGATGACGTCATGATGACGTAATTGCCAAAAAACCACATCTGCGGTGGATTGGGCATTCATGTATTGACAAATGAATTTCATATATGTTTCCATTTTTCTGGAGAAGGATTTGCTAAGAATATGCTGAGAAGAACAAAAACAGTAAATTCTAACAAAACCAATAGGTGGTGGGCTCAAGGCCCAACAACTAACAATTTTGGAAAAGACTTCAACAAATGTTACGTTTACTTATAATTGCATTTTTGCTTCCATTATAGAAACGGCAAAATGACGAGGCGAGTCGGAATTCGAATGCAGCGGGCACCATCATTATTGCTGATATGCTGCACCTGTAAGCAAGCCACAAAATAATAATAATCTTTTTTGCGGACTCATGATGTGATCTGGCTGCACTGCATGGATTGTAAATCTAAACCCAGTAATCCCAATATTATTACCAAATTGCAGGTAAATTCAGTTTTAAAGTCTAAAAGTGTATGGGGGTTGTATGGGAAATTCCAATGTGGTTAATAAAAGTGGCTGTGAATTACGGGCAAATACCTTTCGGGAAATCCTGACTACATTTGGGGGTGAAATCACTATACGGCAATGATTTTCTTCTATAATGCCTCCAAACACAATTGTGAAGGCAAATCTGGCGGTGTTTGACTTTGGGTCCAAAGTGAGAAAACTATTTGACTGGAGTCTATTTACTACATATTCAAATTACTAATCAAGAGCAATATACAATCGTGTCAAACAGAATTTCGATTGACCTAGATTTCCTATAGGCTATATGTAGTTAAATCAGAAATGATGTCTCGTTCATTCTACTGGTTTAGGTACATTAGTCCAAGCGGTCACCGTTGAAGCCTTGGTCTTAGAACGAGGCCACCGTGGGGTTGTGCCCTGTCCCCTGGGTAAATCTTGCAAAATGATGGTAGAAGAGGTCGACGCGATGTACTGGTTCTATGGCTCACCAAGCGACACATCCCTGCTCATCTCGTACTTCATCGGAAGAGTGGCTCCACAAAACGGGATCCCAGAGGGCGTCTATGATATCGACGATGAGTGCAATCTCATCATTGAGAACGTCACCGCCTCCAATGAGGGAGCCTACTACTTTGAGCTGAAACAGCATTTAAAAAGTATGGAGGAGGGACAGATTGAAGTTCGTGATAAGGGTGAGTCCATTTTGTGAGTTTACTTTACTGGTTTGCTTCAAATGTTACTGATTAAGCATTTAGCAAATTCCTTTAAAATGTACCAAAAAACCACAAAAAACAAGTTCAATTGTCTCACTGTCACTATAATATAAAAACTAAATTTGGAAGAATATTTATTGAGAAAATTCCGACATTTGGATCTGCACATTTCCAAATTTCATGAAGATTTTAAACAGCAACTATTTCTTAGCATATAATTATAGATGGACTTGCGTTACTCGAACTCAAAATGAATATCCATCTAACTGAAACAACCAATCTCCATTTTTGGGTTCAGGAGTCCTTAATAAATTATTTTATTTAAAATTTAACACATTGTATATTATTTATATTTTATATTTAATTTAGTATTTGCAGTTTTATGTAAATTAATAAATACATTGCAAGAAAATGTTCATTGAATTCTTTAGATTGTTTCCACGGCAATATTACATTTTTCAAAGTAAAGTATAGTTGCCATAAAACATTAAGCAGTAATACTGCTTCCCACTCAGATTCAAAACGTTTGGGATGTAAGTAGATACATACATATAATTTCTTTTTACTTTACCAACAATTTAAACACTTCCTTTGAAGTACCAGAAAAATCACAATATTAATTTTACATATTTAAATATAACCTTGTTAACAATTCAAAACACAATATAAAACTGTTTGATAGAATCACATTACATTTCGAGGAATAAGCTGAGATAATTCCGGCAATAAACAGATAGAACCAGTGTTTGTGTGGGGAAAACACGCAAAACAAGTGCAAGAAAGCGGAGCTTCTGAACCCAAAAGAGCAAAGAAATGAGGGAAAACAAAGGTGGCTGATGGGGTGGTGGTGGGTTAAGTTTCATGGGTAAAACATTTGCCTTTTCTCCGGTCAGAGGTGGAATCGAGAATGACGTGACGCCAAACTATTGCGTGCTATTCACATGTACACGGAAGAACTTTCCACCAATTACCGCCAGTTATTCACGCGTTCAGCGTGTGACGTAATCGTAAACAACCACATAAGGGATCTTCTCAAAAAATCTCGAGGTGTCCGCGCGTCCATAAACCTGATTAAACTGCGCTTAATCATCATATACACGATACGTGCTAAACAAAGATGAGCTGGCAACCTGCAGTCACAAGCAATAATAATCACATGGCATATTGGCGCGTACATTTTTTGCCAAACAAATATTTCCTGTGTTTAGGAAATTTCTGATTAGCTTTATGACATTCGCCCCAGGTCGATTACAATAATGACGTCTGGTTCCTGTACTTTGTCTCGAGTCTCGGACAAGTTTTTACTCGAATTTAACCCCCAATCTCTGAATCACACTTTGATTAACATACCTCAATCATTCAAAAACGAAAATACCAAAATATTATAGAAAATATGGAAAATATCCTACTTTAATGTAAGTAAATAACAGGATCAAACATCCTGTGAAATCATTAGGCCTAGTATGCTGTCATTTTTGAGAAAACGGGAATTCCCATCAATGTCCCGATGGCTAGGACAAACTCATCTTGAAATGACAAACTGGGATCTTATCACAAGAGAATGCACTTTCAGTGTTTTTTTGCAGAAGTATCTGAGCTGAAATTTGGGCAGGCCAGTTTGTTGAATAACCTTCTTCAGATTCATTGTATTGTTTAAAATCCATTTTCTTTTGGCAAATGATGTCCATTACCCCCTATCAACAGTCTCCCCAAGACGTCCATATCCTACCGTCATCGGCTGCAAACAAGACCACGAGGCAGACACGTGCGAGGTGAGAGTACCATACGACAGCACGGTGCATAACCTGACCTGCGTCATGGAGCAGGTCAAACCTGCCGTGCAATTGAAGTGGTTTTTGGGCGGGCTGACGGAAATGAAGGCCTCAATAGCAGTCAGGCCTGTGTTTCTACCGCCTAACACAGGTAAAATGTTCTTCATAAGATAATGGAGGAATCGTGTAGTCAGTGGCATCGCTGGAAGGGTTGTGAGGCCGTGGGGGCAGTGATGTAGTGCCTTGATGCTGGGCATTGGCCTTAAGGCTGCCTTAAGGCTGGATTTTAGTGCCTTGGCCTTGACCTCGAGGATTAAGGGCAAAAGCCTTGGCCTTGGCCTTGGCCTTGAGGGTTCAGGGCCTTGCAATTTCGAGTCAAGGCTCTTCAAGGCCCATAGATTTTTGCATTTTCCAGATAAATCTGTTCGAAATTTTGCTGTTACCATTTTAATCGTATTACCATGGAGGAGGGAAGCACCCTATAGATTTGTGTGTTGGGCACACTTCCACTTTTGTAGCATCACATTTTGTTTCCATTGTAGTAGATTTGCTGCAAAAATATTCCGTACACTTGTGGGGCTAATGAGATGATCAGTTTAATTGCATATAACTATGGAACAGATCTGATTGGTTGTATATGTCTCCCTGATAAGTGCTAAAGATTTGCATGTATCTGTTTTAGATAATGCTGATATTTCTGATCATGTTGGGCCAGCAAATAAACATTTCCCAAATCAGTTTCTTGGATCCCCTTTTGTTACACTTGGGAGAATTGTGTGTCAATATAGAAGTAAATCATTATTCCGTTTAGTTAAACCATATTGAAGACCTGAACTTATACTTTAATAGATACAGTGCAGTCATAAAACGGTGTAGGCCTATGCGAGCATGTTGATTGCAGTTAAAGAAATGTTGTTCTTCGTAACGAGCAATTCGTGATGATAAGGGCGGATCCAGGGGGGCCAAAAGGGGCCATGCCCCCCCCCCCAAAAAAAGAAACCATTTTTTTTTTAGGTGACGTCGTAATAAAGGCAGGCAATGAGTACACCACCATCTTTTCCTCAAAAAACATCGGTTAAAATGGTCAGAAATTGCCTCAAATCGCACCACAGAGCATCTCGAATTAAAAAAAATTCGGGGCCCTTAAGCGGGCCCCGAAGCACAAGCCGTAATTTTTTGACCCACTTTTTTTTTTTGGGGGGGGGACCAAATTTCTTTGCCCCCCCCCCCAAATTGTGTTCTGGATCCGCTCTTGTGTGATAATGTGTCACTCATGTGACTATAATTAGTTCTATATCAGTGTTCATTTCATAAAACAGGGCCTTGGCCTTGGCCTTGGCCTTGAGGGTTAAGCCTTGGCCTAAGCCTCGAGGCTTGAGGGTCAAAGCCTCGGCCTTGGCCTTGGCCTTGAGGGTCAAAGCCTTGGCCTTTGCCTTGGCCTTGAGGGTCAAAGCCTTTGCTCCAACACTGCTGTGAGGGTGTTCACTCCTCTCCCCTCCCTGATAATTTTTTTGGTCGGCAAAATCGTTGAACTGTCGACAAAATTGTGTGTCCGTCCGTCGTGTGTCTGTTTCAAAATATCGTCGACCTTGAACATAACGGCGCCCCATACACAGACATGATATATTATGTATGACGTATTATGTATCAGTTTTTGTTCTTCAAATCTATCGATCAGGTTTGTGGTTGAGGAACAACACCTATTCAACTTCAGCAACAATCCAAGTTCCTTCGGATTACAATGACATAGAATATGTGTGTGAGGCAATGGGTGTTGCTGTAGGAAGCAGTACTACACGCACGAGGGTGCGCCTTACCAAAACTAAACCCACAACGGCAACTCATGATGGAGCCTTGTTCTTGGAACGAGGCCACCGTGGGATTGTGCCCGGTCCAAAGAGCATATCCTGCAAAATGCCGGTAGAAGACGTCGACGCGATGTACTGGTTCCATGGCTCATCAAGAGACACATCGCTGCTCATCTCGTACTTCATCGGAAGAGTGGCTCCCCAAAACGGGATCCCAGAGGGCGTCTATGATATCGACGATGAGTGCAATCTCATCATTGAGAACGTCACCGCCTCCAATGCGGGAACCTACTTCTATAAGCTGAAACCGCATTTAAAAAGTATGACAGAGGGACAGATTGAAATTCGTGACAAGGGTGAGTCCATTTTGTGAGTTTACCTTACTTGTTTGCTTCAAATGTTTCTTAGCATTTTGCAAATTCCTTTAAAATGTACAAAAACAAAAAAGAAGTTCAATTGGCTCACTGTCACTATAGATATTTAAAAAATAAATTTGGAAGAACATTTATTAAGAAAATTCCGACATTTGGATCTGCACATTTCCCAATTTCATGCAGATTTAAACAGCAACTATTTCTTAGCATATAATTATATACACGATACGTGCTAAATAAAGATGAGCTGGCAACCTGCAGTCACAAGCAATAATAATCACATGGCATGTTGGTAGGTAATTTTTTTGCCAAAGAAATATTTCCTGTGTTTAGGAAATTTCTGTGCAGCTTTATGACATCGCCCCAGGTCGATTACAATAATGACGTCTGGTTCCTGTACTTTGTCTCGAGTCTCGGACAAGTTTTTATTCGAATTTAACCCCCAATCTCCGAATCACACTTTGATTAACATACCTCAATCATTTAAAAACGAAAGTACCAAAATATTAGGAAATGTCCTACTTAACTGTAAATAAATGACAGGATCAAACATCCTTAGCAATCACTGGGCCTAGTATGCTGTCATTTTAAATAAAAGAGGAATTCCCATCATTGTCCCGATCGTTTGGGCGAACTCATCTTGAAATGACAAACTGGGATCTTACCACAAGAGAATGCACTTTCAGTGTGTTTTTTTGGCAGAAGTATCTGAGCTGAAATTTGGGCAGGCTAGTTTGTTGAATAACCTTCTTCTGATTCATTGTATCGTTGTTCCTTGAATCAGTGAAAATCCATTTTTGTGTGTGCAAAATTAATGATGTCCATTACCCTTTACCAAAAGTCGCCCCAAGTCGATCATATCCTATCGTCATCGGCTGCAATCGAGACCACGACGCAGACACGTGCAAGGTGAGAGTTCGACACGACAGCACGGTGCATAACCTGACCTGCGTCATGGAGCAGGTCAAACCTGCTGTGGAGTTGAAGTGGTTTTTAGGTGGGCTGACGGAACTCGAGGCCTCAATAGCAGTCAGGCCTGTGTTTCTACCGGCCAACACAGGTAAGTATGGTGGCTTTAAAGGGACATCGCACATATATATTGACGCCGAATATTGACGCCAATATTCACGACATGGCCCCATGTCGCAAATATTGACGCCAATATTGGCGCCAATATTCACGACATGGAACCCAATGTCGCAAATATTGACGCTAATATTGACGCCAATATTTACGACATGCTCTCCAAGTCGCAAATATAGACGCCAATATTGACGCCAATGTTCACGACATGGTCTCCAAGTCGCAAATATTTGCGCCAATATTGACGCCAATATTCACGACATGGACCCAAGTCGCCAATATTGACGCCAATATTCACGCCAATATTCACGATATGACCTATTAAGTCGCAAACCCACTCAGGCGTGAATATTCTCTCTTTTTTTTAGCAACCTAGGTAGCGATTCAAGCAACTTGTCTGGCGCACCCTACTCTACAGCACACACGTTAACATTGTGTTTGTGTTGCAAGGACACGGACGTCCAATCAATGTGACCGTAAGGTCAGAGCCAAATTTTGTTAAATGCACATACAAAATCTGTCAGATTTATCAAAAATCTGCCAAATTCCCCAGAATTACTCGAAATACACTATAAACACTTAAAAACACATGTAGATTGGTAGTATTACCTTAATTAAAGTTCAACTCACATTATAAACATTCTATAGTCACATTAAGATGTTATGAAATTATCCCGTAAATTTCGGGCAAAACGTGGATCCGGCCACGACGACGTTACCAGTGAAGTTCGCACCTAGACCCAGAGTTGTAACGAGTCACTGATTTTTGTGACTCGAGTCGAGTCAAGTCATTTAAAAGAAGTGACTCGAGTCGAGTCGAGTCATTTTAAAGAAGTGACTCGAATCGAAGGTCAAAAGGTCGAGTCGAGTCGAGTCGAATCAAATATTTAGCTCGAGTCAGTCCGAGTCACGATTATTTGAACACTGTATGTATACCAAAATGTATAAAAGGAGGCCATTAACTTTAGCGAGCGTTCGCCCAAAACCAACGATGAAACAGCGAATTAGAAAATGTGTTTAAAAATCTGGTTCCCGGATAGTATTTTGTGCATTCTAGAACCAAATTAGGTGGGAGTCTGTGACACTCGTATACATGACTGCTATTCGCAAAGTAAAGTGAGCATACATTTTGCACCGTCATTGCAAATACTTTTTGCAAAGTTGCGTTTTTTATTTTTGGGACTCGATCGAGTCTAATTAGCCTTCGCTTGAGTCGAGTCGAGTCTTCTGATGAGGGACTCGAGTCGACTCGAGTCATTTGCTCACACTCCTCACAGTGACTCGAATCAAGTCGAGTCATTTACCCTTAGGGACTTGAGTCGAGTCGAATCACCAAAAAATTGTGACTCGAGTCGGACTCGAGTCGAGTCATTGACTCGAGTCATTACAACGTTGTAATGACTCGAGTCAATGACTCGACTCGAGTCCAACTCGAGTCACAATTTTTGATTATTCGACTCGAGTTCGACTTGAGTCACAATTTTTGGTTACTCGACTCAAGTCCCTAAAGGTAAATGACTCGACTCGACTCGAGTCACTGCAAGCAAATGACTCGACTCGACTCGAGTCCCTCATCAGAAGACTCGACTCGATTCGAGCGAAGGCTGATAAGACTCGATCGAGTCCCAAAAACAAAAAGCACAACTTTGTGAAAAGTATTTGCCTAGACCAGCGTCAATATTGGCGTCAATATTTGCGACATGGGGGCCATGTCGTGAATATTGGCGTCAATAATGGCGTCAATATATATGTGCGGTGTCCCTTTAAAGCCACCATAGGTAAGCAATGTTCTTCATAAGATCATGGAGGAAACGTGTAGTCACTGGCATCGCTGGAGGGGTTGTGAGGCCGTGGGGCCGGGTGTTACAATCCTCTCCCCTCTTTAGTTTTAGGTTTTTTGGTCGCCAAAATCGTTGTACTGTCGACACAATTGTGTGTCCCTCCGTCGTGTGTCTGTTTCAAATATCGTCGACCTTGAACGTAACAGCGTTTCCGATTTTTTTTTAATTACCTGTTATTAAAACATATACATGTATTATGTTTCTATAAATTATGGAATTCCATCTCTGCCAAGTTACACGGCGCATGTTTGGGAGATCCAACCAAGAGTCTCAAACATGCGCCGTCGACGGCGCATTGTCGCGTCGTGCCGTCGCATAGTCGCGTCGTGCCGTCGCATAGTCGCGTCGTGCCGTCGCATTTTCGCGTCGTGCCGTCGCGTCGTGCCGTTGCATTGTTGTTTTTAAGGTCTCTAGCCGTTTACGCCGTCAACGGCGCATTGTCACGTCGTGCTGTCGCATAGTTGCATCATGCCGTCGCATTGTCGCATTGTCGCATTTTATAGGGGCCTATCTTGAGTTTCGTCAAATGAGGGCGCGCTCGGCCTTGGTGTTTTTTTCTGTTTGCTAGCCTGAGCTGAGGCTGTGCTTCAATCATGGACGATATAATCAAATGGAAAACATCATTGTAGCTCAACTTCAAATATAAGAACATAGGCCTATGTCCTAACTAAAGCTTTAATTTTTTTAGAATTAGGTCCATAGCTATCAACATTTCTGCAACATATACAAAGAAAAGACATAGAAACAGGATGCAACATTAAACATAGTTCTGAGAAGCTAAAATTTATTCTATTCTGTTCTGGATTCTAATCCTGATTATTCTAGTATTGAGTCGGTCGGAGCTGTTGAATTTGACATGCTCACTCATAGTCATAGACATGCCCAATGAAAGCTTTCACTCAAGAGAGAAACATGGAGAGGCCAAATTGACCAATCAGGTGCCAGATTTCCATTTTGTGACATCACACCCGACCGATAATAATAATAATAATTAACATTTATATAGCGCTTAATACGCAGTGTTTCGAAGCGCTTTACAAAAAGTAAACATACGTAAGTATAAAGTACCAAAATATACAGGTATTAACAAAACATGTAATACAATGTAGTAACAACTAAAGAAGTGTCAAATGTGTCTAAGTTGACTCGGAGTTAAATAGATGTGTTTTCAATCTGGTTTTGAAAATGTCCAGAGTTTGGGAATCCCGTATGACGATGGGGAGATTGTTCCAAAGTTTGGGAGCACAGACGGAGAAGGCTCGATCGCCGTATCGAGTATGGGTACGAGGACCAGGAGCAAGTTGCAAGTGTGCTGTGGGTGATGAGCGGAGATGGATGGAAGAGGTTTGCAGTTTGGGTGTGATGAGTTCCTTGATGTATGAGGGTGCAAGTCCGTTCCGAGCCTTGTAAGTGAGAAGGAGGATCTTGAATTGGATGCGTTGTGGAATGGGGAGCCAGTGTAGGGCACGAAGGATTGGGGTTATGTGTTCATGTTTCCTTGTGCGCGTGATGAGGCGAGCTGCTGTGTTCTGGATATGTTGAAGTGCCGACAAATGGGAAATGGGTGAATTTATTAACAAACTATTACAGTAATCAAGGTGGGACCTAACAAAAGCATTTACTAGACGCTCGGTGGAACTTTGGTTGAGGTACTTTCTGAGTTTCCCAATTTTGTGGATTCCAAAGGCAGCTGCTCGACAGGAGTTGCGAATGTGCCGTTTCACATTCAGGGTGTTGTCTACTGTAACTCCAAGGTCCCTAGCAGATTCTGAGGGAGTGATTACTGTGCCATCAATGTTGAAATCTGGTAGCTCACCAGAGTTCCGAAACTGAGAAGTGACGTGCAGGATTTCTGTTTTGGCGCCGTTCAGCATTAGGTTATTGCCACTCGCCCAGGCTTTAACATCAGAGATGCACTGCTCAAGTCTCACAACCCCGCTGGAAACCTCACTTTGTTTGAGTATCAGATACAGTTGTGTATCGTCAGCGTAAATCATATGTTGAACACCTTGATGGGCACTTATGACGTCACTCATGGGACCAGTGTACAGGATAAAATCCAGAGGTCCCATGACGGACCCTTGAGGGACCCCCCATGAGAGTGGAAACGCTTGTGACAGTACACCATTGATAACAATGACCTGCTTCCGATCTTCCAAGTAGGAAACAAGCCACTGTAAGACAACTCCATCGAGTCCGTACTTATGGTGGAAGCACTGTATCAAAGTGGTGTGATCTATCGTATCAAACGCAGCTGAAAAGTCTAGCAAAATGAGGACAGCTTCCAGTCCTTTATCAACCGCTAGCAAAAGATCATTGTGAACCTTCAAAAGGGCTGTTTCAGTCGAATGGTACTGCCGATACGCAGATTGCATGACAGGAAACAGACCATTATCATCGAGATAAGTTCGTAGCTGAGCAGCAACGATCCTCTCTAGCACCTTATCAATGAACATCTGGTTGGCAATCGGTCTGTAATTCTTAAAGTCATTTGGATCTAAGTTTGACTTCTTTAAGAGAGGAACCACATGCGATGTTTTGAATGCCATGGGAACGATTCCAGAAGATAGAGAACGATTCACCAGTTGAGTAATAGATGGCACGAGCTCATCCAGACATTCTTTCAGCAGCCAAGTTGGTGCTGGGTCAAGTTGACATGATTTTGATGGACTGTCTCGAATCACTTTCCGAACTGCACTTTCAGAGACAGGTTCAAAGGCGCAGAATGTGTGTGCCATGTGTTGATATTCACAGTCTGTTTGATGCTTGGAGTCTTCCAGACTGGCGACGATGTTATCAATCTTATCGTGAAAGAACTGTCCGAATTCATTGGCCAATTTCGTATCCGAATCGTGGTCAGGTAGGAGCTGCTGTGACTTTGGACATGATAGTTTTTGCACAAACTGAAATAGGTGCTTAGTGTCACACTTCCCTATCTCATCGCTCAAATACTGGCATTTTGATTTAGATAAGATGGCATTATAGAATCTACATTGTTCTTTGTAGAGTTGTCTGTCTATTTCCAGACCGGAGTTTCTAAATTTGCGTTCAGCACGCCGTCTAACTCGCTTTGCCTCTCTAACCATATCAGTATACCAAGGAGCTTTTGGCCTGAGTGAGACAAGTGTGGATCTCTCTGGCGCATGTCTGTCCAGCAGTTCTTGTAGAACAATATTGTACTGATCTGCTAGCTCAGAAGCATTCTTGGCTGTTGGCAGTGCTAGCGATGAGTTCTGTATGTCATTCCTGAATTGAACCATATCAATTTGACGCAGCTTCCGACATGTAATTAACTTCTTGGAGGATGCAGGACGAGCAAAATTGAGGGTAGCTAGCACTGCCAAGTGGTCAGAAGGTAGTCCGGGTAAGACGCCGGTGTCCATAATGGGATGATCGATCTTTCTGGAAATCAAGAGATCTAGTGTATGACCAGCTTGATGGGTTGGTTCTCTAACATGTTGCTGGAGATCAGCTGCATATAAGATGTCAAGGAAGGTCTTGGCATCTCTATCAGTTCCGTCATCAACGTGGATGTTGAAATCCCCAATCAGAAGAGACTGCTGTTCAACAATTGTCACCGATTCCAGCAGAGTAGAAAAATCATGGACAAACATATCATATTTGAGTTTGTTTTTTGATGATGGGGGTGGCCTGTAGATGGCATATATTCTAAACACGATGGAGGGCGAGACTCGTACCAACAATTCCATGTGTTCAAAAGATGAAAATTTCACTGAGGCACTTTGTGTTATTTTCAAACATGAGCGATATATAACACATAAGCCACCACCGCGAGTCTGGCGATGTTCATGTATCAGATGAAAGTTAGGTAGAGTTGAGTTGATATCAGCAATGATGGAGTTATCGTGAAAATCTCCCCTCAACCATGATTCAGTCACAATCAAGATATCCAAGTTTGTACTTAATATCAAGTCACAAATCGCTGTTGTTTTACTGTTCATGGAGCGAGCGTTCCAGTGACCAATTTTGAGACGAGATTGAAGCTGTGACTGAGATGTGATGTCAGTAGGCTCACATCCAGGCACCCCTTGTGACCGTGTCAGGTAAATGAGGTTTGCATTTGGCATATGCACTTGAGTTAATTCAGTTCTTTGTGATTGACGTTGTATGTAGCGATTTGAAGTGGAGATTATGACAGGGATTTGTTGACGATATTTGACCCTTATGCCAGCTCTCTTCCCACGTGTTCTCCATCGTTTACGTTTGCCGTCCTTCCCATATCGCGAACATGGCGATGTTGATATACCATGTTGCTCCACATGAACAGTACAAGGTTTACGTAATAAGTGTAGAGACTTGATTCTCAAGCATACTTCACTATCCAGTTTACATTCATCTTCATTGTAGTAGGGACATAGGCCATGCAGATACAATGCCGAGTAATGAATGAGCCTCAGACCTAAAGTCATTGTGGTGTGTTGAGACTTAAGATTCAGATCAAAGAAGTCACTGGTGACAAAAGACAACTCACACTCTGTAAGACCAGTTGGCTGAACAGTCTGAAAGGGTTCAGTTGGATGAAAGGAAGCTGGGTGGCTGTATGTAGAAGTCCATTGCAGAACTGAAGTATGCTGGTACAAAATGACTACCGATATCCAACCATAAATGCAGGAAAACGCAAACATCTTCATACCAGCAGTATACATAGTTTTCGTCTAGAGAACTTCTCCTTTCATTTGCAAGCAAACTTGAATGACAAAATCAACCTATGTAACTTGGAAATGTGAGGAAAGGGAGAGCCTGTGAGAGCGACCAACCCGGCGCTGCACAGAACTCACTCTTACGATAATAGCCATAGTTACAACTACAACAAGTCAATTAAAAAATATGTATTCACAAATTAACAGTCGGACGGGGCAGGCTATCGTTTGAATATGGAAATAAAAGTACGGTGGACCGTGTCGATACATTCTGGTGATTAACTATATAGCGTTAGGCCTAAGGCTTGCGGGTACATGCATTTCAAAAGGAAACTGTTCTCTTGGCAACGCATAAAAGGATTCATTAATGTATACTCTGAAGATGTAAGCCTATTCATCTTTTGGCACGATTTCTAACTCGAAGCAACTGGAATATGGGGAGGATGACCAAATTAGTTGCACCCAAACACCGCACAACAGCGACCTCTTGGTGAAGCCCTGGAAAATTAATTAATGAAAATGCGACGATGCGACAATGCGACGGCACAACGCGACTATGCGACGGCACGACGCGACTAAGCGACGGCACGACGCGACACAATTCGCCGTTGACGGCGTGAACGGTTAGCGGCCTTTAAATACAAAATGTGACAATGCGACGGCACGACGCGACAATGCGACGGCACGACACGACAATGCGACGGCACGACGCAACAATGCGACGGCCCTATACAAGCAGGACCAAACAATGCGACGGCACGACGCGACGGCACGACGCGACGGCACGACGCAACTATGCGACGGCACGACGCGACAATGCGACGGCACGACGCGACAATGCGACGGCACGACACGACAATGCGACGGCACGACGCGACAATGCGACGGCCCTATACAAGCAGGACCAAACAATGCGACGGCACGACGCGACGGCACGACGCGACGGCACGACGCAACTATGCGACGGCACGACGCGACAATGCGACGGCACGACGCGACTATGCGACGGCACGACGCGACATTGCGACGGCACGACGCGACTATGTGACGGCACGACGCGACTATGCGACGGCACGACGCGACAATGCGCCGTCTACAGCGCATGTTTGGGATTCTTGCTTGGATCTCCCAAACATGCGCCGTGTACCTTGGCAGAGATGGAATTCCCTAATAAATCTGATCGATCAGGTTCATCGTTAAGGAACAACACCTATTCAACTTCAGCAACAATCCAAGTTCCTTCGGATGACAATGACATAGAATATGTTTGCGAGGCAATGGGTGTTGCTGTAGGAAGCAGTTCTACATGCACGAGGGTGCGCCTTACCAAAACTAAACCCACAACGGCAACTTATGATGAAGTTCAGTCCTCCAGCAATCCAGGTAGGTTTCACTTCGCGGACTTAGTATGACTCAATATCTGCCTGCTTGGATTGTAAATCGTGCATTGTGTAATTTCGATGTTATTGTGTAAGTTCTTTACTGTTTTGATGTTGATTGGGAAATACCGATGTGGTTAAATAAAACCGGCTGCGATTACGGTAAAATGTAACTTCATCATAGGAAGAAATCAGTGAACCACGCTTTGTGAACTACTGCAATTATGTTCACTTCATAATAATTATGTAATTGCATTCACACACAATCACGAGTGCGAATCTGGCGGTATTTGGTTCTCTTCATTAAGAAGAATTATAATTCGACTTTTGTTTGCTTTAAATGACCGCTACTAATCACGAGTAATATAATGTTGACAAAAAGAATTTGATTTCAGCACAATTGTAAAACTATCCAGGAATTATTTTGCTGGGCAAGAGGTCTTTGAATAGAAAATCAGGTATAATTTCTCGTTCATTTGGTTTAGGCCAAAAAAAGTCTCCGGTTTCTGGTATGCGCGCGCGTCGCCGTAGCCATGCGCGTCGGCAAAATGAAAAAGTATTTTTTTCAATAAAAGATGATGTCTCAAAACCGCCAAACTCACTGGTTTGACTGGAATCCTGCTGCTGAACAATTTTAACGTGTTTTTAGATGGGCTTATGATCGAGAATAAGCTTTATGTGGCCTCTATGGACTCCGATATATTTGTACTAAGTTTAGTCGGGCACCATTCGCAGTCATCTGTCGACAATTGAAGCCAAAAAGTCAGGTAAAATAAAAATAAAAAGCCGCGTCGCCGCACCACTTTTTGGACAAGCTCCATACCAGAAAGTGGCAGAAACCGGAGACTTTTTGTTTGCCTCAGTCCCAGGTGCTACTGCTTATGCGAACTCTAACGGAATTGTGTTCTGGAACAAGATGGGGGTCTATTAGGTGATGGAACAATGAAACTCAGTGATTCGATCAAGTCAGATATCAATCGAATAAAGCCAGATGATAATTAAATCAAGTTACATATCAAACGAATCAAGTCAGATATCATTGTGTTAGAGTGCCTTTTGACTCTTTTCAGGAACTACGCTTGCTTTGACAGACGGTATTCCAATTCCCAACAAACCCGTCGCTCCGATTGTGTTATGGGTCGTGGCTTCAATCTTACTCACCTGCTTTGTCGCTGCCTGTGTCTACATTGTAAGTACGGTGTGTGTAATTGTACATGTATTAAAAAAAGTTGGTGCTGGGACTGGGCTGGGGTTAGGAGCTTTGCTAAATATTTTGTCAACTGTGCACGGTGAGGGGTATAGGGAGGACCAGCAGCTTAGGGAAATTCAAAAGGGGAGGGGGCGAGGTGGAGTCTATCTCACTCAAAGGGGCGCTGTTCAAATATGTATCGTCAACTGGGTTTGCCGCCAATCATGCCCATGTAAAGGATAATAAACTGCAATTATGTGTATTGCATAGTTTTAAAAAGTTAAAGTGCATTGGCTATTTGGTTAACCTTGAGTATATGACGCTAAATGCCAGCTGCTGACGAGGACATGATGGGGTTTGCGTTGGTTCATTGGCGGCGCCAGACTCTAAAATGGGGGGGGGGGCAATTTGGGGTCAGGGAAATATTTGGGGGCAGTCAACTAAAAGCCTGTGTATTCGCGCGCGTGCCCATTTAGTCCGTGGGACGAGAGGCCGAAAACACTTTAGTTTTCGAGATACGCGATCTGGTCCGCCGAATTTTATAACCCTTTCCAGACATGTAGATTATGATGTATCATATCTAAAAAAAAAAAAGAAATATTGGTCTCCGATCCACAGTCTGTTTGGAAATGAGATAATTTGGGATAAAAAGGCCAAAAATGTTGCATGAGAAAAAAAATCAGAAACAGCGCCCTCTATTGACACAGTCAGGAACCTTTTCGCACGCAATGAGCACTTGCCAGATAATACTTCTTTAACGTTCCATTTGAAGATCATTACAGATCAAATTCATTCAAGCTGTTGCCGAATGGCAGCATTCAGAAATCGAATTCGTTGTTTATAAATCAATTAGACGAATTACGTTTTTTTACTAAAAGGTTTAATAGGCGTAGACCAGACGAAATCGATACTACCCGCTAAGCCTAAACGTTAACTTCAAAATTGCTTGAACTGAATTTAATATTGTCACACAAAAGACAAAATTAAACGTTGGAAGTGTACTAAATCGATGGTGATGGGCAAATATAAATATTAGAAACGGTGAATTCGAATGATAAACGTTTTAAAATAGCCGGGAAACAAAAATAATCTAATTTAATCCATTCATTTATTTATATATTCATTTTGTTGGGGGATTTAAGCCTGCACATTTGTTACCCACACAAGAAGCATGGTATTTATATTACATAGTTTTGTTCAATCTGTACTGAATGAGCATTACTTGTTTATTTTTAAATAAAATAACGAGATTATGAGCACATTTACACATTACAGGCTGGTTAGATAATTGTTGTATAACATGTCAAAAGTCTCATCAAACTTTTTTAAGAAGAGAAAATTAATGTATATTCCCCTTTTTGGAAGCTGTGAGTGGCAGCATTACCACTGCAATTTTTGTTCAAGCTGAAACCATTTTACTGATTTTATTATTTTGAATATTGTTTTAAGAACCGATTCCTTATTTTGTTGTTGCTCTGTCCATTCTGTGAAACCACAAATAACCCAAAAGCCCACTCGCTTCCTTTTTGAGGCTGCATCAAATTTGTATTACTTTTTTTAGATTTCAGGAATAACATTTCTTAAACATGTTTCCGAATTTCAGATGCTCCAGCAGATCACGACCACACACTTTTATTATTTTTGAGAACATGTTACCCTGAGATAAGAGTTCAAAAAGTATTCTTATCTGTGGTGTAACCATACCAATCGATGTTCAGCTAAGACATAACAATGTAAACATTCAAATTAGGTTTTGCCCTTCACCGACGTGTAAACACTCAGTGTATTACCTCCCGAGCAAAAGTTGGGAAAAATCACTCAGGTGGTACTCGAACCCACGACCTCATGCCTTCTAGTGCAGATGTCTTACCACTCGACCACCGAGCTAACGGGATCGTTTGGCTGGTTCGACACTGATGTACATAGCAGCGGGTACCGCATAAACTATTATAAGATGGAATGTTTGCAGCAGATTCGAACCGGCCAACCGATCCCGTTGTATCGAAGGCTGCACACTATCTATGCTGTATATAAATGCGTGTGGCGTGTTTTGTCTACCAAATTACGGCACCAATGTTTAAAATGCTTCTATTGGCCCAAAATGTGTCCACAGTACCGATAATTCACTCTCTATCGTCAAGTTATTATGAATTTTAACAGCGAAGGAATTCAACAATTAATATTTGTAGATAAAGTTTTTGGGGAAAACTGTGGCGGCAAACGATGGGGGAGGGGGGGGGGGGCAAGCACATAACTTGTGGTGCAAATCCCCCATGGTGGCCCCCAGTGGCCGCCACTGCATTTTTGTGCTTAAAAGAAAGAGAATTGTTTTCTAGTGAGATATTTATTGTTCATAGTTCAAACCTGAACGTCTTGCATTCGGGTGACATGATCCACTGCTAATTATCCTAATTTAGCAATAATTATCGTAAGTTTTTTATTTGCATTGTAATGTTTGTCATTAAAACAGGTCTGTCTAAAGAAGAAGCAAAGTGAATACAAGCGCGCTAAAACCTGTAAGTACGACACTTTGCCTTTGAGCCTCCAGACCGCTCCATGACCTGTCTCTGCATGGGCATTTACACCAGGTTGCCCTTTCTCTTGCTATAATTTTTGACAGAATAATTTCTAACCGTAATCACCCCAAGAAACATTCATGTTGTAATTTTATGGTAGCGTTCCACAAGAAAAAATTATCAGACATCTGTTGGGGATGATGAGGCATTTTACTCTACACATGAACAATACCCGTGTAAACTACCTCCGGCGAGTTTAAATGGAGCCCATCACGTGAAGTCAATTTTGAAAAGTGTAATATATTTCTCTGGAGTTTCAATTTTAATATTTAGTAACTTGCAGTCGATCTGGGTTTTTTTCCTTTAAAGTAGAATAAGGCTTTAAATTATGTTGACATACTGTAAAAAATTGTACAACGTGATGTAAAGGGGACGCTCCTTTAATTTGACAAGTGATTTTGACAAGTTCCGACACTCCTGTTAGGCCATCAGCCTGTAGTCAGGTGGCATATGGTCGGAATCGTGACAGACTGTTCCAAAGCACCAAACTTGGCAGATAGATTCTTATAGACCTAGAGAAGATATTTAGAAGGGGTGACACCTGAAATTCATTTGGGAAGGGTGCCTAATTTGCATAAATTGTTAATCCCTGCCGTGTAATATATTTATTCCCATATTTGGGTATATTTTTATTTTTTATTTTTTGAAAAGTGTATTTTGGTTATTCTACTTGCATATTCTTACTTCAATAACATTTTCTAAAGCAAATAAGTGACTGAATAATTAGGAGGACATAGTAAAGAACCAAAATTGCTACTATTTTACCCTAAAGTCGCGCGCATTTACCTTTTCCTCAGATATCATCAACCAGGCACGGTTCTAGAACCAATATTTGGGGGGGGGGGGCTAGCACGGTGGATCCAGAATTTTTTTCAGGGAGGCGTACTGAAATGTTGACCGTTATTTTTGCCAGACACTTAGGCCTCCAAAAATCAATAGGTGGGGGGGGGGGGGCTCATGCCATATTTTCAATGGGGAGCGCCAATAAAATCCTAAAATCATTCACACTATATTAACTAATGCACCCTTGTCACGGCTATTTCTTCTTTAGGGGGAGACCGTTCGCTAGTACATCACAATCCTTCTTTTTGCTAATGCAATTTCTTTTTTTACGTAATTCATTTTGGGGGGGCTAGACAAAATTGTTGGGGGCTACAGCCCCCTAAGCCCCCGTAGAACCGCGCCTGTCATCAACTAGTCTCGCCGAACCTGGGTACTGATGAGCTTAAAATTCACAAAGTGGCTTACTGGCATAGTTACCCTGACAAAAATAATTGGGAAATCGTGTAAAAATTGATAACATCTTGATGTTTAGCCCAAAAGACCAAAAAGAGGGAGAAAATGCATGTCCTTAAATTGGGCTACTATGGGATCGAAGGGTATTGAACGTAGGGACTTGAACAAGTTCAACGAAATCCCCCCTAATAAGAGATTATTGTTGTTTACAATTATTTTGTTACGCCAAAACGTTTTCTCAACAATAATTTTGGGAATTTCCTTGAACTTGTTCCAGTCTCCTATGTTAAGCAACCCTTCACCTACTTGTTAGCCCAATTTATGTACACCTCGTTTTTACCCAGGTTTTGTTTTCTGGGCTAAGTATCACAATGTTATCATTGTTCACATGATTTTGCATAAGGTTTTAATAGGGTAACTGTACCAGTAAGCTACTTGGTGAATTTGAAGTTCATCAATGCTGATGTTTGGCAAGACTTATTGATGATATCTGAACACAAGGTGAATGCGAGCAACTTTAGGGCATAATAGTAGCCATTTTTGATCGTTACCATGTCCTCATAATTATTCAGTCACTTATATGCTTTGGAAAATGTTTATTTAAGTAAAGATATGTAAGTAGAATCCCCAAAATACACATTTGTTTTTAATATACCCCCATATGGGAATAAATATATTACACGCAGGTATTAACAAATTATGCAAATTAGGCACCCTTCCACAAAAAAAATTCAGAAGTCATCCTTTCTAAATATCTTTTCTAGGTCTATAAGAATCTATCTGCCAAGTTTGGTGCTTTGGACCAGTCGGTCACGATCTTGACGAAAATTAGATCTAAGCCACCTGACTACTGGGGGTTTGGTCGGTATCAAATCAGAGCATAAATGATTACATGTATAATGAGCATGCGCAAGGTATACCGCCCCATGAGTGGTAAACTTAAGATTTTTAAAAAATGTCAAAGCAGCTGAAATGACAAAATTGGCGCTGTCAAGATGTTGGCCTTCATCAGACATTAAAAAATGTCCATGGTCACCTCTTCCTCTGACCTACAGTTATGGGGTCAAAGGTCAAAATAAGGTGAACACAAATTCGTTGGCACCGCAGCTTCCGAGATCGATCGAGGTTGTTATGATAATGAGGCAGTATAATGTGTGGTATATGAATCGATCCATTGTTACGTCCTTATAATTGGCTGAGAAAAATGTGTGCGTAATCTTTGTCATATCGGCTAATTTTATAAATGAACTGAAATAAAGTATAGACTTCTATACAATCCTCATCAAAAGGCAAAACGCAAATGTTATACTGAAATATAATTAGGTTTGCAAATGAAATTACTTTTAAATTAAAAAAAAAAGTCCTCGGAATTTTGCTTTAAATAATAGAAGTTAGATTGTAAAAAGCCATGTGGCCATTATTCCTTAATTACTTTTCTTTCAAAATAATTATATCATATATCTTAAGCAGCGACAACAGAGTAGGTTGATACTCGAGTATCATTGTTTTATATTGATTTCTTCCTTTGTAACGCGTTTCTATTGGAGTGCATTTACAGCATTATGATAAGTGGCTGGTGGTTCTTAGTTCTTATTTGCTGAAGAGGGCACACGGTGGATTTGAACTGTACATTTTGAAACACCAGTTCTACACTTAATGATTTAAGCAGTGTATTATGGGCTTATATGTATTTTATTTAAAGGTGGATCGAATGCTTATAAATTATGTAATTTATGTTAATTTAGTCTCTATGATATACATGTACCAAAGAGCATCTTGCAAATTAAAAGAAACAAATTATATAAGTAAAAGTGTTTTGTTTAAAATGATACTTCTTCGGTCTTTGCATTTACTTTAGGCCTACAGAATTTGCACTTGATAATTACTTTCTGTTCTAATTACTAGAGCTCGTGTGCAATGGTGCGTATGCGCGTCCCGACCGAGTAGTTGAACCCAGTGAATTATTATGACTCAAACTTTCAATCGGCCCCCTGAAGAGTAGTCTGATGATCGCACATTTACGTCTGCAGAGCCACATCGAACGTCTGATACACGTACAACATGCTCAATTTATACGACCCAGCGCGCCAGCCAATCTGAGAATATTTTAGAAACTGTGACGTCATTTCGATCAGATGTGGACTTCGTTGTTGATTGGTCAATTTGGATGCCATGTTTTTGTAATACAGCAAAGGGTTACGGAAGACCCGATAGAAGACGCCCGCTCAAGCTCGTCCCCAGGGTGTCGAGCAGTACGCGCCCATCACTACCTGCTCTCTCACCCTGGTATTGGATCATTTGCATGTGCAAGATTTTTGAACACGTATGCAAATGAGGAATAGTCTGGTGCCTGCGTGTGCGTTACATTAGCGTTTGTTTTTGTGTGCGATGTCTGAGGTAAAAGCAGAGTCAACTTCGTCGCAGCGCGAGCATGGCGTGAGTTACGAAAACACGATTTGTTTAATTAAACTGTTACGATCTTATCGAGACAACATTTGTATCACATTTCATATTAATATGAACAAATTGGGAAGGAAATGAGTATTTTTGAGAAGGCGTGAACGAATTATAGCGAAAACACGTACTGCACGTTGTGAATATCAACACCACGTACATGATAAAAATCCATTACTAGCCATTTGCCGTATCATCAACTCAGGATACAGGAAAAAAAGTTTCCTATCCATGGCTTACTATTGGAAACTAGGTTGGAAATAGAGTAAGCACTGGGGACGAGGTTGGGCACCCGCTGCGGTCAGAATATCGAGGTCAAGACGCAGTCTTGATTTGCAGAATTAATCACCGAATCTGCTCGCATATCATGGACCCTCGCTGTGTAAGGGGGTATTCCATTGTACCCGAAAAGAGGCCGAAGAGATCTTGTAAAAACTGAGTAATACCACTGTGTCGGTTATCGGAAATTAAAGTTCTCTTGTGGTCAATTAAAGCTTAAAGGCAAGGGCGGATACGGGGGGGGGGGGGGAAAAGTGGGCCATGCCCCCCCCCCCCAAAAAAAAGAAACCAATTTTTTTTCTTTTCATGTGACGTCGCAATAAAGGCAGGCAATGAGTGCACCACTATCTTTTCCTCAAAAAAAAAACATTGGTAAAAGTGGTCAGAAATTACCTCAAATCGCACCACAGAGCATCTAGAATCCAAAAAAATCTCGGGGCCCTTAAGCGGGCCCCGAACCCCACGCCGTAATTTTGGACCCACTTTTTGGGGGGACCCAAAAAAAATTTGGCCCCCAAAAAATTTTTGTCTTCTGGATCCGCCCTTGCTTAAAGGTTCCACGTTTGATTTATTCGATAGATTTCAGTTGATTCACTTCTCTCTTGATTCAGATCATTCACGTAAAAACTGCAAAATAATAAGCATAGAGGGATATAATAAGCACAATACATAAAGTGCATCTACATGTACATGTAAAGTGGACGTGTGGAATATATGTAATTAACATGTGGGATAATTGAACATGTGGAATACTTGTAATTATATAACCCCAAATAAATCCCAGGTTTATAATAAACAAGAAGAGGATTATCATAATGAAACCCAGAATTATACCCATATCTAAATCCATTATTCACCAGGGGCATAAAACATAAATTACTACAAGAGGTGCAGTGAACATGTGTCGTTGATAAATCGCTACACAAACACGTTCATATAAACTGATTTATCGAGCGATTATTGATCCTCAAAAAACATTACAAATAACATTATTCAATGACTCAAAATTACCTCACAATAATTCTATGAACTATAAAATATGTGGCAATCAAATTACCTCTGTCCCTAGGTCATGTTTTGGGGGGAGAACCTCAATTGTTTGGAGTCTAAATCACTAACGATTCACAAAATGTGATCAGACGAAGATATGCACGGCGCGCAGAACAGCGCCACCATCCGACAAGAAATTACAAGGCGCAACTGCCGTCACAACCACATTTTCTAGAGTGGGATCTAATGGGGGCGGGGTTAGGGGGTCTTAACCCCCCCCCCCCTCTCTTTTGCCACCCAAACAAAGAGGAAAATCATGCAGAAAATGTCAACAAATGCCTGCTAAATCCCCCTCTAGGAAACTTACACTGAGGTAAAGGTGCCATTTATTACCTTTCCAGACGGAAGAATTTTGAAATTAGCGGATTAATTTTTTTAAGTTTCCTGTGAATTATTTTTTTTCTTTCCTGCAGTTTTCATGGCAGTGGCAAGCATATTCTATTAAAGGGAGATGGCTTGCTTTACTTTAGCCACCGTTAATTCCGGTTGAAGAATTCAGAGTCAGTGTGCAAATTAAATAAATGCTGATACAGTTTGTGCGTGAATGATACATGGCTATAAAGTAAGCACCGATGTAGTCACGGCACTTGTGATGAAACACAATCCATTACAAGCCACTCACAAGTCGCCAATATCAAAGATTCAACTCACAAGCTATTCCAATGAACTGTGATAACGGCATTTATGGCATATCGTTCATCCCGTGCTACTTGAGACTGGACTTGTGAGGTACCCGCTATCCATCAGCTAGGAGAATCTTGACTGCAACACGGCAAGAAGATCTTACTGGATGCCATCCCGAGGTTGGCAAAGTACGACTGAAAGCTTGTGCTCGAAGAAAGAGTGGTAAGTTTTGGATTTCGCCACTACAGCCCCCATGTTCATGGAATAAGTGGTGCAAGTAACACTGCAAGACGTTTTCAGCGGGGTAGTTCACGGTAGACGGTACAACCTTTGTACCGCGCACCGCTCAGTTCCCATTCACGAACCCGACTCGGTCAACCAATCACACGCAAAGAACGTCTTGGGAATTACGCATTGCACTGGTGGACTCAATATGCAAAATAACAGCACATGCCCATTCGTGGAAACAAAAGAGCTTTTCCGAAAAAAAAACTGTTAGTCAGGGGACGTACCGTACATGTGCAGAAAGAATAATTTCACTTAGAGTTTATTGTCATTACAATCTTCAAACCAAGTCAGTTACTTTTGAGATAGCTGCAAATGATCTACTCTACCTTTAAAAATATAGTCCATCATTTGCAGCTATCCAAAAAATGACTGATGTAATTATAGTTGAAAAAAATACGTGGTTTAAAGATAGTAATGGCACTAATCTCCCTTTGAAATTATCCTTTCACGCATGCTGTCATTTTGAAGAAGTCAATGAAAGAAGGCATTTCCAATGATGCGTCTAAAGACGCATCGTTGGAAATTTCCGTTTGGTAATTGGGTACAGTTCATCAGGTTAGTCGTTCAGCATCCTACTTTAGATTTTGAGCACGTTTGTTGATTCAAACATACATGGAATGTGCTTTTCAGCAAACGTCACTTAAGAATCAGACACAACTGATGAATGAACACCACATCATATTTTGCTGGTCACGTTTCAATTTATATTTTCCACGCTTACCAACTTCCTGTGCTTACCAAATGTCTGTGCTCTGCACTTTTATTGCTCCCTTTTGTTGCAGGTAACAGCCAAAGAATCTGTGATGGTGTGATTCTACTGGAGGGTCTCTGACAAGAATTCATCACTAGGTCAAAGGTCACTGATGGTGTTGGGTATGCTTACACATGTGCTGCAGAAAATGAATGTGGTAATCACGGGAACAAACTGGAATTTTTTTTTTATTATTATTGTGAAAGGTTTGACTGTCTTGTTGCACCATAAGATTCCATAAATGGGCCAAACTATGTTAAACCATGCTGTTGGATTGAACATTTTATTGATTGAGAATAGTTTACTTGACATACTGCCAGATTTTGATGCAATGGATGACCAATCAGGATCGAGGATTCAAGCAAACTTGAATCCTCGATCCTGATTGGTCAATTCATGGCAAAAATGGTGTGGTACTATTCTGTATACCACAGTCGTATAGCTCTTTATGCACTGCACTATTCCAAGATAGCGAGTTTGCATGCCGCCTGCATGTGCGTAATAGGATAACCCCTAAAAAGTACAGCGTGTGTGGCATCTTTACTTTGCGTCAAGAAAATAGCTGAGTTCGTCAATTTTTACTTCTCATAAACAACACTCTACAAACTCTCTTGTGGTTTGGAATTTCCCCGTTTTTTGTTCTCTAAATTCCCAGTTGCATGTCTGATGAAGGAGTGCATTAACTCATGCACTCTGGGAACCTCAGGTACATCACCTTGTGTATGTAAAGCCACACCCACAATTCTGTATCTTGATAAGCCGAAATGAGCCTAGTTACATGGCATTCGCTATTATTGCTATCTGGCTGTGCACGACCAAAAGTACTTTACGCATAGCAACTAAAGTACTATTCGCATAGCAACCAAAGTACTTTATGCATAGTAACAAAAGTACTTTACGCATAATGGAAAGACCTTGTGTCTGATTCTGAGTATTATTTAGTTTCTCAACTATTAAACAGAGTCTATCAAGGAAACCTATATTGTTTCAAGACAGAATTTATAATTAACGTGTCTTTAATATTCAATAGAAATCTATTTTTGCACACAGGGAAACCAAAGGGAATGTTCAGGTGCATGTTTTCAGTACATTAATGAGTTGTTAACAACTTTGACAAATTTAAGGGATATACAAGTAATTTGGGTAAAAAAAATAAGAGAATTGGGAATGTAACGCTTCTCACTTGAGCATCAGAAGCTAAGATGGGACTTATGATTTCAGTACACAAAAAATGAGTGGTGGTGCCCATAACAGCCTACATAATGTTTCTCAATATTACGTTTTGCCTTCACTGACACATAAACACTACACACTCAGTGTGTTACCCCCCGAGTTGAAAGTTGGAAAAAATCACTCGGGTGGGACTCGAACCCACGACCTCCTGCTTTCTACTTGACCACTGAGCTTGCGGGATCGGTTGGCTGGTTCAAACTCGCTGCTACATCAGATTCGAACCGGCCAACTGATCCCGCAAGCTCAATGGTCGAGTGGTAAGACGTCTGCACTAGAAAGCAGGAGGTCGTGGGTTCGAGTCTCACCCGAGTGATTTTGTCCAACTTTCAGGCGGGAGTGCACACTGAATATGAACGTAGGTGAAGGGCAAAACCTAATATTGATAAACATCACTCCGACGCAAAGTCATCTTATGAATAGTTACATTATGTTTCTATCATGGGCAATTAAAGACTGGACTTGTCCGAGGTAGTTTATCATATTTGTATGTCCACCTTTTTTTAAATTAATAATGAAGCATTATAACACCTATTTTCAGTATTTAACCATTTGTATACAATTGTGTTCATTGTTTTCATCCATCATTTCAATTTGCCTGATGTGGGTAATTCGAGTGTCACAAATAATAACAGTTTTTAGCTGTTTTTTTCTACAAGCCTGAAGTGGAGACTGTTTGTAGCATCAAGACATTACTGATGCTTAAATCATTGATATTGGCATCAGAATTTCAATGTCTGTTAAAAAAACAGTTTCAAGTCTTGGGCTTGAATCGCTAAAAGATAACTATGTGTACATAATAAATAATATGTCGTTATCGCCTTTTATCCTCAGGCGTGCAACTTTTCCTCCAATCTGCTGATTTCCTCGTTTTTACTTCTCATGATGAATGCCATTTCAAATTGAAAATACTGTACAAGGTCCTGTGTGGTTTGGAGTTTCTTTGTTTTCTAAATTCCCAGTTGCAAGTCTGTATCCGTCATTTAATTACAGAAATAACTAGAGATTCGCGTTTGTTGAGTTACAAACGCAGAGTGGTCGGGCTGGCACATTTTCTTGTGTTTACAGTGACTTCATCATAATTGAACTGCACAATACCCCTCCCATTACCCTGCACCCATTACCCTGTGTTTTTCACAAAGAAAATCACACAACCTGCAGTTGAGCTTGTTGCTTTACCTCGACAAGACTTGTAGGCCTATCAGGAAGTGCACATCTGGTGCTGCATGGACGGCTACTCAAGCATACAACCAGTTGGGACTATTGGTAGACTTGCCGGAGCCTCTTACGTCGTTGGAGTTTATGCAACATATGCTAATCATATCATAAAATGGCTTTTATGTTTGTTTTTTTCTTTTGCATGGGCATAATAAAATTCTGCACTGAGTTTACGACAGAAAAGTTTATGGTTAGACGCTGTAGAAAAAACTAATTTTCAGCATTCAGATATGAGAGGTAAACTGGTGAGGCGCGATTTTAATCTGTTATGGCGAAAAATATCAGAAAATGGACGAGAATATTAGAATTGAATTCATCGTCCTAATCCGCATAGGTAGACTTGATCGAGGTAGCCTCTATGACGTGTTTGGAGCTTAATATATGCAACATTTGATTATCTCAATATCAAAAATAAATATGGCTTATGTCGTTTGCATGCATGGGCTTCATAAACCTCTTCACTGAGATAACGGAAAAAAAAGGTTCGTGGCTACACTGTCGAAATATTAAATTTCTGCATGAAGGTACGAATTACAGAATCAGTGTTGATATACGAGTTACGCCGAAAGAAATCAGAAAAAGGACTAGAATATTAGTATTGAATGCTTTGTGTGATTTTGTACAAATTCCTGGATCCCCCTGGGTTTATTCTTATAAGAGCTGTGATTTTTCAGTCCTTGGTGAACAAATATGATGAAATTATGTGGTAGCAGTACTATTATTGGAAGTAGTCGCTTTCTTATTTGTTCCAACAAATATAGTAAAGCGTAGTAAAATGTAGTAAAATGCTTCCGCATCCTAGTTATACTCAGTTTGTTTATGTTACTCAAGGCATAGTCTTCAACCTCAAGAAAAACAAACGAAAGATGTAGCTCAAACTATTTTGTCAAAATTTGCCCTTCCACCACTTTACCCTTACATTACATCATGATGTCGTAACAAAATTTATAAAATTTCGTAACATGGTACAAATTCACACTAGGTTTTATGATCATCCCGTAAACCGTTCGGAAGGAATTTTGCTTTGTTTTAATTTCAGGCTAATGTCTTCATTTTGAATTCACCTAACTTTGACCTTCCGGTATACCCGGAAGTAAAGGTCAAGCGAGTTCACGTACACAACAAAAAATGTTTATCAATTAATGGACTATCTAATTACAAGGTTGGAACATAATTGATCATTTGTTTAAGAGTAATAGGTAAAAGAAGACGGTCATTTTTCAACGAAAATCGCTTGTAATTTGACATCCGATGACGTCATCGTGACGTCAGAGTAATGTGCACCATTAGGTATGAGGGTCGATATATTTTTAAAGTTTCAAGTTCATACCATCAACCGTTTAGGAGAAAACCCGCGGAGAAGTGCCGTACGGAAAAAAAGGAAAGAAACAAGATTTACACTAGAGTTTCGCGTTTGTTGAGTTACAAACGCAGAGTGGTCGGGCGGACAGCCTTTTCATTTATACACTGCCCAGTTAAGTTAGGAATATATGTTTATGTAGAAAAAAAGGATCACGAAATTAAATCCCTTCAAGTACAATCAATGTTTGAAAAAGGTATCTTTAACGGTGTGATAAAATTTCAGTAAACATACTATGTGCACAGAAAGTTATTTCTGGTTTGATGACGTCATCAGTCGAAAACGGTTAGTGAATACTGATAAAGTTCGGAGAGGATAATTTTTCATTGTCAAATTAAAATAACGTATGAAAATATGGGAAATATAATTGTTTGTATTTAACCCTAACTTCCGGTTTGATGACGTCACAGCATTAGAGATCCAAAGGTGAACATTGTAATGGATATCATTATTTGGACTTCGAAGATATGACAGGGATCAAATGATAGAATTAAATTAAAACTATGATCTTTTTCAAATTCTCCTTAAAGTAACTTCCGGTCTGATGACGTCCTGAATTTGAAACCTTGCCAAGTTATCTGTGGTTAATCAGAGAATGTCAAGGAGCGATTTGGTAAAATTTGGACGGATGGTTTTACAATTAAAGAAGGGAAACTCTATGTTATGTGCCGATGGGGGGCGCCCTTTCGGATGTTGACGTCATCACACTGTTTTTTGCGTCTTGCATTCCTCACTTAACACTTTCATAATATATATGTCTGTAGTAAAATGCTTCCGCTTTTGACTTATATTCAGTTTTTTTATTGCACTTCCGGTAACACCGGAAGTAAAGGTCAAGCGGTTTTGCGTCCGGGAACACGAAATGTTTCTCACGGCATAGTCTACAACCTCACGAAAAAACGATCACGATACTCTATTTAGTTCAAAAGATATAACACAAACTATTTTGTCGAAATTTGCCCTTAAATCGCTTGTAATTTAATACCTGATGACGTCATGATGACGTAACACAATTTATAACATCTTCGTAACATGGTACAAGTTCACACAAGGTTTTGTGATCATACCGTGAACCGTTCGGAAGAAATGCTGCTTTGTTTTGATGTCAGGCTAACGTCTTTATTTTGAATTCACCTAACTTTGACCTTCCGGTAGACCCGGAAGTAAAGGTCAAGCGAGTTTACGTACGTGACAAAAACTGTTAAGCGATTAATGGTCTATCTGATTACAGAATACAAACATCATTGATTGTTTAGTTCAAGAGTTATAGGTGAAAGTAATTGGTCACTTTTTCAGATGAAATCACTTGTAATTTGACACCTGATGACGTAATCATGACGTCAGAGTAATATGCACCACTTTGGATGAGGGTAGATATATATTGAAAGTTACAAGTTCATACCATATACCGTTTAAGAGAAAACCCGCGGAGAAGTATTGTCCGGAAAAAAGAAGAAAGATTAATCGCAACAAATCCAAAGAGTGGTCGGGTTGTGCCCGACCACTCAAAGATTAATCGTAACAGATCCAAAGAGTGGTCGGGTTGTGCCCGACCACTCAAAAATTGGGTTCAAATGCATTGTCTGTGACACCAGAATTGCCTGTATGCACTACCATGCTGTTTATTTGTTTAATGTGATAAGAGGTTCACAGTCCGTTTATATTAATAGTCAAGGGAAAATTTATCATGGATTCTTTATCAAAAACATTGCTTAACATTTTTGCACATTTCAGCATTACAGTGTTTGTACTCTGGTTTGTATTCTGTTTTTTTTTGCTGTTAAAAGTAGTGTGTTTTGGGTGCCAAGCAGCCTGGTTTTGCTAGTATTGTCTTAAAGTCTTTCTGGATTAAAAAAGGGTTTGAAAAACTACTAAGAATTTACAGTAAAATTTTTCTTCCAAAGTATTTGAAAAAGAAACAATAAACAGTGTTAATATGTTATGATTAGTTAAAGATAGAGGCATAGTAAGATTTCTTTTACATCATCTGTTGAGAGACACAACAATTTCTCTGGACCAACAAGTAAAAGGAGCACATGCAAAGAATAGTAAAATCTTACATGATAACTTCACAAGTTCATCATAAAATAATGAAGTTGGCATTCGGTTTATAGTCTATCGTACACGCATTATGACTGTCACTTGTGCAGTATGAACACATATATAATTTACACTGGAGGATCTACCCAATTTTATGTACTCTATTGTACCTATGAGTATAATCAAGACTTTTCTTTATGTAAAAACGTATTCCAAAAAGTTATTATCTGGAAATAAAATGTGTTTAACCTTTTACTTATTTTAATCTCCGAGTCACATTTACTGAAGAGTACACTTCTGTACATTTTTTTTTACTTTGGATTGAGACTTAAATCGACCAGCGTTGAGTGATGAGAAGATTCTTTACGAAATTTGAATAAGTTGCACCTGTTCTTGGTACTATAAGCCCCGCTACTCAAGCTGAGTCAATATAGTCACTGATGCACTCTGTGCACATAATAAATGATATGATCTGTGACACCAGAATGTATTTGTTTTACGTGATATAAGAGGTTCACGTGATATAAGAGGTTCACGTGATATAAGAGGTTCACGTGATATAAGAGGTTCACGTGATATAAGAGGTTCACGTGATATAAGAGGTTCACGTGATATGATATAAGAGGTTCACGTGATATAAGAGGTTCACAGTCCATTTAGTCAAGGGAAAATTTACCATAGAGTTTTTTATCAACAAAAATTGCTTGACATTTTTGCTTTTGCTTCAGGTTTGGAGAGGATTTTTGAACAGTTTAGACACATTTCAGCAATACAGTGTTTGTATTCTGGTTTGGATTCTGGTTTTTGCTGTTGTAAAGTAGTGTGTTTTGGGTGCCAAGCAGCCTGGTTTTGTAAGTACTTTCTTAAAGTCTTTCTGGATTAAAAAAAAAAGGGTTTGAAAAACCACTAGAATTTACAGTAAAATGTCCCTTCCAAAGTGTTTGACAAATAAAATAAACAGTGTTGAAAATGTCATGATCAGTTAAAGATAGAAGCTTTGTAAGATTTGTTTTACATCATCTGTCGAGAAACACAATTCTTGTGGACCAACAAGTCAGCAAAGGAGCACGTTCACATGGAAACGTTCAATTGCACTGCATTGGCGGTGTTTACTTATCAA
Organism: Patiria pectinifera; assembly: GCA_029964075.1. Classification (NCBI taxonomy): domain Eukaryota; kingdom Metazoa; phylum Echinodermata; class Asteroidea; order Valvatida; family Asterinidae; genus Patiria; species Patiria pectinifera. Next base: position 16,972,056 of record CM057131.1, on the reverse strand, counting down.
GCTTTGTGCACCTGACAGTACAGCTCGAAGTGCATAGGTGGTGTTTACTGATCAAGCTTTGTACACCAAGGGTCAATGGACGCGTCCATACCTCAGAGGGATTACAACAAATCGTGGCGCAAAACGGCGCATGTATATATTACAAAATAATGTTTTTATTTAATAAAGTATTTTGAGACTCAATGCTTTTCCAGTACAATTAATGCATTAGTTAGAGACTTAAAGAAACGGGGAAAAAAACTGCGCTTGGCCTAATGGGTTCACCGATGTTATTTACAACAATGTTATAGACTTTATTTTCCCCCTTTCGTGTATGGTACGGAATGCCGGGATCATGACAACACGTGACAACACATGAAAAGTAACGGCCTGCTAGTTGAGTTGCACGGCGCACCCATACTTATTTCGATTTCTTCACGAACTGAAGTACGATTTATTTTTTTATTTCGGAGCAGATTTCGACCTGAAAATATCGTCCGAAAATTAAAAAGAAGAGGCTCTTCAGACCGTAAGTCCACTTTTGTATCCTATCGATTGAATTTCAAAACAAAGTTGTATTTTTTTATTTCTCCCATATCTTGCTCCAGTCCCCAAACGGATCCGCCCTCGGACACTGTCTGGCGCGAACGATTTTCGTTTTCACAAAGTTACAAGACAAAGTTACGGAAATACAATTCGGAGAGAAACACTTTGAAACGTTCATTCATAAATACCTAAGATAGTTTACGCATTCCTATTGGTCGAGAGCCCGTCACGTGGCCGGTCTTAAACGGATGTGGTCTTAAACACTTTTCCAGTGTCACAATAAAATGTGGACTCCTAAAAATCCGTTTCCAATAGTAAACCCTGGATAGGAAACTTTCTTCCTGTATCCTGATTGGATACCGCAATTGGCTAGTAATGGATTTTTATCGTGTACTTGGTGCTATATATTCACAACGTGCAGTACGTGTTTTCGCGATCATTCGTCCACGCCTTCTCGAAAATACTAATTTCCTTTCCAATTTGCTCATATTGATATGAAATATGATACTGCATGTTGTCTTGATAAGATCGTAACAGTTTGATTTCAAAAATCGTGTTTTCGTAACTCACGCCGTGCTCGCGCTGCTACGAATTGACTCTGTTTTTACCCCAGACACCGCATACAAAAACAAAACGCTAATGTGTAACGCATATCCAGGCACCAGACTGTTCCTCATTTGCATACGTCTGCAAAAATCTTGCACATGCAAATGATCCAATACCAGGGTGAGAGAGCAGGTAGTGGTGGGCGCGTACTGCTCGACACCCTGGGGACGAGGTTGCTTATAGACCGCTTGCAGACGCGATCGATAATTGACGCGCGAAGGTGCACGACGCCATGTTATGGGACAAAATGTGCATGGATAGATATACGCCTGTCCCACAACATGGCGTCACGCGCCTTCGCGCGTCAAGTATCGAACGCATCTGCAAGCGGTCTATCGTTTCATTGGTTGAACGTTCACAATCCTCACGTAGGCATGCGCAACACTACCAGGGAGTCAGAATTTTATAGTTCTAAATTCAAAACGCAACGCGCCAGGTGCGTTCTGCGCGTCATCGCGCAGAACATGATACGCGCGCGTCAATCTCCATAAAAGGGTTGTTTACATCCATTGATCTCCATATATATGTGTATATGGAGATCAATGTTTACATCTTACTCGCCAGCTGAACACTCCATTATTTTGCAAGAGGGATGTTTAAAAAAACATAAAGTGAATTTGTTGAACAAAATCGGATGTTTTGAACGAATTATATGATTTTCTTTTACCGAAAAGGTATTTATGAATGGGAATAAATATGTGCTCCGTCGGTATTTATCACTCTGTTCAAGACCACTTAGAGTCTGGGTGCTGATAATTACCCTCGCCTCCGGCTCAGGTAATTATCAGCACCCAGACTCTAAGTGGTCTTAAACAGAGTGATAAAAACCTCCGGATCACACATTTATTCCCTTAATAAAAGCCTTTTAAACTGGTGAGTTTAATACTTCGTGCTAACGAAAATATTATACCAGTCAGTTGCCGTGTCACGCTGCTCTATTTTCTCGTCCACACAACTGACAGCAACGCGAGGCCAGCGAACGATGGCCGTAAAAAGGGCTTCAGAAAATTCGCAATTTTCATGGCAAACCACAACCGATCCAAACAAACAAAGTTGTTTTAGGTAGTTAAAGACCTACTTCATACATCCATCAAGGTATTTTTTTCTCAAAAAAAAGAAAGATTTCGATGTATTTTGACGATATTATTTCACGGACAAATCGACTAAAAATTAAGTCATGAAATTTCCCTTTTTTCGAGAACGATGAAAGACTCCCAAATGTTGAGGTAATCAAACAAAAGAGTGAATCTTCATCTACAAAAAATCTCGTGAACGTGATGTTGTTAATATTTTAAGAATTCGATGTACACCTAATGTTTCCAACAACTTCCAGTTTTCACAACGCGAAAAGATCGTCGCCATTGTAAAGCATAGAGCTAGGAACCCAAACACGGTGTGACCTTGTGACCACATTCGTCCACTGATTGGTCAAGCTCGAGTATGGCCTGCTTAATATTCATAAGTCATTCATTGCACATTATAGCACGTGATATTCACGATCACAAACGTTTTCAGGACGGCGTACAAAATGTACTTACGTTCGTTTACACGCGTACACGTGATTGCAAATCATGAAATCTCGCAAAAGTGTTCATTTTTTAACCAGCGATTTGGACCAAACATTAGAAGTCTCATGCACGTGTTTCACATGAAAATGAAGCGTAAACTTTCCTTTATCTACTGAGCCATGCCGTTTCTTTCGTCCTTTTTAAGAATCGAATGTACACCTAAAAACTATCATTGGCCCTTGATAATTTTGTTGATAAAAAAAATATGATTTTGTTTGACAGGCCATATACTACACTTTATATTTGTCAAAAGCAGTTATTTTTGGTATCAAGATAAAGCACACGATTTCAACTTTTCACTTATTTAGCCATCTTGGCCAAACAGTGCATGTATCCAGGCACTTTTCGTGTTTTTATGTAGTCTCGAATAAATCTCCTAATATCTTGCGTACGCTTTTGGGCCATGCGTGCGCAACCTCGGGACAAGAAACTGAGGTCAAACAGGGCTGCGTGCGTGACACGACCACTGACTGATACCGAGTGAGCGCACAGTGTACTTTGGACTTTCGCTCGTACCCCCCGCCCTGCAAACAGGACGCTGGTCAGGGCTGACGTCATTTGAGCTCTCATTGGATAGATTTGCGTGACCCGTGACGTAGAACGCGTCACACAAACTAGCTTCCGGTGCCCATCATGCGTAGCGCGCTAGCTGCATGCGAAGGTCAATCTGTACTTCCTTCACAAGATTCTGTGAAGCTCACCAGCCCTTACCAGCGCCCTGTTTGCAGGGCGGGGGGTACGAGCGAACTTTGGACTCTGAAAACGCAATACTCGGTTCTGTAACGCGCGCGGACTATTTTACAGCCTTCGGTACGTGTTCGTACGTGTACATATTCAATCTTGTAGCATGAACTAATTTCGGACTACGAAATTCACATACATACTCGTATTTCATTAAAAATAGAATTTGCGTCGGGATTTGGAAAAAGTTACAATTTTGTTTTGTATATATTGTAGTATTCTTACGCCACTGGAGTACGCATACGTTTTCCCCGTCGTTTTCATTCAATGTACGATACATGTTGTGTGTGTGGGGGTGGGGGTGGGGATGCGTTTGTGTCTGGGTGTGTGTGTGGGGGGGGGGTGTACAGCTTTATGGTGTGTATAATGTTACACACAGCACCAATACACAAATGTGGTTTCTTATACCGCCCGTCCACGTCACAGAAAGTGACAACTGGGCGGCTGGAATCACAACTAGCCCACACTGAAAAAAAGTGCCTGAGTTGACTTTACCATGCTACCTCCATGCTACAACATTTCAATCAATCAATCAATCAAATCTTTAATTTTCCCAACGCATACAAGTACATAATAATATTACTTAACATTTGAATTATTGTGTATGGCTGGATGGAGGTCTCCAAAAAGCATAAGCTTGTTGAGTGGAGACCCCCACCGTAATAAAGAACAATTACAATTACAATTACAATTACAATTACAGTTACAATTAATTACGAGTACAAGTACAACGATAGGAGTTAAATGACAAAAACATATTGGTACAGAGCTAGTAATACGACATAAAACTAGAGTTATTTCGTGGATTTCAGGACATTTACGCCAGTTACTTTTCGGATGGCTGCAAATGATGGACTACCATCATTTCGTTCAAAGCGCGTTTTGTAGCCCAATTGGGCTCATTCCAGGATGCAGTGTCCTTTTAACAATTTCCGATGGTACCAACCTCGTCCCCAGTGCGTACTTTATTTCAAACCGTGTTTCCAATAAGTAAGCCCTGGATAGGAAACTTTCTTCCTGTATCCTGATTCGATATCGCAATTGGCTAGTAATGGATTTGTTCGTGTACTTGGTGGTGTTGTAGGCATTTCTTTTGTTTGTAAACATTGGCGCCATTTTGTTTGGGCTGCTGTAAGCGCATAAATTGAAGCCGTGGTTGGCAACATATTTTTCCAAAGAATTTCCTCATAACGCCATCAACACATAGTAAAAAGGCATATGTAGAAATTATTTTGTAGCTTTGTTGAAAATGTTGTGTTTTCAAGTATCAAATAATATTTTGGTGATCTGTAGTAACTCTTCTTCATTTTTGCAGTGTTGGACCTTCCATAGTTTTGTAGGCCGTGGTTGGCAAAAATGCAGTTTGCCAACCAAGCGCAGAAAGGTCTATTCACGACGTGCAGTACGTTTATTCACGATCATTCGTCCACGCCTTTCCCTTCCTTTCCAATTTGTTCATATTAATATGAAATGTGATACTGCATGTTGTAACACTTTAATTGAATAAATCGTGTTTTCGTAACTCACGCTGTGCTGGCGCTGCGACGAATGGACTTTGTTTTTACCCCAGACACCGCATACAAAAACGCACGATAATATAACGCACATGCAGGCACCAGACTATTCCTCATTTGCATACGTGTTCAAAAATCTTGCACATGTAAATGATCCCGTACCAGGGTGAGAGAGCAGGTAGTGATGGGTGCGTACTGCTTGACACCCTGGAGTCGAGGTTGCGATGGTACAGCTAGGTCCTGAGGGATGTGGTGTTGGGGCAAGCACTTCCAATACTTCATAGGATTTTTCACCAGGTTTAGCGGGGCAAGTTCACGAGATTTCTCAGCAACTTGTAGGCGTCGGTCCCAATCACTAAATCATTATGGCTTGTTTCTTGTTGCTGCGGCCGTGACATCGTCGGCAACAAATATTAAATGTTGCAATTTTCAACGTACTGCAGCCATTCATCAGTTTGCCCTCTCGAAGTTCCACGATTTTACCATACCGATCAGTTATCAGCGTCGCCAGTTTGTAATGAACTAGTTAAAGTCGGTTTTTCACGCAATAATTGAGTTGAAAAAACGTGCTTTATTCTCGGCTAGGCAAACACTGATCGATCATACATTACCATAGGCTATGGTATTTACAAACTACATCTACATGTACAACAGTACCGTGGTAATTCGTGTACGACCAGACAGTAATACATAAATTGTGCTTAGTCCAAAGTCCAATAGAGTCAGAACGTGGGTCAAAGGGTTATGATTATTTCTTTAATTATAAGCCCAAAAGAAATAGTTTTGCTTCCGATTACATGACATTCGAAAATAGGGTAGTTGGGTAGGGAATTTTTTTTTGCCAATTCTTTTTGTGTACCATCGAATGGAGGGGTCTGCGTGTAGTCAATATCAAGTGATGTAAAAGGTATAAAGTGATGGTTTTGGGTGTTTTTTTTCTCATTTTTCCAATGAAAAAATTAGGGTAGGGGCTGTCAGAATATGGTAGGTATAGGGAAACCGGAAGCAGAACTATTATTTTTTTTGGCCTTATGCACCTGTTAACCCGACCTCGTCCCCAGGATAGACTTACTTTATTTTCAACCTCGTTTCTAAGAGTAAGCCCTGGATAGGAAACTTTCTTCCTGTATCCTGATTCGATATGTAATTGGATAGTAAAACATTTCTATCGTGTACTTAATTGGTGTTGTTATTTCCAACGTGCATTACGTGTTTTCAAGTTCTTGTAATTATTTCGTCCAGACATTTCTTAAAAATTATCATTTCCTTTCCAATTTGTTCAAGTTATGAAATGTGACTGCACTTATTTGTCTGGTAAAGATTGTAACATTTTAATTTTGAAAAAAAAATCGTGTTTTCGTATAACTCACGCCATGCTCACGCCGCGACAAATTGATGTTTTTACTTTAGACACCACACATAACAAATGCTGTTGTGAAGCACAGGACGGCACCAGACTATTCCTCATTTGCATATGCCCCTACATGTTCAAAAATTGTGGACATGCAAATAATCCCAGGGTGAGAGAGCAACGGTTTCATTCCAGGGGTGCCTTGGAAAAAAACTGTTTTCAAATGCACAAGACTCTTTATTAATTTAGTTCTGTGTAATTTGGGGCCACGCAAGTATTTCTTTCTTCTGTGACCCTTCAAGTTGACAATGTGTTTCCAATAAATCGTGGCGAAAGCTCTTGCCAAGAATATTCAGACATGGGTGATAACATATCTGTGCATATACATGTAGTCTTAATTCCAAGACTTATAGAGGTGCGAGGAAGCGCGAGGAAAGTAATCGAGCGGCGGCGCTGCTAATGAATTTCAAAAATGCATCAGAATTGATCTCTTCATTATGCACCCTTATTCACAGGATTTAAAGGTCCCAATGTACCACTGTTACTTTATAATAGTCTTTGTTATGCTGCCAATATTAAATTGTATTACTTTCTAAGAAAGATGAACATTAAGGCACCAATAATTATAGACTCATATATAATTATATAACAAGAAAAGTAGTGTTAAAAAAACAAATGCCCCGCAACCACAACCCATACATAGTACTGCAATAGGCATAAATTATGTACGCACACACACGTTTGTTTCACATACGTAGTGTGGACTTTCCTTTCTTATCTTGTAGTTAAGGAACACCAGTGGAAAAAAATCATTTTTCTCAAACTGTGAAAACTCTTTCAACCCAATTTTGTTTCTATGATTCCCTTTAGTATTTCTCTTCATTCTGCTACGGATAAACCTAACCCCAAAATGCCTCTAATACCTGTTTTCCAGAAATGGGGAAATACTGTGTGGACTTGCCCAAGTCCACACAGCGTCTCCTCTTTCAGGTTTATGTGGACCTCTTTTGCACACACACACCCACACCCACACACAGTCTTTTTTTACTATACGCTTGAGGACAACTATTGTGTTTTCCTTTGTCTCTCTAATATAACACTTTCCCATAGACTAAGCACATAACCGTACGATCGAGGACCGGTTTTAACAATAGGCACCGTCGTCCGAGGGTCCGAAGGCTCCTTTGTGCTCCTTTTGTTGTCTGTCCTCGAGCGTAATACAATACAAGAGCACACACACACACCCCCCCCCCCCCCCCCCTCATTATGGGACGGACAAGGCAGAAACTTCGCCGGCGGGGCATAATAAAAAATAATTATGGAAAAGACTTCAACAAATTTTACGTTTACTTGTAATTGCATTTTTGCTTCCATTATAGAGACGGCACAATGACGAGGCGAGTCAGAATTCGAATGCAGCGGGTACCATCATTATTGCTGTTACTATGCTGCACATGTAAGCAGTCACAAAATAATAATAATCTTTTTTGCGGACTCATGATGTGATCTGGGTGCACTGCATGGATTGTAAATCTAAACTCAGTAATCCCAATATTATGATCAATTAAATTACTGGTAAATTCAGTTTTATAGTCTAAAAGAGTATTGGGGTTGTATGTGAAATTCCGATGTGGTTAATAGAAGTGGCTGTGAATTACAGGCAAATACCTTTCGGAAAATCCTGACTACATCTGGGGGTGAAATCACTATACGGCAATGGTTTCCTTCTATAATGCCTCCAAACACAATTATGAAGGCAAATCTGGCAGTGTTTGACTTTTGGTCCAAACTGAGAAAACTATTTGACTGGAGTTAATTTACTACATATTCAAATTACTAATCAAGAGCAATACAATCGTGTCAAAAAGAATTTCGATTGACCTAGATTTCGTGTAGGCTATATGCAGTAAAATCAGAAATTATGTCTCGTTCATTCTACTGGTTTAGGTACATTAGTCCAAGCGGTCACCGTTGAAGCCTTGTTCTTAGAACGAGGCCACCGTGGGGTTGTGCCCTGTCCCCTGGGTAAATCTTGCAAAATGCTGGAAGAAGAGGTCCAGGCGATGTACTGGCACTATGGCTCAATGAGCAACACAGCCCTGCTCATCTCGTACTTCAGGGGAAAAGTGGCTACCCAAAACGGGATCCCAGAGGGCGTCTATGATATCGACAGTGAATGCAATCTCATCATTGAGAACGTCACCGCCTCCAATGAGGGAACCTACTACTATAAGCTGAAACCGCCTTTAAAAAGTATGAAAGAGGGACAGATTGAAGTTCGTGACAAGGGTGAGTCCATTTTGTGAGTTTACTTTACTGGTTTGCTTCAAATGTTTCTGAGCATTTTGCAAATTCCTTTACAATATACAAAAACAAAAAAGAAGTTCAATTGTCTCACTGTCACTAGTATAATATAAAAACTAAATTTGGTAGAATATTTATTTAAAAATTCCGACATTTGGATCTGCACATTTCCCAATTTCATTGATATTTTAAACAGCAAATATTGCTCAACATATACACGTATGTCCTAAACAAAGATAAGCTGGGAACCTGCAGTCACAAGCAATAATACAGCATGGCATGTTGGTGGGTATATTTTTTGCCAAGGAAGTATTTCCTGTGTTTAGGAAATGACATTGGTCGCTGGTCGATAACAATAATGACGTCTGGTTCCTGTACTTTGTCTCGGGTCTCGGACAAGTTTTTACTCGAATGTAACCCCTAATCTCTAAATCACACTTTGATTATTAAACATACCTCAATCATTCAAAAAGGAAAGTACCAAAATATTATAGAAAATATAGAAAATATCCTACTTTAATGTACGTAAAAATTAGGATCAAACATCCTGTGAAATCATTGGGCCTAGTATGCTGTCATTTTCAAGAAAAGAGGAATTCCCATCATTGTCCCGATCGCCTTTGGGCGAACTCATCTTGAAATGACAAACTGGGATCTTACCACAAGAGAATGCACTTTCAGTGTTTATTGCAGAGCTGAATAAAGTATCTGAGCTGAAATTTGGGCAGGCTAGTTTGTTGAATTACCTTCTTCTAATTCATTGTATTGTTGTTCCTTGAATCAGTTAAAATCATTATTTTTTTTTGCAAAATTAATGATGTCCATTACCCTTTACCAACAGTCGCCCCAAGTCGATCATATCCTACCATCATCGGCTGCAATCAAGATCATGATGCAGACACGTGCGAGGTGAGAGTACGACACGACAGAACGATGCACAACCTGACCTGCGTCATGGAGCAGGTCAAACCTGCCGTGAAATTGAAGTGGTTTTTGGGCGGGCTGACGGAACTCAATGCCTCATCAGCAGTCAGGCCTGTAGTTCTACCGGCTAACACAGGTAAGCAATGTCCTTCATAAGATCATGGAGGAATCGTGTAGTCACTGGCATCGCTGGAGGGGTTGTGAGGCCCCCTATAGTTTAGTTTTTTTGATCGCCAAAATCGTTATACTGTCGACAAAATTGTGTGTCAGTCCGTCGTGTGTCTGTTTCAAAATCGTCGACCTTGGAACATAACAGCGCCCCATACACAGTTATGATCGTTTCCGATTTTTTTTAGTTACCTGTTATTAACATACATGTATTATGTATCTATAAATCTATTGATCAGGTTTGTGGTTGAGGAATAACACCTATTCAACTTCAGCAACAATCCAAGTTCCTTCGGATGACAATGACATAGAATATGTTTGTGAGGCAATGGGTGTTGCTGTAGGAAACAGTTCTACACGCACGAGGGTGCACCTTACCAAAACTAAACCCACAACGGCAACTTATGATGAAGTTCAGTCCTCCAGCAATCCAGGTAGGTTTCATTTCGCGGGCTAAATATGACTCAGTATCTGGCTGCTTGGATTGTAAATCGTACATTGTGTAATTTCGATGTTATTGTAAAAGTTCTATACTGTTTTGATGTTGATCAGGAAATACCAATGTGGTTAAATAAGAACCGGCTGGGATTACGGGCAATCTGACCGTTCGGGAAATGTTAACCACATCATGGGAAGAAATCAGTGAACCACGCTTTGTGAACTACTGCAATTATTGTGTTCACTTCATAATAATTATGTAACTGCATTCACACACAATCACGGGTGCGAATCTGGCGGTATTTTAGTTCTCTTCATTGAGAAGAATTATAATTCGACTTTTGTTTGCTTTAAATGACCGCTACTCATCACGAGTAATATAATGTTGACAAAAAGAATTTGATTTCAGCCCAATTGTAAAACTATCCAGTAATCATTTTGCTGGGCAAAAGGTCTTTGAATAGAAAACCAGATATAATTTCTGGTTCATTTGGTTTAGTCCCACCAGGTGCTACTGCTTATGCGAACTCTAACGGAATTATGTTCTGGAACGAGCTCAGACAGAGGGATCGTGCCTGTCACCGGAAAGTATTATATTATTGTGTGTACTAATGCGTATCGAATCCCAGAGGAAAAGGACGTCAGATGTGACGTCAGATGGGGGTCTATTAGGTGATGAAACTCAGTGATTCGATCAAGTCAGATATCAATCGAATAAAGCCAGATGATAATTAAATCAAGTTACATATCAAACGAATCAAGTGAGATATCATTGTGTCAGAGTGCCTTTTGACTCTTTTCAGGAACAACGCTTGCTTTGACAGACGGTATTCGTATTCCCAACAAACCCGTCGATTCGATTGTGTTATGGGTCGTGGCTTCAATCTTACTCATCTGCTTTGTCGCTGTCTGTGTCTACAACATGATTGTAAGTACAGTGTGTATAATTGTAGATGTATTAAAACAAGTTGGTGCTGGAACTGAGCAGGGGTTAGGAGCTTTGCTAAATATTTTGTCAACTGTGCACGAGGAGGGGTAGGGAGAACCAGCAGCTAAAAAAAAGTCGAAGGGGGAGGGGACGAGGTGGAGTCTATCTCACTCAAAGGGGCGCTGTTCAAACATGTATCGTCAACTGGGTTTGCCACCCATCATGCCTATGTAAAGGGTAATAAACTGCAATTATGTGTATTGCATAGTTTTAAAAAGTGAAAGTGCATTGGCTATTTGGTTAACCTTGGGTATATGACGCTGAATGCTGCTGACGAGGACATGATGGGGTTTGCGTTGGACTCTAAAATGGGGGGTGGGGGGGCAGTTGGGGTCAGGGAAATTTTTTTGGGGGGGGCAGTCACTAAAAGCCTGTGTATTCGCGCGCGTGCCCATTTAGTCCGTGGGACGAGAGGTCGAAAACACTTTAGTTTTCGAGATACGCGATCTGGCCACCGAATTTTATAACCCTTTCCAGACATGTAGATTATGATGAACCATATCTAAAAAAAATATTGTTCCCCGATCCACACTCTGTTTGAAAATGAGATAATCTGGGATAAAAAGGCCGAAAATGTTGCATGAGAAAAGAAAAAAAAGAAACAGCGCCCTCTATTGACACAGTCAGGAAAGTTTTCGCACGCAATGATCGCTTGCCAAATAATATTTCTTTCAAGTTCCCTTTGAAGATCATTACATATCAAATTCATTCAAGCTGTTGCCGAATGGCAGCATTCAGAAATCGAATTCGTTGTTCATAAATCAATTAGACGAATTAAGTTTTTTGACTAAAAAGGTTTGGCGTAGACTAGACAAAATCGATACTAGCCGCTAAGCCTAAACGTGGCCTTCAAAATTGCTTGAACTGAATTTTATATTGTCACACAAAAGACAAAATTAAACGTTGGAAGTGCACTAAATCGATGGTGATGGACGAATACGAATATTAAAAACGGTGAATTCGAATGATAAACGTTTTAAAATAGCCGGGAAAACGAAAATAATTTAACTTAATTCATTCATTTATTTATATATTCATTTTGTTTGGGGGATTTAAGCCTGCACATTTGTTACCCACACAAGAAGCATGGTGTTTAGATCACATAGGTTTGTTCAATCTGTACTGAATGAGCATTACTTGTTTATTTTTAACTAAACAAACGAGATTGTGAGCACATGGACGCATTACAGGCTGGTTAGATAATTGTTGTATAACATGTCAAAAGTCTCATCAAATGGACCCACTTTTTTGTTTGCAAACTTTTTTAAGAAGAGAAAATTAATGTATATTCCCATTTTTGGAAGCTGTGAGTGGCAGCATTACCACTGCAATTTTTGCTCAAGCTGAAACCATTTTACTGATTTAATTATTTTGAATATTGTTTTAAGAATCGATTCCTTATTTTTTTGTTGCTTTGTCCATTCCGTGAAACCACAAATAACCCAACAGCCCACCCGGGTCCGTGTACATACCGTCAAATCAGTTACCGTTTGGTTGTGTTTAATAGGAAGGGGCGTAATCATACGTCGCCGCTACATTTTAAGTTAAATGGAATGGAGTTTGGCCGCCACCATGCATTTAAGTTTTTATCAGACTTGTGTTTTCTTAAAAAGAAGTTGTTTTCTGGCTAGGAAAATAGCAAGGAAGAACCGGTTTTGTGCAAGCAAAATCAGGGAACAATCTGTTGATAGTAATAGATTTTTGTATTTCAGTGAATTAAAATGAAACAAATATGAGTGTGCTGCGTTTATTTAAATAATGTTAACTGTATACAAAGGAAAACGATTGATGATTTTGTTTTATATGCATCAAAAACGGAATGTTGTAACTCGATGCGTTGTCCCTTTTTCTGAACACAGACTCCAAAACGGTGTACGGTAGAGGTTTTGCTTTTCCTGTCTTTCTTTTTAAAATAAAAAAAACGGTAACTGGTAAAGGTTTCGCTTCTTTTTTTTTTTCTTTAAAAAAAATCAAAAACGGTAACTGGTAAAGGGTTTCCTTTTTGTTTGTTTTTTGTTTTCAAAAATTCAAAAGCAAAAACGGACAAAGGGGTTTGCTTTTCCTTTTTTTGGTTCAAAAAAATCAAAACAAATACGGGTAAAGGGTTTGCTTTTTCCTTTTTCTTTTGAAAAAAATCAAAAACGTTGACTGGTAAAGGGTTTCCTTTTTCTTTTTTCTTTCCACAAATTAAACAGCAAAAAAGAGTATAAGGGTTTGCTTTTCCTCTTTTTGGTTCCAAAATTTAAAAACAAAAACTGTAAAAGGGTTTGTTTTCTCATTTTTCTTTTCAAAAATTCAAAACCAAAAATTGATAAAGGGTTTGCTTCTTCATTTTTCCGTTCAAAAATTCAAAACCAAAAATTTGAAAAGGGTTTGTTTTTTTATTTATTTTTACTTTTTCCTTTTTCTGTTTCTTAACCAAGATTGTAATAGGGTAAACGGTAAAGGGTTCGTTTTTCATTTTTCTTTTGACAATTTTCAAACGGTAACTGATTGGACGGTATGTACACGGACCCACCCGCTTCCTTTTTGAGGCTGCATCAAATTTGTATTACTTTTTTAAATTTCAGGAATAACATTTCTTAAACATGTTTCAGAGGTTCAGATGCTCCAGCAGATCACGACCACATACTTACATTATTTTTGAAAACATGTTACCCTGAGATAAGAGTTCACAAATTATTCTGATCTGTGGTGTAACCATACCAATCGATGTTCAGCTAATACATAACAATGCAAACATTCAAATTAGGTTTTGCAATCACCGATGTGTAAACACTGTATACTCAGTGTGTTACCTCCCGAATGAAAGTTGGAAAAATCACTCGGGTGGGACTCGCCACGACCTCCTGTTTTTTTTAGTGCAGATGACTTATCACTCGACCACCGAGCTAACGGGATCGGTCGGCTGGTTTGAATCTGATGTACATATAGCGGGTACCGCATAAACTATTATAAGAAGGAATTTTTGCGCCGGGGTGAAATACCGGTAAATCAAATTAGGTTTTGCCCTTCACCGACGTGTAAACACTGTATACTCAGTGTGTTACCTCCAAAATGAAAGTTGGAACAAATCACTCGGGTGGGACTCGAACCCACGACCTCCTGCTTTCTAGTGCAGATGTCAATACCACTCGACCACCGATCTAACGGGATCGGTTGGCTGGTTCGGTTGGCATATTCGAATCTACATGCCTGTGAAGTTTATAAAATTCGGCGAACCAGACTGCGTGGTGACCGGAAAAAAAGGCCTCGCCCCACGGACTTATTGTCAATGGTCCAGAAATAAGCCACTAGAGCAACTTTTTTTTATGAATGAGAAATGTATCAAATCGCAGAATGGTGTATAACAAATGTAATAATGAACAAAGACTTTGGCTGCACACTATCTAGGCTGTATATAAATGCATGTGTGGCGTGTTTTGTCTACCAAATTACGGTACCAATGTTTATAATGCTTCCATTGGCCCAAAATGTGCCCGCAGTATATACCGATGACTCACTCTCTATCGTCAAGTTGTTATGAATTTTAACAGCGAAGGAAGTCAATGTAAAAATGTTGGGGGGAAATGTGGAGGCAAACGGGGGGGGGGGGCAAGGAAATAACTACGTTTTTATGCTTAAAAGAAAGGGAATTGTTTTCTAGTGAAATATTAATTGATCACAGTTCAAACCTGAACGTCTTGCATTCGGGTGACATGTTCCACTGCTAATTATCCTAATTTAGCAATAATTTAAATAAGTTTTTTATTTGCATTGTAATGTTTGTCATTAAAACAGGTCTGTCTAAAGAAGAAACGAAGGAAATACAAGCGTGCTAAAACCTGTAAGTATGCCACTTTTTCTATGAGCCTACGGACCCCTCCATGACCTGTCTTTGGGCATTTACACCAGGTTGCCCTTTCTCTTGCTAGAATTTTAGACAGAATGATTTCTAACCGTAATCACCCCAAGAAATATTCATGTTGTAATTTTATCGTGGCATTCCAAAAGAAAAAATATTAGAAATCTGTTGGAGATGATGAGGCATTTTACACTACACATGAACAATACCAGTGTAAACTACCTCCAGCGAGTTTAAACGGAGCCTATCACGTGAAGTCGATTATAAAAAGTATTATAATACATTTCTCTGGAGTTTTAATTTTAATATTTAGTAACGTGCAGTCGATCTGTCTTTTTTCTTCAAAGTAGAATTAGTCTTTAAATTATGTTGATCACTATAAACTTTAACGATCAGAAAACAATCAGTTTTGAAAAGAGATTTTAAAAATTGTACAACGTGATGTAAAGGGGATGCCCCTTTAATATGAAAAGTGATTTTCATTTGAAGCTCTGACAGGAGTGTCAGAGCCCCTTTAGAAGTTTCCTCTAAAACAGAACAACCAAGTTTTGACTTAAAAAAAGCAAATAAAACTAGAAATGTTTTTGTGGACAAACACAAGCTGTTTCGGATATTTGAAATACTCTGAGCACGGGAGGAACAATCAGTGACGTCACTATAAATGTCATCTATAACAGCTTATAATATGTACATGTCAAGTTACAACCAAATCGAACATTTTAGTTCTGTAGATATAGACCTATAAAAGAATAAAATGCCCCTTTAAGGGACTTCACATGACATTTGATGATGATGTCACTTCAATTTCCATCTATAACACATCCATGTGAATATGCATACCAAGTTTTAACCCAATCAGACTTGTACTTCCGAAGTTCAGTTTGAAGAAAAACGTGTACTAAACCAATAGGGAAACAATGCATCTTTAATGTAATGTAGCCTGACACCTCATGATGCCACGATGACGAATTTCTTCAAGGACCATCTGTGGGTGATGGTCTAAGTATGTACCAAGTGCAACGTCGATCGGATTTACGAAAGTGCCGAAATAGAGCGTTTTAAAACGTGTACAAACCCTATGGGGAAAAATGAATCTTTAATGTGACGTAACCTGACACTTGATAATGTCACGATCACGAATTTCGTCTAGGACCATCTGTGGATAGTGGTCTAAGTATGTACCAAGTCTGAAATCAATCGGATTTTAAAAAGTGGCAAAGTGGACTGGTGGACAAACACAAGCTGTTTCGGATATTTGAAATACTCTGTGCACGTGACGAACAATCAGTGACGTCACTGTATATGTCATCTATAACAGCACGTACATGTCAAGTAAAACCAAATTGAACATTATAGTTCTGTAGATATAGGCCTATAAAAGAATAAAATACCCCTTTAAGGGACGTCACATGACATTTGATGATGACGTCACTTCAATTTTCATCTATAAACCATCCCTGTGAATGTACATACCAAGTTTTAATCCAATCGGACTTGTACTTTCGAAGTTATAGCGATTCGAAGAAATGCTCATTTAATGTCACGTCACGTGACACATGATGACGTCATCGTTATGAACTCACTGGGGACCACCTTAGGCTGCTGGTCTTACTTGTGTCTGACAAGTGTAAAGTTAATCAGACATACATGTATAGAAGTGTTCCAAGTCTAACATTAATCGCATTTACGAAGTGTTAAAGTAGAGTGTTTTAAAACGTGTACAAACCCTATGGGGAAAATACATCTTTAATGTAACGTAACCTGAAACCTTATGATGTCACGATGACAACTTTCTTCTATGACCATCTATGGGTAGTGGTCTAAGTGTGTACCTAGTATAAAGTCGATCGAATTTACGAAAGTTCCAAAGTGGAGCGTTTTAAAACATGTACAAAACCTATGGGGAAAATGTACATCTTTAATGTGAAGTAACGTGACACCTGATGACGTCACGATCACGAATCTCTTCTAGGACCATCTGTGGATGATGGTCTAAGGGTGTACCAAGTGTAACGTCGATCGGATTTGCGAAAGTGCCGAAATGAAGCGTTTTAAAACATGTACAAACCCTATGGGGAATAATGCACCTTTAATGTGACGTAACCTGACACTTGATGACGTCATGATCACGAATTTCGTCTAGGACCATCTGTGGGTGGTGGTCTAAGTATGAATTAAGTTTAAAGTCGATCGAATTTACGAAGATGCCAAACTGGAGTGTTTTAAAACGTGTACAAAACATATGGGGAAAAATGCATCTTTAATGTGACGTAACCTGACACCTGATGACGTCACGATCACAAATTTCTTCTAGGACCATCTGTGGGTGGTGGTCTAAGTATGTACCAAGTCTGAAATCAATCGGATTTAAAAAAGTGGCAAAGTGAACTGGTGGAAGAAACGTGTGTTAAACCTATGGAGAAAAGTCTGAAAAAGGAGGAAAAAAAAGAAAAACTAGAGATCTATGTCTGTTTGCAACAGAACATAGGGATTTTCCGCATTATGATTTTTTTTTATCAATAATACGTCCCTGACTATGCACGAACATAAAATCTGTCAAAGTTAGCCGAATATAGGCTAAAACGGTCACTGTGGACAGGATTTGACCTCAGCAACACGTGCGCTGCGGGCTGACTGACATAGGGTTTATGTGCGTATGTACAACGTACGTGCATGTGCTATACACATTGTGGAAGTCCTGTGCATGTTTTACAGTTCTCTACCGCAACTTGCGTAAGGGTATTTTTTGCCAACGTCGCGTCAACTGTGTGAAAAAATTGACAAGCTGGGAACTTGGCACTGTTAAGGCAAATGTTTACGCTCTCATTTAATGGGCAATTCAAGATTATATCTGTACGGATTGATTTGTTAGCAATTTTTGAAAAAGAAAAGGTCTTTTCAACGGAACTTCCAGTCTGATGACGTCAAACGCCTAAAACTTCGCATACGTCTTAAGTGGGTCAAAATCATCATATACACCAATATTTAGGCGATTCCAACAAACTTCACCACAGACATCTATTCAAAATACATTTTTGAAAATTTTCAACCTGTCGCTAGAGGGTGCTCGAAGATTACATGACGTCATCGGTAGATGATTTTAAGAATACTATCAGCCAAGAGACTAACACTGTTGAAAGCAAGTTCATATCTATAACCACTTTTAAATAATAAGCCACTTCCGGTTTTGGCTTTTTACGAACGGAAGCAAGGGTCACGTGATTTCACGCACACTGAATGAAATAAAGACCTCAACCAGTTTTACCACTTGCCGGCAACAGAATGCTGCGGACGCGTACGGTTGATTTCTTATGCATTTTTAAATATTAAAAGTGTTACAATTTAATTGCCTATAAATACACACAGGATGACGTCATCATGACGTCATCATTCCACAATGTTGTTTGAATTAGGGTCTTTGCTTGGACAAAGAGTGGTGTAAATGAATTACTGGCAAAGAGTCGAAAATGCCCTTTGAAAAGCGACAATTTGTTTTTAAGTTCTGGGTACAAAGTCTATGGGGAAAATAAATATTCAAAAATCTATAATAAATAAGTCGATGACGTCACCATGACGTCAATCTTCGGGGCACATCTATGTTATAAGGACTAAGCCTATGCTTACTTTGAATGATGTTTGACAAAGATGAATGGCAAAAGTGAGGGGTGGAAAAGACGTGTACAATGTCTATGGGATTTGCCAGGGAATAAAGAGAAGAAGAAAGAAAAAAATGAGAACAAAAAGAAAGGCTTTTCCGCTACTATGCGGAAAAGCCAAAAAAGAAAAGAAAAATCTTAACGAAAACAGGTGCTGTTTCGGTGTGTCACCGAAACAGCTAAAAAAATCTTAACGAAAACAATAGCTGTTTCGGTGTGTCACTGAAACAGCTAAAAAGAAAAAAAAAATCTTAACGAAAACAAGAGCTGTTTCGGTGTGCCACCGAAACAGCTAATAAATTATATACTTATCAAAGAGTGTTTCTAACAATTGTAACATCTTATGGAAAGTTTTTCTTTACCTGTATTGTAAGTTGTTTCATATAGCCATGCTCAACTTGTCAGTGTTGGTAACACAATGGTGACTCTGGGACAAAATTGACCATATTCTGGTCAGGAGCGTGGAAGTAGAAGGCTATTTTACTGGGAGTTCATGTAACATTTCTTTAGTTTTCTGATTTTGTGAAAAGCTTTATTAATTTCATTTTTTTTACAGGTCAGGAGGTCGAATCAGGCGGGATTTTTTTAAACAAGGTAAATTTGTTTCAATGTGGAAAAGATTAAAAAGCCAATCGCTAGTTTCTTAAAAGTTATGCAAGTCAAATTTCAATGTTTGTATAAGTAAAATTTTCTTACCTCCATTCATGCCGTGGTGTATATCATATATATATTTTTAAAATTCAAAGAAGCTCAAAGGACAAAAGTAGCACTGAAAGAATGTTGGGCTTCGTCAAACATCCATGGTGACCTCTTCATGTGACCTACAGTTATGGGGTCAAAGGTCAAAATAAGGTGAACACAAATTCATTGACCCCGCAGCTTCCGAGATCGAGCTTCTTTAATGATGAGGCTGTATTTTGTGTGGTATATGAATTGATCCATTGTTACGTCCTTATAATTGGCTGAGAAGAATTTGTGCGTAATCTTTGTCATATTATAATCAGCTAATTTTATACATGAAATTAAATAATTATAAAGTATAGACTTCTTAACAGTCCTGATCAAAAGGCAAAACGCAAACTTTATACTGAAATATAATTAGGTTTGCAAATGAAAAGCCTTACTACTTTTAAATAAAAAATAATAATTTCCTCAGAATTTTGTTTTAAATAATAGAAGTAAGATTGTAAAAAGACATGTGGCCATTATTCCTTAATTACTTTTCTTTCAAAATAATGTTATCATATATCTTAAGCAGCGACAACCAGGGGCGTAAATCCCGGGGGATGGAAGGTATATATCCCCCCCCCCCCCTTTACTTTTTGACCGGGGGATGGGCTATTGAATCATCCCCCCACTTTTTCGTGATGACAAAAGCAAAATGGGGATTTTGAGGTATTTTTTTAACATCCCAACAACCCAAATGTATTCGATAGCACTGAAAAGTGGAGAAACAAAGTACACAAGCTTTTAAAATGCGCTGTTTTGATGTAAGCGCGAGTATACATGTTGATATATACATACTGTATCCTGAGAGCGTCCCCTAGTGTAATGCGGTGTCCAGCCCCGCCCCCCCCCCCCTTCTTCAAATTTCCACGAACGGGCAATTTTTGGATTTTGTTCATCCCCTCCCCGGCACAGATTTACGCCGCTGGGGACAACAGACCAGTTGGGCTTATAGATATTTTATTTAATGGGGGATAACATGCTTAGATATTATGTAGTTCATGATAAGTCTCTCCAATATTTATGATACCAAAGACTGTTGTGCAAATTAAAAGAAAAGAATTAGGTAAGTAAACGTGTTTGGTTTGAAATGATTCTCCTTTCGGTCTTTGCATTTATACTTTACAGGATTCAGTTTGGACTTAGGTATCTTCTGTTATAATTACTAGAGCTCGTGTACAATGGTATGCGCATCCCGACCGAGTCTTCGAACCTAGTGAATCAAGACTCAAACTTTCAATCGGCCCCCTTAATATAATAGTAGCCGAGGATCAGACATTCACGTGTGCAGAGCCACGTACAGTCGAACGTCTGATACCCCTACATGACTTTGTATAACATGCAACCCCAGCGCGCCAGCCCATCGGAGAATACTTTAGAAACTGTGACGCCATTTAAATCAGAAATGTGGACTACGCTGTTCATTGGTCAATTTAGATGCCATGTGTTTGTAATAAAGCAACGGGTTACGGAAGACCCAAAAAAAGGCGCCTGCTCGCGGCGGTCAGAATAGCGAGGTCAAGACGCAGTCTTGTTTTGCATAAGTAATCACCGAATCTGCTCGCATATCATAGACCCTTGCTGTGTAAGGGGGTATTCCATTGTACCCGAAGAGAGGGAGAGGGCTATAGATTTGAGCTTTTTCAGGTTATTAGTTTGCCCAGTACTTGAGGGACTTCAGTTTTATGTCAGTGCTTCAAGGAACACCAAATCTGAAGATTTGAGGCAGACATTCCTTTTCATTGAGGTTTATGGACATTAATCTAATAAGGCCTCTTAGTGATTCTTGATCGAGTCAGAGATGATGTCAAACACGAGAAAAACGCGAGATTTAGAAAACCCAGATCATGGGGGGGGGGGGTGACAGCCCCCCATGCAACCTTGCGGCCCCCCCCCCCCACTGAGATGTTGAGTTTCTAAAAAAATTATCATTGATCTACATGACGCCCCCCCATGAAATGTTCCAGCCCCCCATTGCCCCCCCCCCCTAAAAAGTTCCTGGCTTCGCCACTGAAACTATGGAAAACCCGGACCGCAGATTTTCACGATTCTTTTTATTATCTATAAGAACTTACTCGCACGGACGCTTTAAGTGACCATCCGAGTTTCCGCGTTTCCTTGATAACCATTATCTTGGGAAGATAGAATGCTGAGAAAGCTGAGAAATGCTGGAAAGACGATACTCGTATATCATGTAACTTTAATCTTCCGTAGAATCGGGACTTTCCGAGAGATATTTTTGCACACTAATAAGCTGGACTTGAAATCAAGTTGGTTATCGGCCGGGTTTTGTTCATCGGCCGCGCATCGTGACGTGATATGGACAGATACCACAAACTGAACCACCACTAATTGGGTACAAAGTGCGAAATCCTATTTGGTACGTATGTGCCCAATAACGAATAACGTAGGGCATACATGAATGCAGAACAAAATCGGAGCCAGTGTACCAAGCGTCATGGTAATGATGTTTTGTTGCGTGGTGGCTTTCATAATAAACCGACGACCAAGCATTAACGACTGCACACCCAATGTGCTGCCTTTCCCTTTACAAATTCAAAAGCGCCCTTTATGTTCTCCAACGTTGAATTTGGAGTCTGTGTAAAGTAAGGTTTTGTGAGCCTCATACATTCTAGAACACCTTTTATCAAGACGTTGTGCCAACTATATTCTACTTCTCGTGGGTAAGTAGGACTTCAATCATTTTCTAATGTTATTTTTTTATTTCACGTTTATTACAGTGTGCTTGTTGGTGGATGCATTATGTTATGCGGTAATGAGTTATAAAAATTAGAGAACCGGACGAATTAGTAACTAGAGGTTCTCGTTTGTTGTCACAAACGCAGAGTGGTCGGGCAGGCAATATGTTCATTAAACACTGCCGAGATGAGTTATGAATGTTTATATAAGAACAAAGGATCACGAAGTAAATCCTTTCCAGTACAATCAATGATACATTTTAGTAAACATCCTCTGTACTCATACAAGTTGTTTTTGGCTTGATGACGTCATTATTCAAAAACGGGAAGTGGATACCGATTTAGTTCGGAGTGGATAAATGCTCGTTGTGAAGTTAAATAACGTATGAAAATATGGAAAATACAGGGTGTTTCAATAAAAAGGAAACCCAACTTTGAAGAACCAATTTGGACAGACTAAAAGTTTACTGGCTATAAAAGCTGGTATCATCTGAAAGCGTAATCTCTATGCTTTTCAATGATACCTTGTTTACATTTCCAGGGTCATGTATCACTGAGCGCCACTGTCATGAGATTTTGATGCAAAATTGCAGTTGGTTCACTTTCATGTCAAACACAATAGGGTGTGCATGAGAATTAGTATTCAAGAAGAAGACACGAGTGCATAAAAAGGAAACAAATACAAAAACACAAAAAAGACAAGTCGCGCTGGTTTCAAAACAGGATTTTATTGTTTGTCACGAATTTCTCGTTTTGACCAAGCCACGTTCAAACAATGTGCCATTTTCCCGAGGATTAACATTCAAGCCATTTCACAGACATTGCCGTAACAAAAGGCACACCGTGCCCAGTGGTTTTTTTATGAAAGTGAACCAACTGCATTTTTGCATCCAGTTTTCAAGACAATGATGCTCAGTGATGCATGACTTAGAAAACCTAAACACGGTATCATTGAAGAGCATAGAGATTACGCTTTCAGATGATACCAGTTTTATAGCCAGATCATAAGATTAATCAATGTCAAAATATGGAAAACCCGGACCGCAGATTTTCACGATTCTTTTCTTTATCTATTATAAGAACTTAATCGCACGGACGCTTTAAGTGACCATCCAAGTTTCCGCGTTTCCTTGATAATCATTATCTTGGAAAGATAGAATGCTGAGAAAGCTGAGAAATGCTGGAAAGACGATACTCGTATATCATGTAATTTTAATCTTCCGTAGAATCGGGACTTTCCGAGAGATTTTTTTGCACACTAATAAGCTGGACTTGAAATCAAGTTGGTTATTGGCCGGGGTTTCCCCTTTATACCACAAACTGAACCACCACTAATTGGGTACAAAGTACGAAACCTACACTGTTATTTTCGATAAATATCAGACGGTTGTGTACTATATGAACCTAGCAACCCGTTGTGCAAACTGTTGTTTACACAACTTGTGTAAAATATTACACAACTTGTTAAAAAAATTTTACACAACTGGTTGCTAGGTTCATATAGTACACAACTGCAACAACAGTGTATTTGGTACGTATGTGCCCAATAACGAATAACGTAGGGCATACATGTATGCAGAAAAAAATCTAAATCGCGGCCAGTGTACCAAGCGTCATGATAATGATGTTTTGTTGCGTGGTGGCTTTCATAATAAACCGACGACCAAGCATTAACGACTGCACACCCAATGTGCTGCCTTTCCCTTTACAAATTCAAAAGTGCCCTTTATGTTCTCCAACATTGAACTTGGAGTCTGTGTAAAGTAAGGTTTTGTGAGCCTCATACAACACCTTCTTTAGAAAGACGTTGTGCCAACTATATTCTACTTCTCGTGGGTAAGCAGGACTTCAATCATTTTCTTTGATTTTCATTGTACATATGAAGTTATGGAGAATAAAAACACAGCTGTTTCTAAACTTCACTTTTCGCTTTATTAATTTATCATGTACACGTATTTAACTACATTAAACCTGACGCAACTGACATTGGGCAGCCAGGGGAGGCTGGGATTTTAAAAGGTAGCAAAATGACATTGATCACGTTTTGGAAATAACCTTTTCAAATACAATGCACTAATACAAAAAAACCACTTTGCATCAAAACAATGCAAATATCTTCCAGTACTTTATTTATTTATCTTGTAAAAACTGAGTAATACCACATTTTCTAGAGTGGGATATAATGGGGGCGGAGTAAGGGTTCTGAAACCCCCCTTCCCCTTTGCCACCCAAACAAAGAGGAAAATCATGCAGAAAATGTCAACAAATGCCTGCTAAATCCCCTCTTGGAAACTTACACTCAGGTAAACGTGCCTTTTATAAGCTTTTCTGACAGAAGAATTTTAAATTAGCGGATTCCGTTTTTAAAGTTTCCTGATAATTATTATTTTTCTTTCCTGCAGTTTTCATGGTAGTGGCAAGCATATTCTATTAAAGGGAGATGGCTAGCTTAACTTTAGCCACCGTTAATTCTGGTTGAACAATTCAAAGTCAGTGTGCAAATTAAATAAATGCTGATACAGTTTGTGCGTGAATGATACATGGCTATACAGTAAGCAGTAATGTAGTCACGGCACTTGTGATGAAACACAATCCATTACAAGCCACTCACAAGTCGCCAATTCCAAAGAGTCAACTCACAAGCTATTCCAATGAACTGTGATAACGGTATTTGTGCCATATTGTTCATCCCGTGCTACTTGAGACTGGACTTGTGAGGTACCCGCGCTCCATCAGCTAGGAGAACCTTTACTGCAACATTGCAGGAAAGCCGGGCAGTATAGACTTACTCTATTTTCAACCTCGTTTCCAAAAGTAAACTTTCTTCCTGTATCCTGATTCTACACCGCAATTGGAAAGTAATACATTTCTATCGTGTACTTAATTGGTGTTGTTATTTCCAACGTGCATTTACGTTCAAGTTCTTGTAATTATTTCGTCCACACATTTCTTAAAAATAATCATTTCCTTTCCAATTTGTTCAAGTTTTGAAATGTGACTGCACTTATTTGTCCGGTAAAGATTGTAACATTTAAATTTCGAAAAAAAAAATCGTGTTTCCGTAACTCACGCCATGCTCACGCCGCGACAAATTGATGTTTTTACCCTAGATACCACACAAAACAAACGCTGCTGTGAAGCACAGGATGGCACCAGACTATTCCTGATTGACATATGTTCAAAAATTGTGGACATGCAAATGATTCCAGGGTGAGAGAGCTGTCAATGGTTTCAACCCAGGGGTGTCTTGGGAAAAAAAAAATGTTTTCAAATGCACAAGACTCTTCATTAATTTAATTCTGTGCAATTTCGGGCCAAGCAAGTATTTCTTTCTCCCGTCACTGTACCCTTCAAGTTCAACCCGTGACAATTGTGTTTCCGATAATTCGTGGCGAAAGCTCTTGCCAAGAATATTCAGACATTAATCCGTGCATATACATGTAGTCTTAATTCCAAGACTTATAGAGGTGCGAGGAAGCGCGAGGAAAGTAATCGAACGGCGGCGCTGCTAATGAATTTCAAAAACGCATCAGAATTGATCTCTTCATTATGCACCCTTATTCACAGGATTTAAAGGTCCCAATGTACCACTATATATAGCCTTTGTATTGCTGCCAATTTTATATTTGTATAAGTTTCTGAGAAAGATGAACTGTAAGGCACCAATATAGAAACAATAAAAAATAATTCTGGAAAAGACAATCAACAAATTTTACGTTATAATTGCATTTTTGCTTCCATTATAGAGACGGCAAAATGACGAGCCGAGTCGGAATTCAAATGCAGTGGGTACCATCATTGTTGTTACTATGCTGCACCTGTAAGTAGTCACAAAATAATAATAATCTTTTTTGCGGACTCAAAGCCCGGTGCATACTCGGCGCCAATGCGAAGCGAATTTGACGTCAAGAAACGTTCGCTGCGAAATCCGCCCGAGTTGAAATGTGTTCAACTTTTACGAATTCGTGGCGCGATTACTTGCCATGACGTCACCAATTCGCGTTCGCTTTCGCTTTTGCGCCGAGTATGAAACGGGCTTCATGACCTGGCTGCACTGCATGAATTGTAAATCTAAACTCAGTAATCCCAATATTATTACCAAATTACAGGTAAATTCAGTTTTAAAGTCTAAAAGAGTATTGGGGTTATATGGGAAATCCCAATGTAGTTCATATAAGTGGCTGTGAATTACGGGCAAATACCTTTCGGGAAATCCTGACTAGGCCTACATCTGGGGGTGAAATCACTATACGGCAATGGTTTCCTCCTATAATGCCTCCAAACACAATTATGAAGGCAAATCTGGCGGTGTTTGACTTTTGGTCCAAACTGAGAAAACTATTTGACTGGAGTTAATTTACTACATATTCAAATTACTAATCAAGAGCAATACAATCGTGTCAAACAGAATTTCGATTGACCTAGATTTCCTATAGGCTATATGTAGTTGAATCAGAAATGATGTCTCGTTCATTCTACTGGTTTAGGTACATTAGTCCAAGCGGTCACCGTTGAAGCCTTGTTCTTAGAACGAGGCCACCGTGGGATCGTGCCCTGTCCCCTGAGCAAAACTTGCAAAATACTGGTGGCAGGAGACGTTGACGCGATGTACTGGCACTTTGGCTCGATAAGCAACTCAGCCCTGCTCATCTCGTACTTCAAAAAAAGAGTGGCTCCCCAAAACGGGATCCCAGAGGGCGTCTATGATATCGACAGTGAATGCAATCTCATCATTGAGAACGTCACCGCCTCCAATGAGGGAACCTACTACTATAAGCTGAAACCGCATTTACTAAGCATGGAATATGGACAGATTGAAGTTTGTGACAAGGGTGAGTCCATTTTGTGAGTTTACTTTACTTGTTTGCTTCAAAGCATTTAGCAAATTCCTTTAAAATGTAAAAAAAAACAATAACAAAACAAGTTCAATTGTCTCACTGTCACTATAATATAAACACTAAATTTGGAAGAATATTTATTGAGAAAATTCCGACATTTCGATCTGCACATTTCCCAATTTCATGGAGACTTTAAACGGCCAGTATTTCTTAGCATAATATACACGATACGTGATAAACAAAGATGAGCTGGCAACCTGCAGTACGTCACAAGCAATAATAATCACATGGCATGTTGCAATTGGCAGGTAATTTTTTTGCCAAGGAAATATTTCCTGTGTTTAGGAAATTTCTGTGCAGCTTTATGACATTGGCCGCAGGTCGATTACAATAATGACGTCTGGTTCCTGTACTTTGTCTCGAGTCTCGGACAAGTTTTTACTCGAATGTAACCCCCAATCTCTGAATCACACTTTGATTAACATACCTCAATCATTCAAAAACGAAAGTGCCAAAATTTTAGGAAATGTCCTACTTTACTGTAAATAAATAACAGGATCAAACATCCTGTGAAATCAGTGTGCCTAGTATGCTGTCATTATCGAGAAAACAGGAATTCCCATCATTGTTCCGATGGTTAGGGCGAACTCATTTTAAAATGACAAACTGGGATCTTACCACAAGAGAGTGCACTTTCAGTGTTTTTGCAGAAGTATCTGAGCTGAAATTTGGGCAGGCTAGATTGTTGAATAACCTTCTGATTCATTGTATTGTTGTTTCTTGAATCAGTGAAAATCCATTTTTTTTTGCAAAATTAATGATGTCCATTACCCTTTACCAACAGTCTCCCCAAGTCGATCATATCCTACCGTCATAGGATGCAACCAAGACCACGACGCAGACACGTGTGAGGTGAGAGTACGACACGACAGCACGGTGCATAACCTGACCTGCGTCATGGAGCAGGTCAAACCTGCCGTGGGATTGAAGTGGTTTTTGGGCGGGCTGACGGAACTCAAGGCCTCAACAGCAGTCAGGCCTGTGGTTCTACCGGCTAACACAGGTAAGCAATGTTCTTCATATTTACCATAAGACAATCGAGGAATCTTGTAGTCAGTGGCATCGCTGGAAGGGTTGGGAGGCCGTGGGGGTGTTCACTCCTCTCCCCTCACTGGTAATTTTTTTGGTCGGCAAAATCGTTGTTCTGTCGACAACATTGTGTGTCCGTCTGTCGTGTGTCTGTTTCAAAATATCGTCAACCTTGAACATAACGGCGCCCCATACACAGACATGATCGTTATCTGTTTTGTTAACTGTTATTATAACATGTACGTGTGTATTATGTATCAGTTTTTGTTTTTTTAATCTATCGATCAGGTTCGTCGTTGAGGAACAACACCTATTCAACTTCAGCAACAATCCAAGTTCCTTCGGATTACAATGACATAGAATATGTGTGTGAGGCAATGGGTGTTGCTGTAGGAAGCAGTACTACACGCACGAGGGTGCACCTTACCAAAACTAAACCCACAACGGCAACTTATGATGAAGTTCAGACCTCCAGCAATCCAGGTAGGTTTCATTTCGTGGACTTAGTATGACTCAATATCTGGCTGCTTGGATTGTATATCGTACATTGTGTAATTTCGATGTTATTGTGAATGTTCTATTGATGTTGATCGGGAAATACCGATGCGGTTAAATAAAACCGGCTGCGATTACGGGAAAAATTAACTTCATGGGAAGAAATCAGTGAACCACGCTTTGTGAACTACTGCAATTATTGTGTTCACTTCATACTAATTATGTACATGTAACTACATTCACACACACGACTGTGAATCTGGCGGTATTTGGTTCTCTTCATTGAGAATACTTATAATTCGACTTTTGTTTGCTTTAAATGACCGCCACTAATCACGAGTAATATAATGTTGACAAAACGAATTTGATTTCAGCAAAATTGTGAAACCATCCAGGAATCATTTTGCTGGGCAAAAGGTCTTTGAATAGAAAAACAGATAATAATTTCTCGTTCATTTGGTTAATAGTCCCTGGTGCTTTTGCTTATGCGAACTCTAACGGAACGAGGCAGAGGGATCGTGCCTGTCACCTGAATGTATTGTGTGAACTAATGCGTCTCGAATCCCAGAGGAAAAGAACGTCAGATGTGACGTCAGATGGGGGTCTATTAGGTGATGGAACAATGAAACTCAGTGATTCGATCAAGGCAGATATCAATCGCATCAGTCAGATATCAATCGAATAAAGCCAGAAGTCAATTAAATCAAGTTACATATCAAACGAATCTAGTCAGATATTGTGTCTGAGTGCCTTTTGACTCTTTTCAGGAACAACGCTTGCTTTGACAGACGGTATTCCAATTCCCAACAAGCTCGTCGATCCGAGTGTGATATTGGTCGTGGTGGCCTCAATTGTATTCATCGGCTTTGTCGCTGCCTGTGTCTACATTGTAAGTACAGTGTGTATAATTGTAGATGTATTAAAACAAGTTGGTGCTGGAACTGAGCTGGGGTTAGGAGCTTTGCTAAATATTTTGTCAACTGTGCACGGTGAGGGGTATAGGGAGGACCAGCAGCTTAGGGAAATTCGGGAAAGGGGGGCGGGGGGGGCAGGAAATAAATTGTGGTGCAAATCCCCACCCCTCCCCAGTGCCGCCACTGCGTTTTTATGCTTAAAAGAAAGGGAATTGTTTTCTAGTGAGATATTAATTGATCACAGTTCAAACCTGAACGTCTTGCATTCGGGTGACATGATCCACTGCTAATTATCCTAATTTAGCAATAATTTACATAAGTTTTTTATTTGCATTGTAATGTTTGTCATTAAAACAGGTCTATCTAAAGAAGAAACAAAGGGAATTCATTCGTGCTGAAACCTGTAAGTACGCCACTGTGTCTATGAGCCTCCGCGACCCTCCATGACCTGTCTTTGGACATTTACACCGGGTTGCCCTTTCTCTTGCTACAATTTTTGACAGAATGATTTCTAACTGTAATCACCCCAACAAACATTCATGTTGTAATTTTATGGTGGCGTTCCACAAGAAAAAATTGTTAGAAATCTGTTGGAAATGATGAGGCATTTTACACTACACATGAACAATACCAGTGCAAACTACCTCCAGCGAGTTTAAACAGAGCCCATCACGTGAAGTCGATTTTGAAAAGTATATTTCTCTGGAGTTTCAATTTTAATATATATTTAGTAACTTGCAGTCGATCTGTCTTTTTTTTTAAAGAAGAATTAGTCTTTAAATTATGTTGGCATAGGCCTACTGTAAACTTTAACGATCAAAAACAAATCAGTTTTGAAAAGAGATTTTAAAAATTAAAAATTGTACAACGTGATGTAAAGGGTATGCCTCTTTAATTTGACAAGTGATTTTCATTTTAAGCTCTGACAGGATCGAGTGTCAGAGCTTAAAATGAAAATCACTTGTCAAATTAAAGGGGCATCCCCTTTACATCACGTTGTACATGGCACTTGGTGGTCGGTTGGTCGATCCCCGGAAAATTAATCAAAATAAGCCCCTAAGTCTCCTCTAAAACATAACTTCCAAATTTGGACTTTCCGAAACAAGCAAATAAAATAAATTAAATACTTATCAAAAATTGTTTCTAACAATTGTAACAACTTATGGAAAGTTTTTCTTTACCTGTATTGTAAGTTGTTTCATATAGCCAGGCTCAATTTTTCAGTGTTGGTAACACAATGGTGACTCTGGGACAAAATTTACCATATTCTGGTCAGGAGCGTGGAAGTACAGAAGGGCAAGGCTATTTTACTGGGAGTTCATGTAACATTTCTTTAGTTTTCTAATTTTGTGAAAAGCTTAATTTATATCATAATTTTTACAGGTTAATTGGATGAATCGCGCTGAATTTTTTTTCAAAAATGTGAATGTTTTTTTTTGTGGAAAAGATAAAAATGTCAACAGCTGCGCAGGAATTTCTTAAAAGTTATGCATGTCAAATTTAGAAATTTTCTATGCAAGTTGGAATTTTTCTACCTTCTTGGTGTATTTCATATATTTTTGTAAAAATATATTTTTTTTTTTTCAAAGCAGCTGAAAGGACAAAATTAGCGCTGTCAACATGTCACCTCTTCGTCTGACCTACAGTTATGGGGTCAAATTTAGAAATGTTTTATGCAAGTTTAAAATAAATGTTTTTTTGTCATACTATAATCAGCTAATTTTTGTACATGAACTGAAATAACTATAAAGTATAGACTTCTAAACAGTCCTGGTCGCAAAATTTATACTGAAATATAATTAGGTTTGCAAACGAAATATCTTATTACTTTTAAATAAAAAATAATAATTTCCTCAGAAATTTTGAATAATAGAAATAAGATTGTAAAAAGACATGTGGCCATTTTTCCTTAATTACTTTTCTTTCAAGATAATTGTATCATATATAGGCAGCGACAACCAGGGGCGTAAATCCCGGGGGTGGAAGGTATATATCTCCCCCCACACTTTTTGACCGGGGGATGGGCTATTGAATCATAACCCCACACACACACACACACACACTTTTTCGTATTGACAAAAACAAAATGTGGGTTTTGAGGTATTTTGTTAACATCCCAACAACCCAGATGTATTCGATAGCACTGAAAAGTGGAGAAACAAAGTACAAAAGCTTTTAAAATGCGCTTTTTTGATGTAAGCGCGAGTAAACATGTCGATATCCTGAAGAGTGCCTCATAGTGTAATGTGGTGTCCAGGCCCCCCCCCCCCCCTTCAAATTTCCACGAACTGGCAATTTTTTGGATTTTGGTCATCCCCTCCCTCGATTTACGCCACTGGGGACAACAAAGTACATGTAGGTTGATACTCAAGTTGTTACTTGATTATTGTTGTTTATATTCATTTCTTTCTGGTGCATTTACAGCTTACAGTGTATATGATAGGTGGCTGGCAGTACTTCTTAATTGCTAAAGAGAGCACACATTGGATTTTATACTATACATTTTGATACATAAGTTCTGCACTTGATTTAAGCAGTGTATTATGGGCTTGTAGATATTTTTTCTATTAGGGGATTACGTGAGGAGAATAAAAACACAGCTATTTCTAAACTTCACTTTTCGCTTGATTAATTTATTCAGTTGTACATGTATTTAATACATTAAACCTGTCGCAACTGACATTGGGCAGCCAGGGGAGGGCGGGATTTTAAAAGGGAGCAAAATGACATTTATCGCGTTTTGGAAATAACCTTTTCAAATACAGTGCACTAATACCAAAAAAAAACACACCAAAAAAAAACACTTTACATCAAAACAATGCAAATATCTTCCAGTACTTTCTTTGTTTATCTTGTAAAAACTGAGTAATACCACATTTTCTAGAGTGGGATCTAATGGGGGCGGGGTTAGGGGGTCTTAACCCCCCCCCCTTGCCACCCAAACAAAGAGGAAAATCATACAGAAAATGTCAACAAATGCCTGCTCAATCCCCCTCTTGGAAACTTACACTGAGGTAAACGTGCCATTTATTACCTTTCCAGACAGAAGAATTTGAAATTAGCGGATTAATTTTTTTAAGTTTCCTGTAAATTATTATGTTGTTTTTTTTCTTTCCTGCAGTTTTCATGGCAGTGGCAAGCATATTCTATAAAAGGGAGATGGCTAGCTTTACTTTAGCCACCGTTATTTCTGGTTGAACAATTCAGAGTCAGTGTGCAAATTAAATAATTGCTGATACAGTTTGTGCGTAAATGATACATGGCTATAAAGTAAGCAGTAATGTAGTCACGGCACTTTTGTGCTGAAACACAATCCATTGCAAGTCACTCACAAGTCGCCAATTCCAAAGAGTTAACTCACAAGCTATTCCAATGAACTGTGATAACGGCATCTATATATATGGCATATTGTTTATCCCGTGCTACTTGAGACTGGACTTGTGAAATGCCCGCGCTCCATCAGCTAGGAGAACCTTGACTGCAACACGGCAATAAGATCTTGCTGGACGCCATCCCGAGGTTGGCAAAGTACGACTGAAAGCTTGTGCTCGAAGAAAGAGTGGTATTAAAGTTTTGGATTTCGCAACAACAGGTCCCACGTTTCGTGGAATAAGTGGTGCAAGACGTTTGCAGCGGGGTAGTTCACAGTATACTGTACAACCTTTGTACCGCGCACCGCGCAGTTCCGGTTCACGAACCCGACTCGGTCAACCAATCACACGCAAAGAACGTCTTGGAAATTACGCATCGCACTGGTGGACTCAATATGCAAAATAACAGCACATGCACATGCATTCGTGGAAACAAAAGAGCTTTTCCGAAAAACTGTTAGTCAGGGGACGTACCGTACATGTGCAGAAAGAATATTTTCACTGGGAGTTTATTGTAATTACAATCTTCAAACCAAGTCAGTTACTTTTGAGATAACTGCAAATGATCTACTCTACCTTTAAAAATATAGTCCATCATTTGCAGCTATCCAAAAAGTGACTGACGTAATTATAGTTAAAAAAAATACTTGGTTTAAAGATAGTAATGGCACTAATCTCCCTTTGAAATGATCCTTTCACGTATGCTGTCATTTTGAAGAAATCAATGAAAGAAGGCCTTTCCAACGATGCGTCTAAAGACGCATTGTTGGAAATGTCCGTTTGGTAATTGGGTACAGTTCATCAGGTTAGTTGTTCAGCACCCTACTTTAGATTTTGAGAACGTTTGTTGATTCAAACATACATGGAATGTGCTTTTAAAGCTATAGTCCATCATTTGCATCCATCCAAAAAGTAACTGGCGTAATTACTGTTGAAAAACAAACTTGTTTGAAAGATAGTAAGGGAACTAAACTCCCTGTGAAATTATTGTTTCTGGGAAGCTATCATTTTGAAGTAATCAACGAAAGAAGGCATTTCCAACGGTGATTCTTAAGAAGCACCGTAGGAAAATTTAAATTAGTAGTTGTTTTGTTATTCAGCGCAGCGCGCACAAGTATTGGAACGACGCACACGCGCGCGGTTGTTATAATTCGTCGGATCAGTGCGCGACGCCGCGTATAGCTGCAATTCAAAACAATTCAAAACATGATT
The DNA here is from genome assembly GCA_029964075.1 of Patiria pectinifera. Taxonomy (NCBI): domain Eukaryota; kingdom Metazoa; phylum Echinodermata; class Asteroidea; order Valvatida; family Asterinidae; genus Patiria; species Patiria pectinifera. Next base: position 16,938,085 of record CM057131.1, on the reverse strand, counting down.
CAGTAACTTTTGATTTGAAATTGAGATCTTAGAATGCTGCTTTTCTCGGAATGTACAGCTGAAGCTTAGCTGAAACTTCATCAGGTTAGTTGCTCAGTATCCTTCATTAGATTTTGAACACTTTTGTTGCTTCAAACGAACAAAATGCACTAATTACAAATGATGGACTATAGCTTTAAGCAAACGTCACTTGAGAATCAGACACAACTGACGAATGAACACCACATCATATTTGGCTCGTCACGTTTCAATTTATATTTTCCACGCTTACCAACTTCCTGTGCTTACCAAATGTCTGTGCTCTGCACTTTTATTCCACCCTTTATTTCCCCCAGGTAACAGCCAAATAATCTGTGATGGTGTGATTCTACTGGCGGGTCTCTGACAAGACTTCATCACTAGGTCAAAGGTCACTGATTGTGTTGGGTATGCTTACACATGTGCTGCAGAAAATGAATGTGGTAATCACGGGGAAAAAACTGGAAAAATCTCTTTTTCTTTTTTTATTATTGTGAAAGATTTGACTGTCTTGTTGCACCATAAGAATCCATAAATGGGCCAAACTATGTTAAACCATGCTGTTGGATTGAACATTTTATTGGTTGAGAATAGTTTACTTGACATACTGCCGGATTTTGATGCAATGGATTGACCAATCAGGATTGAGGATTCAAGCAAACTTGAATCCTCGATCCTGATTGGTCAATCCATGGCAAAAATGGTATGGTATTATTCTGTATACCACAGTCTGTATAGCTATCCATGTATTGCACTATTCTAAGATAGCGAGTTTGCATGCCGCTTGCACGTGCGTAATAGGATAACCCTTAAAAAGTACAGCGTGTGTTGCATCTTTACTGTGCGTCAAGTTTGCTTGAAAATAGCTTTGTTTGTCAATTTTTACTTCTCATGAACAACACTGTACAAAGCCTTTTGTGGTTTGGAATTTCCCCATTTTTTCCCTCTAAATTCCCAGTTGCATGTCTGATGAAGGAGTGCATCTCCTCATGCACTTTGGATACCTCAAGCGCATCACCTTGTGTATGTAAAGCCAAACCCACAATTCTGAAACTTGATAAGCCAAAATGAAACTAGTCACATGGCACTCGCTATTTTTGCTATCTTGCTGCGCACAACCAAAAAAAAAAGTACTATACGCCTAGCAACAAAAGTACTTTACGCATAATGGAAAGACCTTGTGTCTGATTCTGAGTATTATTTAGTTTCTCAACTATTAAACAAAGTCTATCAAGGAAACCTATATTGTTTCAAGACAGAATTTATAATTAACGTGTCTTTAATATTCAATAGAAATCTATTTTTGCACACAGAGTAACCAAAGAGAATGTTCAGGCGCATGTATTCAGCACATCAATGAGTTTCTATAAACTTTAATATATTTGAGGGATATTACAAGCAATTTGTGGTAAAAATTAAGAGAACTGAAAATGTAACACTTCTCACTTGAGCACCAGAAGCTAAGATGGGGAAAAAAAATGTGTTGTGGTGCCCTGACAGAACAGCTTACATGATGTTTCTCAATATTACGTTTTGCCCTTCACTGACGCATAAACACTGTATACTCAAGTGTGTTACCTCCTGTGTGAAAATTGGACAAATCACTCGGGTGGGACTCAAACCACGACCTCCTGCTTTCTACTTGACCACCGAGCTTGTGGGATCGGTTGGCTGGTTCAAACTTGCTGCTACACCAGATTCGTACCAGCCAACCAATCCCGCAAGCTCGGTGTTCGAATGGTAAGACGTCTACACTAGAAAGCAGGAGGTCGTGGGTTCGAGTCCCACCCGAGTTAAATTTCCAAATTTCACTCAGAAGGTAACACAATGAGTATACAGTGTTTACACTTCGGTCAAGGGCAAAACATAATATTGATTTACATCACCACGACACAAAGTCATCTTATGAATAGTTACATGATGTTTGTATCATGGTCAATTAAAGACTGGACTTGTCAGAGATATTTAATCATACTTTTATGTCCACCTTTCTTATTAATAATGAAGCATTATAACACCTACTTTCAGTTTTTAACCATTTGTATACAAATCCATCGTTTGAATTTGCCCGATGTGGGTAATTCTAGTGTCACAAATAATAGCTGTTTTTAGCTGTTTTTCTACATGTATAAGCATGGAGTTTAGACTGTTTTTTCCCATCAAGAAATTACTGATGTTTAAATTTGTGATCTCGGCATCAGAATGTCAATGTCTGTTTAGGAAACAGTTTCAAGTCTTGGGCTTGAATCAATAATAGTTAACTCTGTGTACATAATAAATGACATGTTGTTATCGCCTTTAACTTCGTTTAATTACAGAAATAAAAGTTGGGCTCAAATGCATCGTCTGTGACACCACAGTTACCTGTATGTATTACCATATGCTGTTTACATTTATTTGTTTTATGTGATAAGAGGTTCACAGTCCATTATACTAAATAGTCAAGGGAAAATTTACCATGGAGTTCTTTATAAAAAAAATTGCTTGACATGTTTGCTTTTGCTTCAGGTTTGGAGAGGCTTTGTGAATAGTTTATACACATTTCAGCATTATAGTGCTTGCATTTTGGTTGGTATTCTGGTTTTTGCTGTTTGAAAGTAGTGTATTTTGGGTGCCAAGCAGCCTGGTTTTGTGAGTATTGTCTTAAAGTCTTTCTGGATTAAAAAAGGGTTTGAAAAACCACTAAGAATTTTAATTCCCTTCAAAAGTATTTGAAAAAATTGCAAGTGTTGAATATGTTATGACGAGTTAAAGAAAGAAGCTTTTTAAGATATCTTTTGTGAGAAACACAACAATTCCTCTACTTAGGGGTGGACCAACAAGTCAGAAAAAGAGCACATGCATAGAATGTCACAAGTTGATCATAACTTAACTGAAGTTGGCATTTGGTTTATAGTCTATCGTGCACACTTTATGACTGTTGAGTGTACTTGTGTAGTATGAAACAAATTATATTTACACTGATGGAGGTACATGTACTACCAAAAAATATGGTTGTGGACTTTGCATGTTATGTACTCTATTGTAACTAAGAGTATAATAACGACTTTTCTTTATGTCAAGACTAGTGATTCTAAAAAGTTATGTTGTGGAAATAAAATGGGTTTAACCTTTTACTTATTTTAATCTCTGAATCACATTTACTGAAGAGTATATTTCTGTACACTTTTTTTTACTTTGGATTGAGACTTAAATCGACCAGCGTTGAGTGATGAGAAGATTCTTTACGAAATTTGAATAAGTTGCACCTGTTCCTGCACTAGCTCCGGTACTCTGAGTAGCCACTGATGTATTCACTCTGTGTACATAATATATGATATGTCGTCATAGCATAATTTTATCTTTATTTAATTACAGAAATAAAAGTTGGGTTGAAATGCAATGCCTGTGACACTAGAATGAATTGTTTTACGTGATATAAGAGGTTCACAGTCCATTTAGTCAAGGGAAAATTCACCATGGAGTTCTTTGTCAAAAAAAATTGCTTGACATTTTTGCTTTTGCTTCAGGTTTGGAGAGGCTTTTTGAATAGTTTAGACGCATTTCAGCATTACAGTGTTTGTACTCTGGTTTGTATTCTGGTTTTTGCTATTGTGAAGTAGTGTGTTTTGGGTGCCTGGTTTTGCAAGTACTGTCTTACTTTCTGTGGATTAAAAAAGGTTTGAAAAACCACTAAGTATTTACAGTAAAATGTCCCTTCCAAAGTATTTGACAAATAAAATAAACAGTGTTGAAAATGTCATGATCAGTTAAAGAAGCTTTGTAAGATGTTTTACATCATCTGTCGAGAAACACAATTCTTGTGGACCAACAAGTCAGCAACGGAGCACGTTCACACATGGAAACGTCAATAGGTCGGCAGCAGCAGGTGGTGTTTTATCTCGGCGTGATGCGTCATATCATATAACAAGCTGATTTACCCGATCATAGATCGGGTAGGGCGAAGTGTTGGGGATGAAAATTTGGGGAGTTAAATGTAAATGGGGATATAGTTAAGGAGACATGCAGTTATTGAAAAACAATTTCTGTGGTGTGATCCGAGGCAATTTCTGACCACTAAAACCAATTTCAGCATAAGATCATCTTTTAAAGTTTTGAGTTTGGAGTAATTGAATCAGCTACATGTATTCTGAGCAATAGAATCATTGTTGTAGGATGCAATTTTTATTCGGGGAAGAAAAAGTGTGTGTGTGGGGGGGACCAAACAATGTCCCCCGCTTTAAAATGGGGGGGGTCCCCCTGTCCCCCGTCGATTTACGCACATGATAATTATGTACCATGGCAACTGTCTGTAAATGTTCCCGTTGGTCTGTTAAATTGGCATTTTGTGAGGCAGTCGCATTTGGAAAACGCAGTGAAAAGGTTACCGTAGTACACAGGCGAAGGCTGATTGTACATTTTTGACAATGAACCATAATGCAATAAAACGTAAATAAGGTGTCATTTGAAATGAAAATGTTTAGAGTTACCATAACATTACAAACGGTCTGAACCATGGAGGAAGGTCATAATTAAGTTTCAGTATTGGACTCTTCAACAAACGTAAACTTGAACTTCTTACAATTTGCGAGACCGTCTGCGAGGAAAAAGTCGATTTAACTTTTATTGAAGTTGGTTCAACCAAGAGCAAGTTTTACTCGGCCTCCGAGAAATGTTTGCTCCTGAAAGGATCCGAGGCCGCGGTCTCCCGCGACACCAAAATGGCTCCACGTCCGTGGAAAAATGTGGGTGTCTTCCGCCGGGTTGGACACTTTATCGTCGATTTTTTTGTAAATGCATCGATCCTTCGTTGACCCCAAACAGGCCCCCGAAATTATAACACGACACTGAATTATACGTGGCGGGCAGCGAACTCACAACGCTCAGCCTTGGTGGTGGTGGAAGCATGGAGCTGTAAACACATTATGGAAGCAACAGCACTCTATCACGCGACGTCACATGCTTGCGCTTCAAATAGCGAGCACCGTAGACCCAACCTCGTTTCCAGGGTGTGTAGCAGGCTGCAGTACGCGTTGCCATCGACGGTTAATTTTACGCATAGCTCGGAAGTACTACGCAGTGTAGACTTTCGATTGGTCAGACCGCGCAAGGCATACTAATGTGTAAGTCCTTCTGAGTATTCGTTGCACTCGGCGCAGGGGCGGCAAGCGAAGCATATGAAAGAATAGGGACACTTGATGGCCACGCACCATGGAGAAAAAATATTTTACCAAGGTCACCCCATGCTACCGTTTGGTGAACTCTTTTGCAAAACAGCTAAGTAGAACACGTAAACGCAACCCCTACGTCGAAGCCGCTGACCTCGCACAGTCTAGACACGCAGAAAAAGCCAGCACAGGGGGCGGCCAGGCAGTCAACGTGAAAGCGCACACGACGGCAAATTCCTGCGCAAAACGCAGTCACGAAAAATCGACGAAACGGATCGCCGGTCCGTACGGGAAAATCAGGACGACCCGAAGTGTCCGACCCGGCGGAAGACACCCTCCGCATTTTTCCACGGACGTGGAGCGATTTTGGCGCCGCGTGAGCCCGCGGTCTCGGATCCTTTCATGAGCAAACATCGTCTCGGAGGCCGAGTAAACTTCTCTCTTATATATAGTATAGATGAAGTCCGTGCCGTAAATAACACCAAGGGTCAACGGACGCGTCCATACCTCAGACTCGGAGGGATTACAACAAATTGTGGCGCAAAACGGCGCATGTACATGTATATACATGTATTACAAAATAATGTTTTGATTTTATAAAGTATTGTGACACTCACTGCTTTTCCAGTACAATTAATGCATTGGTTAGAGACGTACAGAAACGAGAAAAAAACTGCGCTTAGCCCTAATGGGTCTACCCCTGTTATAAACAATAATAAATTGAAGGACTTTATTTTAAATCCCATTTCGTGCATGGCACGATCCTACTGAAGTTACCACTAAATTAATGTTCTCTGGAAAGAGAGGAGTGCCGTGATTGGCTTGGAAAAAAATCTTTCCCCCCTCCTCCAATCAAAATAATTCTTATATTGTTGGAAAGAGCATTTCATACGACTGAGTAACTGAGCCCAAAAAACGGCCAGAAAACGTGTTGACCTCGAGCTCCATAGGAAATCAAGTTTGTTGGTGTTTATTTGCATTTTCAACTCAAAAAGGCCCTATAATCCCGAACATGTTATACATTAAAAATGTGATCATCTTGAAGAGTATACAGTCATACTTTCAAATGCTGAGCAAGTGGTTGGATATGATTGTAACGTCAATCTTTTTAACGGGCGAAAGTTCGGAAGAGGGGGGTGTGTTTTCGGGGCGAATTTATTTGTTAAGCACATTGTCGTGAGGGCTGTTGAATGTCCGCAAGGAACGGTTTTCAAAATACTTCTTTGGAGAGGTGAAAACCACCTCTTCCCCGCCCCCCCCCCAAAAAAAATCGGGGCGGGCCACGGGCGGCACTGAAAAGTGAAAACAAAAATAAATGGCCTAAAGTAATGCAGAATGTAAGGGAAAAGAAAGCTGGAATGAAATTGATTATCGCGGAAAGGTATTATTTTTTTATGAGTAAATGGTGAACATTCTCTTTTTTTGTATAAGACTTACCCTTCAATAAAATGGAATCGTCATTTCCAGAATGCCAACGTGACCCCCACGCACTGCACGGCCGTATGAATTATGGTTGCAGACCCCAAAGTAAACTGCCATAGACCCCAATGATAAATGCCCCCACTTCAGAAATGCAAGAAAAATACTCACAACTCTTCAAGGTGTTCGAGACACACTCAAATTAAAGCTTATTTCATCATCTTTCATTTTCTTTGCAATTTTTGGAGGGTTAACTGATGACTTTTAGGAGGAATTTCCATCCGAAGATGATCACCCCTTCAAATAGTCCTGAAGCCCATCGCCATTTTGAAAAACGATGCCTACACTCCTTGCAAAATAGAGCGCTTTTAGGGTCCTAATTACATCCAAATTACACAGAACTGCAAGCTCCCAGTCCTGTGCACGGCTTCCACCCATATTTTTTACAAACCCTCAAGTTCATGTCCCACAATACTCTCAAATGCTGAAGATTTTGAAGGGCGTAGGCAATTTAGGGCCTATTTACTGGTCTGCACTATGTGATGCGATCATTACATTAGTCGTTTGTCGGGAATTTTATTTGGAGAACATACAGGCCAAAATAGGGCCACTTCATCACATCACTTCATCACAACCCTTGGCTGACCGGGGTCGACAAACGACTTATATCGTCAACACACTTGCGCGGTCACCGCGGTAGTAGCTGTGTAGGCCTACCACCATGGAGGAATAGAAATTTCGATTTCTTCACGAACCGAAGAACGATTTATTCCTTGTTTACGGAGCAGATTTCGACCTGAAAATATCGTCCGAAAAAAGAAAAGACTTCAGAACGTAAGTCCACTTTTTACGGAAGCGTATTTAGGTCATGGCCAAAAAAAAATTTGAGGCGCATTTCGCCCGGGCAGATTACTATTTCGCCCGGGCGGATTACATTTTGAGCTGTTTTTCAGCTTTAAACAGCTCAAATTAACCCAATTTGCAATTAATATGAATTTGGATTATTATCAGGTATTGCCGACTGATGTTCTTTATAAACGTGACTTTCGTTCATTAATAAGTTACGAATTTACTGAAAAATCATGATGCTTTGTTATCTGAAAGGCTATAGACATTAATAAATATATCATATTCTCAAGGCAAAGGCGCTTGACCTCTCCTTTCTGATAAAAGTATCACTTTGTCCATATCCACTGTCCGATAAGGATATAAAATGTGTTTCAAGTCATGGTTAGGCCAAAAAAAAAAAGTCTCCGGTTTCTGGTATGCGCGCGCGTCGCCGTAGCCATGCGCGTCGGCAAAATGAAAAAGTTTTTTTTTCAATGAAAGATGATGTCTCAAAACCGCCAAACTCACTGGTTTGACTGGAATCCTGCTGCAGCACAATTTTAACGTGTTTTTAGATTGGGTTGTGGTCGAGAATAAGCTTTATGTGGCCTCTCTGGACTGCCATATATTTGCACTAAGTTTAGTCGGGCACCATTTGCAGTCATCAGCCGACATTTCAATGATTTGAAGCAAAAAAATCAGGTAAAAAAAAAAAAAGCCGCGTCGCCGCACCACTTTTTGGGCAAGCTCCATACCAGAAACCGGAGACTTTTTTTTTTTGGCCTTATGAGATTTTTTTTTTTAATATAAGGGGTCTGTCTGCATTTTTTAATTAACCTAAGTTTGACCTTCCGGTTAACCATCCGGATTATCAATGTCAACAAAAAATGAAAAGATTTTCCTGTTGTTTAAAAGTTATAATGATCAAAATCATGTTCTTTGTATGTAATTGCTTGTATGTAGTACCTGGTGACGTCAAAGTGAAGTGACTGAGTAATCGAACGTCAGGATAAGTTTCAAGTTCATATTGCTATGAACGTTTTGAAGAAAGGTCGCAGAGAATTTTTGTCCAAAATTTAATCCCTAAACCGTAACATTAACAACCCATATCACCTTCAAAAGTCGATCAGATAAGAGAGCATTACAGTTGGTACTTCTGGGTTGTGGCACCTTGTAAAATATTATTATTTTCAAATTGAATTGATAATTGTCTAGCATTACATTCAATGTACTTTCCAATGAGACATCGCACGACATCAAAACTCGGCCCATGACAAGTAAACAATTAATCACATTGAACTTTGGAATTAAGAGTGGGACGCTCCTAATTCGTTCTGAACAGCGTGCACAATTTCTGAATTGGAGCGCGCCATTTAAAAACACTGTTAAAATTGGTATAAATGCCTGAAAAAGCAAACAAGCACATTTATTGGTTAAAGGGCATTATATTCCTATACATTCCTTTTTGGAAAAAGCACGTATATACCAGCTTTAACATGATTTTTTTCCGTTTAGTACATGTTTTATAAATGAACGAAAATCACGTAAAAATCTATGATTGTAATACCTGATGACGTCACAATGACGTCACGGTAATATGTACTACTCTTTGTCGCGATGTTCAGTCAAAGTTTCAAGTTTATGAACCGTTTTAAAGAAAAGTTGCAGAGAATAATACTATTGTCCAATCATCCCCCCCCCCAAGTTAAAAAAAAAAATGAGATTATTAAACAGACCGATTACCCAACAAAAGTATTTAACAATTTTAAGCGGTCCAAAATGTTCCTAAAATACTAGCAGATTCATATTTATTCCAAAATTTGAGCTGTTTTGAGCTCAAAAACTGCTCAATATGTAATCCGCCATAAAGGGTAAATACTAATCCGCCCGGGCGAAATACTAATCCGTCCGGGCGAAATAGTAATCCGCCCGGGCGAAATAGTAATCCGCCCGGGCGAAATAGGAATTCGCCCGGGCGAAATAGTAATCCGTCCGTGGGAAATAGTAATCCGTCCGGGCGAAATAGTAATCCGTCAGGGCCAAATAGTAATCTGCCCGGGCGAAATAGAGGGCCGGAATTTTTTTTTGGTCATGTCCTAAATACACTTCTGTAGGTATGGGTGTCCACAGTCGCAGGAAGGGCTCGCCCTCATCCTCCGTTGATGTACGTGGTGGGCAGTACGCAAAATTAAACCGGCTGTAATGTCTGATGGTTTGGTTTTGGTATATAGGGCCTACGTGGATATCTGCCTAATGTATCTAACACCGAATTATCCTAGGCGTCTCTCTCCCGACGTGTTAAAATGTTTATAAAGTGTTGCAAGAAAGGGCGTTTATTATGTGCTCATAAGTTAAAACACTATCGGTTTTAGGCCTACATAAAGTGCATTTTATAAAGTGTAACAAACAAATACGCTCCATGTTCAATGCAGTCATAATGGCTTCGCTCAAAGTTCAACCAGGTCCAACAAAATAAAGTAATTAAATCGAGCCGTTTTAATCAGTTAAGGGAATTCCGGTTTCCTATTTTTGACAACTGTGACTGCGAAATTTGAGGAAGTTTTAAAAACCCAAAATAGAACCAGAACAACAACTGATAAAAGACATTGAACAAACAACTGTCCACTCAGATATGCCCGTCCTGAGCATAATGCTAAACTAAGCAAAAAGCAAAAAGCAAGATACCAAACACGGAGCAGAAATGTTAGTTGCAGAGAGTTGGCTTTGCTACACTACAAGGTGATGATCATTCTGCCATTATTACTCTGACATCATGATGACGTCATCGGGTGTCAAATTACAAGCAATTTTAGCTGGAAAAGGGTCAAATTACCTTCACCCAAAATAATCAGTGATGTTCATATTCAGTAATAAGATAGACCATGAATTAATGAACATTTCTTTCGGGAACGTGAACTCACTTGACCCTTTCTTCCGGGTCATCCGGAAGGTTAAAGTTAGGTGAATTCAAAATGAAGACTATAGCCTGAAATCAAAACAAAGCAAAATTTCTTCCATACGGTTTACGGTATAATCATAAAACCTAGTGTGAATTTGTACCACGTTACGAAGAGACTATATATTTTTTTACATCATCATGACGTCATCAAGTATCAAATAAAAAGTGATTTAATGGCAGATTTTGACGAAATAGTTTGCGCTATATCTTTTGAACTAAATAAAGTATCGTGTTCGTTTTTTCGTAAAGTTGTAGACTATGCTGTGCGAAACAATTCTTGTCCCCGGACACAAAACCGCTTGACCTTCACTTCCGGTGTTACCGGAAGTGCAATAAAAACCGAGTATAACTCAAAAGGGGAAGCATTTTACTACACACATATATATTATGAAGGTGTTTATTGAGGAATGCCAGACACAAAACAGTGCGATGACGTCATCTTTCGAAAGGGCGCCCCCTAGCGGCATATCAAATAGGGTTTGCTTTCTTTAATTTGAAACCAACTGTTAAAATTTCACGAAATCGCCTCTTGATATTCTTTGATAAACCACAGATAATTTGGCAAGGTTTCAAATTCATGACGTCATCAGACCGAAAGTTACTTCTATGAGAATTTGAAAAAGATAATATTTTAATTATATCATTTGATTCGTGTCGTATATCTTCGTAGCCCAAATAACGATATCCATTTGATTCATGTCGTATATCTTTGTAGCCCAAATAACGATATCCACAATGTTCACACTTTGCTTCCAAATACTGTGACGTCATCAAACCGGAAGTTAGGTGTTTTGAATACATTCAGTTATATTTTCCATATTTTCATACGTTATTAAACTTCACAACAAACATTTATCCACTCCGAATTACATCAGTATTCATTTCCAGTTTTTGAATAATGACGTCATAAAGCCAGAAATAACTTGTATGTGTACAAAGAATGTTTACTAAAATTTATCGCACCGTTAAAGATGCATTCTAAACAAAGAATTGGTTGTACTGGAAAGGATTTAATTTGTGATCCTTTGTTCTTACTTAAGCATATTCATAACTCAACTCGGCAGTGTTTAATGAACAAATTTCCTGCCCGACCACTCTGCGTTTGTAACAACAAACGCAAACCTCTAGTCTTTATTTTATGTTGCTTTGTACACAGCTCGACGTGCATACCCATAATTAGGCCGTGCCGCATAATAACACCAAGGGTCAATGGACGCGTCCATACCTCAGGGGGATTACAACAAATCGTGGCGCAAAACGGCGCATGTATATATTACAAAATAATGTTTTGTTTATAAAATATTTTGACACTCACCACTTTTCCAATACAATTAATGCATTGGTTAGAGACGTACATAAACAAAAAAAAGGTTTATTCCTGTTATAAACAATAATAAATTGAAGGACTTTATTTTAGATCCCATTTCGTGCATGGCACGATCCTACTGAAGTTACCACTAAATTAATGTTCTCTGGAAAGAGAGGAGTGCCGTGATTGGCTTGGAAAAAATCTTTCCCCCCTCCTCCAATCAAAATAATTCTTATATTGTTGGAAAGAGCATTTCATACGACTGAGTAACTGAATCCAAAAAACGGCCAGAAAACGTGTTGACCTCGAGCTCCATAGGAAATCAAGTTTGTTGGTGTTTATTTGCATTTTTCAACTCAAAAAGGCCCTATAATCCCGAACATGTTATACATTAAAAATGTGATCATCTTGAAGAGTATACAGTCATACTTTCAAATGCTGAGCAAGTGGTTAGATATGATTGTAACGTCAATCTTTTTAACGGGCGAAAGTTCGGAAGAGGGGGTGTGTTTTCGGGGCGAATTTATTTGTTAAGCACATTGTCGTGAGGGCTGTTGAATGTCCGCAAGGAACGGTTTTCAAAATACTTCTTTGGAGAGGTGAAAACCACCTCTTCCCCGCCCCCCCCCCCCCCAAAAAAAAATCGGGGCGGGCCACGGGCGGCACTGAAAAGTGAAAACAAAAATAAATGGCCTAAAGTAATGCAGAATGTAAGGGAAAAGAAAGCTGGAATGAAATTGATTATCGCGGAAAGGTATTATTTTTTTATGAGTAAATGGTGAACATTCTCCTTTTTTGTATAAGACTTACCCTTCAATAAAATGGAATCGTCATTTCCAGAATGCCCCCCACGGGTCAAATAGTCCTGAAGCCCATCGCCATTTTGAAAAACGATGCCTACACTCCTTGCAAAATAGAGCGCTTTTAGGGTCCTAATTACATCCAAATTACACAGAACTGCAAGCTCCCAGTCCTGTGCACGGCTTCCACCCATATTTTTTACAAACCCTCAAGTTCATGGCCCACAATACTCTCAAATGCTGAAGATTTTGAAGGGCGTAGGCAATTTAGGGCCTATTTACTGGTCTGCACTATGTGATGCGATCATTACATTAGTCGTTTGTCGGGAATTTTATTTGAAGAACATACAGGCCAAAATAGGGCCACTTCATCACATCACTTCATCACAACCCTTGGCTGACCGGGGTCGACAAACGACTTATATCGTCAACACACTTGCGCGGTCACCGCGGTAGTAGCTGTGTAGGCCTACCACCATGGAGGAATAGAAATACTGATTTCGATTTCTTCACGAACCGAAGAACGATTTATTCCTTGTTTACGGAGCAGATTTCGACCTGAAAATATCGTCCGAAAAAAGAAAAGACTTCAGAACGTAAGTCCACTTTTTACGGAAGCGTATTTAGGTCATGGCCAAAAAAAAATTTGAGGCCCATTTCGCCCGGGCAGATTACTATTTCGCCCGGGCGGATTACATTTTGAGCTGTTTTTCAGCTTTAAACAGCTCAAATTAACCCAATTTGCAATTAATATGAATTTGGATTATTATCAGGTATTGCCGACTGATGTTCTTTATAAACGTGACTTTCGTTCATTAATAAGTTACGAATTTACTGAAAAATCATGATGCTTTGTTATCTGAAAGGCTATAGACATTAATAAATATATCACATTCTCTAGGCAAAGTCGCTTGACCTCTCCTTAGGCTTTATGATAAAAGTATCGGTTTGTCCATGTCCACTGTCCGATAAGGATATAAAATATGTTTCGAGTCATGGTTATGAGATTTTTTTTTTTAATATAAGGGGTCTAGTGTCTGCATTTTTTAATTAACCTAAGTTTGACCTTCCGGTTAACCATCCGGATTATCAATGTCAACAAAAAATGATTTTCATGTTGTTTAAAAGTTATAATGATCAAAATCATGTTCTTTGTATGTAATTGCTTGTATGTATAGTACCTGGTGACGTCAAAGTGAAGTGACTGAGTAATCGAACGTCAGGATAAGTTTCAAGTTCATATTGCTATGAACGTTTTGAAGAAAGGTCGCAGAGAATTTTTGTCCAAAATTTAATCCCTAAACCGTAACATTAACAACCCATATCACCTTCAAAAGTCGATCAGATAAGAGAGCATTACAGTTGGTACTTCTGGGTTGTGGCACCTTGTAAAATATTATTATTTTCAAATTGAATTGATAATTGTCTAGCATTACATTCAATGTACTTTCCAATGAGACATCGCACGACATCAAAACTCGGCCCATGACAAGTAAACAATTAATCACATTGAACTTTGGAATTAAGAGTGGGACGTTCCTAATTCGTTCTGAACAGCGTGCACAATTTCTGAATTGGAGCGCGCCATTTAAAAACACTTTTGAAATTGGTATAAATGCCTGAAAAAGCAAACAAGCACATTTATTGGTTAAAGGGCATTATATTCCTATACATTTCTTTTTGGAAAAAGCACGTATATACCAGCTTTAACATGATTTTTTTTCCGTTTAGTACATGTTTTATAAAATCACGTAAAAATCTATGATTGTAATACCTGATGACGTCACAATGACGTCACGGTAATATGTACTACTCTTTGTCGGGATGTTCAGTCAAAGTTTCAAGTTTATGAACCGTTTTAAAGAAAAGTTGCAGAGAATAATACTATTGTCCAATCATCCCCCCCCCCAAGTTAAAAAAAAAAATGAGATTATTAAACAGACCGATTACCCAACAAAAGTATTTAACAATTTTAAGCGGTCCAAAATGTTCCTAAAATACTAGCAGATTCATATTAATTCCAAAATTTTGAGCTGTTTTGAGCTCAAAAACTGCTCAATATGTAATCCGCCATAAAGGGTAAATACTAATCCGCCCGGGCGAAATACTAATCCGTCCGGGCGAAATAGTAATCCGCCCGGGCGAAATAGTAATCCGCCCGGGCGAAATACTTATCCGCCCGGGCGAAATAGTAATCCGCCCGGGCGAAATAGGAATTCGCCCGGGCGAAATAGTAATCCGCCCGGGCGAAATAGTAATCCGCCCGGGCGAAATAGGAATTCGCCCGGGCGAAATAGTAATCCGTCCGTGGGAAATAGTAATCCGTCCGGGCGAAATAGTAATCCGTCAGGGCGAAATAGTAATCTGCCCGGGCGAAATAGAGGGCCGGAATTTTTTTTTGGTCATGTCCTAAATACACTTCTGTAACTTTTGCTTCCTATCGACGTTTTCTTCGACTTTCCTCATGCAAGTGAAGTCCGCCCTTGAGTTTGGACACTGGCGCGAACGATTTTCGTTTTCACATAGTTACAAGAATGTTACAAAAATAAAATTCGGAGAAAAACGCTTTGAAACGTTAAATAAAAGCCTTTAACCCTAAAAAGGCCCGGGGCGGAATCTGCCCCCCCCCCTAAACTTTTTCCGCGATAGCTTTGAAATTTTTTTGTTCGCGTCCCCAGCTGTTACGACTTTTTAGCCTCGAGCCTTGCGCATCTTTTGATACCAAAAACATAAAAATCGCGCCGTGAAAACTGAATTTTCCCATATGCGTTGTGCATGTGTTCATAGAGCCGAAGAGAATTAACCCACTCGTACATAATTATGAATAATTAATTAGCCATAATTCCAAAATCCTTTTAACTATAGTCATGAATTTCTTGGGTATGTTCATGATGAGTTGCTCTATATGCATGTACCGAGTTTCAACAGTTTTCGTCACTCGATGGGCTGAGATCTTAGGATCCCCCCCCCCCCCCGGCGGCTGAGAGATGAACAAAATAACCCGGTCCTTTTTGGGTTAAACTAGTGAACGTTTAATACTTCGTGCAAACGGAAATATATATATACATTACAGAGTTGTAACGAGTCACAGAGTGTGGTCGAGTCGAGTCGAGTCGAGTCAAGTATTTAGCTCGAGTCAATTCGAGTCACAAATATTTGAACACTATACAATAAATACAATAAAAATCAACAAACACAAGAGAGAAAGAATACAAGGCACCAGTCTATTACGAAAATCTAAAGACATGAAGTATGCTGTATGGTACCCAACCAACAGTTTCCATTGCTAGCTCACGTCACAGATAAGAAGATGTGAAACTTCGGTCTTACAACTGGTTTGGCTTCGGGTCTAGATTTTGTTGTTCGCTGATCGCTGACAACGTTCAAAACCTTATTGCATTATACAAAACTGTTTCTGATTTCAGGGGTCACGGTGATCGGACAAAAATGAAAAATCTACGAACTTCGGTTGACATGTATACATGTACATGTACATGTGTTATTGTACATGTACATGTGTTATTGTACATGTACATGTATTATTGTACATGTACTTGTATAGATGTACATGCACATCCATATATAGGGCATTTACATTTTATGTAGGCCTACTGACTGTAATTTCTGTAATTTTTGCAAATTTTGTCGCTTCAGTAAATCAAACAAATGGGGGAAAATTAGGAAAAAATGTCTGTTCATTAAATAATATAATCCATATGTGATTGATTTAATGTCTTTTTTGTGTGTGATGTTATTACTTTTGCATGTTTGCAGAGAGAAAGAAACGATTCCCACAAAAAAATATGAACGGTGCTTAAAAAGTTTAAATAGTAATCTTACTTTAAACATGGAGGAAGGAATAGCTTTAAACTACAGTCCCAGGCTTCCAAAACATTTTTGAAATTTTGTGTTGGTGGTGGCTATTTTTCAAAGCACTACTGCAGCTCAAACTTATTTCCATCCACAATGACACTTTATTACCAATTCTTCCAACCATACTCTTAAATTTGACAAAATCGCGGCAATATTGACTCCAATGTGTTTGCGAATTGCTAGCTCACGATCGTCACTGCGCAATACATATGCACACGCAATACACAAACACGAGGTGTAAACCCATTGAAAATTATTTTTAGTCTGGTCCTCAAGTACTACACTGCGCACACTGCATTGATGTCTATCAGGTTTTTGACCGCACTGCTTATTAGACTTGTGTCACCAGTCCATCCATTATCGTAAATTAGGGCCTATTTCTCCCGAAGTGTTTTGGGCGATATTACGGAAACAGAAAACATTGGAAATCCGGAATCCGCATAAAATTCCGCAGACGTTAGACTAAAAATCCGGAAATGCGGAAAAATCACATCCCTTGATTATTTAAAGGTGGGCACGTCCGTATCCATTTTTTTGTGTGAAATCGGGACATGAATTTAGCCAGCGTTCCACCAAGAACTTCAAAATCGCCCGAAACCAATGATGAAACCACGGATTGAGAAATGCGTTTCAAGTCTGGTTCCGGGTTTAGCATTACATGCTATAGAATCACAAGGTGGGAGTCCGCGACACGGTGCATGTTTGTTGTTTCATTATGGCTGCATACCTGCAAATAAACTCCCATAGACACTAGTGCTAAATGCCCATACTTCAAAATTCTTTTAAAAATACTCAAAACTCTCACAGGTATTCAAGCTGCACAGAAAAATCATAATCAACATGTCATCTTTCGTTTTCTTTTCAATTTTTGGCGGGTTGACCATTGACTTTTCGAGATATTTTCACCCAAAGAAGACGACCCCTATTTTCCCCAAAGCGGAAAAGTAGCCATCTTGAAAAACGATCCCTCCCACAACATGGCAAAATAGCGCCACTTTCGAGCCCAATAGCATCCAAAATGCTCAGAATTGGAAGCCCCAAGTCCGGGCCAGAGGTTGCTTTTATTTTTTGGGACTCGAGTCTTATTAGCCTTCCTCGAGTCGAGTCATTCTGATGAGGGACTCGAGTCGAGTCGAGTCATTTACTCGCAATGACTCGAGTCGAGTCGAGTCATTTACCCGTCGGGACTCGAGTCGAGTCGAGTCGCCAAAAAATGTGACTCGAGTCGGACTCGAGTCGAGTCATTGACTCGAGTAATTACAACTCTGATACATTGTTTACCGAGTGAGCGCATGGTGTACTTTGGACTTTGGTGTTACTTCGTGACTTGCATGAACTAATTTCGGACTACGAAATACACATGCATACTCGTATTTGATTAAAAATAGAATTTGCGTCAGGTTTTGGTTTAAACAATTTTACATTTTTTTAATGTATATTTATATATATATATTGTTGGGTTTTTTTTACGCCATTGGAGTAAGCATACGTTTTCCCCGTCGTTTTCATTCAATGTACGATAAATGTTGTGTGTGTCACATAAATGTTACACACAGCTCCAATACACAAATGTTGTTTCTTATAGCGCCCGTCCACAGAAAGCGACAACTGGGCGGCTGGAATCACAACTAGCCCACACTGAATAGATAGACTTACTTTGTTTTCAACCTCGATTCTAATAGTAAGCCCTGGATAGGAAACTTTCTTCTGTATCCTGATTCGATACCGCAATTGGAAAGTAATACATTTCTATCGTGTACTTGGTGTTATTTCCACTCGTGCATTACGTGTTTTTAAGTTCTTGTAATTATTTCGTCCACACATTTTCTTAAAAATAATAATTTCCTTTCCAATTTGTTCAAGTAATGAAATGTGACTGCATTATTTGTCTGGTAAAGATTGTAACATAAATTTTTGGGGGAAAAAAATCGTGTTTCCGTTACTCAGGCAATGCTCACGCCGCGACAAATTATGTTTTACCCTAGACACCACACAAAACAAACGCTGCTGTGAAGCACAGGACGGCACCAGACTATTCCTCATTTGCATATGCCCCTACATGTTCAAAAATTGTGGACATGCAAATGATCCCAGGGTGAAAGAGCTAATTAATGGTTTCAACCCAGGGGTGTCTTGAAAAAAAAAATGTTTTCAAATGTACAAGACTGTTTATTAATTTAATTCTGTGTAATTTGGGGCCAAGCAAGTATTTCTTTCTCCTGTCACTGTACCCTTCAAGTTCAACACGTGACAATGTGTTTCCGATAAATCGTGGCGAAAGCTCTTACCAAGAATATTCAGACATTTTCTGAGAACGATGAACATTAAGGCACCAATAATTATAGACACAATAAAAATAATTCGGGAAAAGACTTCAACTAATTTTACGTTATAATTGCATTTTTGCTTCCATTATAGAGACGGTAAAATGACGAGGCGAGTCGGAATTCGAATGCAGTGGGTACCATCATCATTGCTGTTATACTGCATCTGTAAGCAGTCACAAAATAATAATAATCTTTTTTTGCGGACTCATGATGTGATCTGGGTGCACTGCATGGATTGTAAATCTAAACTCAGTAATCCCAATATTCATTCCCAAATTACAGGTAAATTCAGTTTTAAAGTCTAAACGAGTATTTCGGGGTTGTATGGGAAATTCCAATGTGGTTAATAAAAGTGGTTGTGAATTACGGGCAAATATCTTTCGGGAAATCCTGACTACATCTGGGGGTGAAATACGGCAATGGTTTCCTTCTATAATGCCTCCAAACACAATTATGAAAGCAAATCTGGCGGTGTTTGACTTTTGGTCGAAACTGAGAAAACTGTTTTACAGGAGTTAACGACTGAATTTACTACATATTCAATTACTAATCAAGAGCAATACAATTGTGTCAACAAGAATTTCGATTGACCTAGATTTCCTATAGGCTTTATGTAGTAAAATCAGAAATGATGTCTCGTTCATTCTACTGGTTTAGGTACAGTAGTCCAAGCGGTCACCGTTGAAGCCTTGTTCTTAGAACGAAGCCACCGTGGGGTTGTGCCCTGTCCCCTGGCTAAATCTTGCAAAATGCTGGTAGAAGAGGTCGACGCGATGTACTGGCTCTATGGCTCAATAAGCAACACAGCCCTGCTCATCTCATACTTCAAGGGAAGAGTGGCTCCCCAAAACGGGATCCCAGAGGGCGTCTATGATATTGACAATGAGTGCAATCTAATCATTGAGAACGTCACCGCCTCCAATGAGGGAACCTACTACTATAAGCTGAAACCGCATTTAAAAAGTATGAAACAGGGACAGATTGAAGTTTGTGACAAGGGTGAGTCTATATTGTGAGTTTACTGTACTTGTTTGCTTCAAATGTTACTAAGCATTTAGCAAATTCCTTTAAAATGTAAAAAAAAAACAAAAAACAAAAAAAACCAAGTTCAATTGTCTCACCATCACTATAATATAAAATATAAATTTTGGAAGAATATTTATTGAATATATTCCGACATTTGATCTGCACATGTTTTTACTCGAATGTAGCCCCCAATCTCTGAATCACACTTTGATTAACATACCTCAATCATTCAAAAAGGAAAGTGCCAAAATATTAGTAAATGTCCTACTTTACTGTAAATAAATAACAGGATCAAACATCCTGTGAAATCACTGGGCCTAGTATTTTCGAGAAAAGAGGAATTCCCATCATTTTCCCGATGGTTAGGGCGAACTCATCTTGAAATGACAAACTGGGATCTTACCACAAAAGAATGCACTTTCAGTGTTTTTTGCAGAAGCTGAGCCGAAATTTGGGTAGGCTAGTTTGTTTATCTTCTTCTGATTCATTGTATTGTTCCTTGAATAAGTGAGAATCCATTTTTGTTTTTTGCAAAATTAATGATGTCCATTACCCTTTACCAACAGTCTCCGCAAGTCGACCGTATCCTACCGTCATAGGATGCAATCAAGACCACGACGCAGACACGTGCGAGGTGAGAGTACGATTCGACAGCACGGTGCATAACTTGACCTGCGTCATGGAGCAGGTAAAACCCGCCGTGGAATTGAAGTGGTTTTTGGGCGGGCTGACGGAACTCAAGGCCTCTAAAACAGTCAGGCATGTAGTTCTTCCGGCTAACACAGGTATGCAATGTTCTTCATTTCAGATAACGGAGGAATCGTGTAGTCACTGGCATCGCTGGAGGGGTTGTGAGGCCCCCTATAGTTCAGTTTTTTTGGTCGCCAAATTTGTGTGTCCATCCGTCGTGTGTCTGTTTCAAAATAACAGCGCCCCATACACAGTTATGATCGTTTCCGATTTTTTTCAGTTACCTGTTTATATACATGTATTATGTACAGTATCTATAAATCTATCGATCAGGTTTGTGGTTGAGGAACAACACCTATTCAACTTCAGCAACAATCCAAATTCCTTCGGATTACAATGACATAGAATATGTATGCGAGGCAATGGGTGTTGCTGTAGGAAGCAGTTCTACACGCACGAGGGTGCACCTTACCCAAACTAAACCCACAACGGCAACTTATGATGAAGTTCAGTCCTCCAGCAATCCAGGTAGGTTTTATTTCGCGGACTTAGTATGACTCAATATCTGCCTGCTTGGATTGTAAATCGTACATTGTGTAATTTCGATGTTATTGTGGAAGTTCTATTCTGTTTTGATGTTGATCGGGAAATACCGATGTGGTTAAGAAAACCGGCTGCGATTACGGGAAAAAATTAACTACATCATGGGAAGAAATCAGTGAACCACGCTTTCTGAACTACTGCAATTATTGTGTTCACTTCATAGTACAGTCAATTGACCGGTTCCGCAATTTGACCAGTTCCGCAATTTCGGAAAACTAGCTCTCGTTTTCAGGAAGACGAAAACGCCAAGGACTTAAACTTTGGTACTGATGGAAAGGTTATTCAATCTACTTTTCAAAAATGGTGTTGGTTTTAGGATACTCACTACATTTAAAAATAAATCCCCTACGACCGTCACTTGCCGTTAACGAACTGCCGAAATGGAACGCGCACGGAAGCGTGATTTCATGTTTGTCGGCCTGCTACACGATTGTTCAGGGGAATTAAATCATGGCGATAGATGCAACTTGTTCGGAAATTATTCATTATTCCACCATACAAATATAAGATTTGAAGTCTTTGATTTTTTTTCTTCTTTACCCACCAGAGTAACTGCTGGTTGTTTGGCCGGTTCCGCAAACGCATTCATACTGCCTATACAATACACTGGCCATGGTGTGACTGTATTAACCAGTGCTGCTATTGACAAGTATTGTTGATGACGGCCCCCTAGCGCGGCGCACATTATTTATTTTGGCATGAATCTTTTTTTTTTTTTGAGACTTTCTATTAATCCTTGTTTAAAAATGTCAAATTTGATGATCATTTCTGGGTGATCAGTGCAAAATTGAAAACAAAATGATTTTGTTTCTGTCCAGCTTCCGGATAGCACTGTAGGTTTTGGATAAAAAAAAACCGGACTTCAAAATTTATAATACAAAAATCTTTCTTAGTGAGCAAAATTCCCAACGTTTTTCCTTTGCTCTAAAAAAAATCACCCCATACTTGGTGTTGAAGTGGTTGTGCCTCAGGGGTTCGGATTCATTTTAGAGTTACAACTCTCCACATCCAGGCTAGGAGGTGAGGTTTGTGGGGAACAATTAAAAATAGTGCATAATAATATGGAAAATAAAACGCAGGTGTGTTTCTAACCCAAAGGACATTTCCAGTAATTTAGTAAATTTAAAATTATCCTTTTTCGGTGGGTTCTACTCTTACTCTTTACCCTTTTAAACAAAAAAAAAAATAGGTCCACTAATATTTCATAATGAAGACCAGTCTCTCGTCAGTACAAAGACACACATTTTGATTGTTTACTTGGAGCACAAAATTTGTCAAAAACTATAAACCATTTCTCAATTTTTGTCTCAACTTGGTCATAAACTTAATGATTTATATAAAATTTCTGTTTCATACAGACAATACTTTGTTTCATACTTTCCAAAGACAAAGAAGAAGATTACGCCAGCCTCCTGATGGGCCATAAGAGGCCATCTGCACATCTTTTTCAGTTTTACCTGTGAAGGTCAAGAAAAAGTTGAATATTATAGTGAAAGTACATGTAGCTGTGTCTTCATCACCATTCCTTTGAATTAATTTATTTATGTGACAAGTTCTTTTTTGGTATAGTGCTAGCTTCTGGAGTGCTTAAATTATTTGTGTATAACAATTAAACAGACATGCAGGCGTCATAAAGGCAATAAATTTAAAGGCGTTACATACATTTTTATTAACCAGTACATGTGAAAGAGAAGTGAGTTGTTTTAAAAATTATGCTACTTTGCATGAAAAACCCACAGAACATGTCTATTTCTGTGATTCATCAACATTTATTTATATGACAGGTATCATTTTGGATTTAAAAGGGGTAGCTTCTTGAGTGCTTTAGTTTTGTATTACATTTACATTTTACACATGCAGGTACATTGTATCACATGTCAATATATTGAAAGGGTTATCGGGATGTAAGTGATGAATGTGTTGACATTTTCTTTTAAGAGCATCACCGAACGGTAGATGAGGTTTGCCTATACAGTTGCCCAAGCATGATACACGTACAGAGTTAATATGTTCAACAACGTATGAGGAGTAACTGAACCCTCTCTTTAACTTTCCAACGACATTATAATTAGAAATTGCCATTGCTATGAAACAGCCATAGGATTTATGACATTTTTAACAATTTGTTTAATTTGTTCGTGAAATTTAATTTGAATGTGAAACAATAGGTATGTGGCCTGTATGTATCTGGCCTGCTGAGGCCTGTTCTCCCTCCCCTCCCGGCCCCCAGGTTCCTCCTACTGGATGTTGGTTAAAATTGAAACACACCCCCCCACACACACACACACACAAGTAAAATGAAAAAAAGGGGGAGGGAATAAACAAAATTAAATAAATAATACTAATTAAATAAACAAATAATATTAATAAACAGTGCTCCCCTGCAGACAATGATTCAGTTCCAATTCATCCAGCCATGCAGCCACTTCCTTAAGTGTCATAGGAATTAAAATGATCCTGAAGAAAATATTAATTCAAATTTATAAATAGCTGGTCTGTGCTTATGTAAGAAAAAAAAACAACCAACTGGAGCCATTCTGTACAAGGTTTGTGTCTGGTTCTATCCAAAGTCTGAGTGTGTCTAAATTAGAATAAGACAATAACAAAAAAGAAAAATATTAGTGATTGAAAGATGAGTGACAGAATGCACAAAAAGCAAGAAAGTCATTTAATTGGATTATTATTATTATTATTCTATAATTTCTGGGAATGAAACCAAGGATTCCTCAAAAGCGCCCTAGGCACTGTAGCTCGCAAGCCTGAAGAAACCTGTGGAGAGAAGAAAATGAGAAGAAGTTACAAATTGAAGCAAGTCAAATAATTATAACGTGAACAAAGATCCAGCAAACCATAACAACTTCATGGAGTTACATTTTGTAAATTTCGACGCATTATAATGTGCAGACCTTGGCTCATGCACAGGGAAATATAATCCACATCTTTTCTTGGCTGGTTTCGGGGCAAAAACGATCTAGATTTGGCCAGTAAACAAGGAATATTTTCAGTCCAGTCTCACAGATGGCGCTGTTTGCGAAACCGGAAAACGTTTGCGGAACTGGTCAAAGCACCGACCTCAACAAAATGTCCTGGCAAATTTCTCTTTCAAACGATCGCAGAAAACTATTCATATCATGAAGTAGGTGAGTAATTTGCGCAAATTTATAGATAGGTAGCTTCCTGTGAAAGCGCGTTTTTTTTGCCACGACGCTTCAGACGATTTGCGATTGCGGAACCGGTCAAACGACTAATTATGTAACTGCATTCACACACAATCACGAGTGCGAATCTGGCGGTATTTTGATTCTCTTCATTGAGAAGAATTATAATTCGACTTTTGTTTGCTTTAAATGACCGCTACTAATCAGAAGTAATATAATGTTGACAAAACGAATTTGATTTCAGCAAAATTGTAAAACTATCCAGGAATCGTTTTGCTTGGCAAAAGGTCTTTGAATAAAAAATCAGATATAATTTCTCGCTCGTTTGGTTTAGTCCCAGGTGCTACTGCTTATGCGAACTGTAGAGGAACTGTGTTCTAGAACGAGGCCACAGAGGGATCATGCCTGTCACCTGAATGTATTATATGTACACATTGTGTACTAATGCGAATCGAATCCAAGAGGAAAAGGACGTCAGATGTGACGTCAGATGGGGTCTATTAGGTGATGGAACAATGAAACTCAGTGATTCGATCAAGTCAGATATCAATCGAATCAAGTCAGATATCAATCTCTAAATCCTTTTAGAGATATCTCTAAATGAATTAGAGATATCTTTAAATTATTTAGAGATATCTCTAAATCGTTTCCGGTAACCTGAATTGTGGGTATGTTGCGGGGGTTAGGAGGGGACACTGTCTGCAACTGTGATTTGTGTACAACGGGTTGCTTCCCGTTTAGGCCCATGGCCTGATTTTTGGCTTTCCTTGGCCACCGTCATTGTGTGCACCAGTGCGTATGACTCCTCATGCGTTTACGCGCAACCGGAAACGATTTAGAGATGTCTCTAAATGATTCAGAGATATCTCTAAATCGTTTCCGGTTGCGCGTATACGCATGTGGGGTCATGCGCACAATGACGGTGGCCACGGAAAGCCGAGAATCAGGCCATGGGCCTGCGCGGGAAGCAAGCACTGTACACAAATCACGGTTGCAAGCATTGTCCTTTCCTAACCCCCGTATAACCTACCCACATTTCAAGTTACCGGGACCGATCTAGAGATTATTTTTTATCTCTAAATGATTTAGAGATATCTCTAAATGGATTTAGAGATATCTCTAAATGGATTTAGAGGTATCTCCAAATGAATTAGAGATATCTCTAAATGGAGATCTCTAATTCATTTAGAGATATCTCTAATTCATTTAGAGATATCTCTAAATGGATTAAGAGATATCTCTAAATGAATTAGAGATATCTCTAATTCATTTAGAGATATCTCTAAATTGTGTGCTAAATAATGAGACACCTACTTCGTGCATTCCAAGATTTAAAGATATATCTTTAAATGTTTAGAGATATCTCTAAATCGGTTACGGCTCCGTTGAACCACTAAATACATGCTTTGCACGCACAAGTCGATCATGTTGCCATATCGAATGCACGATAAAATCGCCGGTGTTGTATTTCATGTATTGCATTTGAAGTGAGTGGTGTTGCCATTTTTTTGAAGTCATCGTCGAGGTCGTCAGTAAAATAATTGTATTTACTGAAGCCCGTGTCACCAACATTTTAACAATAAATAGCTCAATGCTGCGCAAATTAAAACACGATTTAAAGATACATATATCTTGAAATGATTAGAGATATCTCTAAAACATTTAGAGATATCTTTAAATGATTTAAAGATATCTCTAAAATTTTTAGAGATATCTTTAGATCATTTAAAGATATCTTTTAATACATAACAGACATCGTCGATAGCACTAAATTGTTTTAATGACTTTGCTAATACTATATAAATGTTACTTTGGCTCGCCATAGAAGTCAGATGAAGCAAGTCATCGAATAAAGCCAGATGTCAGTTATATCAAGTTACATATCAAACGAATCTAGTCAGATATTGTGTCTGAGTGCCTTTTGACTATTTTTCAGGAACAACGCTTGCTTTGACAGACGGTTTCCTAATTCAAATTCACAACAAACGCGTCGATTCGATTACGAAATGGGTCCTGGCTTCAATCTTATTCATCTGCTTTGTCGTTGCCTGTGTCTACATTGTAAGTACATGTATATACAGTATGGTGTACTATAAAGGACACCTATCTGTTATCGTCGTGCGTGTTAGCAAAACCGCCGTGCCTGTGAGCAGGTCCGTCGTCTTTGTGAGCAGAGTGTCGTGCGTGTGAGTGAAACCGTCGTGCCTGTGAGCAGATCCGTCGTGTTTGTGAGCAGAGCGTCGTGCGTGTTAGCAAAACCGCCGTGCCTGTGAGCATGTCCGTCGTCTTTGTGAGCAGAGCGTCGTGCGTGTGAGTAAAACCGTCGTGCCTGTGAGTAAAGCTGTCGTGTTTGTGAGCAGACCGTCGTGCGTTTGAGTAAATCCGTATTGCCTGTGAGCAGGTCCGTCGTGTTCGTGAGCAGACCGTCGTGCGTGTGAGTTAAACCGTCGTGCCTGTGAGTAAAACCGTCGTGCCTGTGAGTAAAGCCGTCGTGTTTGTGAGTAAAACCGTCGTGCTTGTGAGTAAAACCGTCGTGTTTGTGAGCAGACCGTCGTGCGTGTGAGTAAAACCGTCGTGCCTGTGAGTAAAATCGTCGTGTTTGTGAGTAAAACTGTCGTGCGTGTGAGTAAAGCCATCGTGCCTATGAGGCGCCATGTGTAAATAAATTATTTAACAAAATTATTTATATATAGTTCATTATTTATTATATAATTCAGTTTATCGGACATTTATATGTAAATAATTGTTTGGCAGTTTGCATTATATGTAAATAAATTTATTTGCCACTGCATTATTTATATATATAATTTTTTTTGCAACCTTATTATTTATGTATAATTTTATGCAAACGTATTATTTATATATAATTTATTTGCAAACTCATTATTTATACATAATTTATTTGGTACCTCATTATTTATATATATGTTTTTGCACGCTTTAATTATTTATTATATGATTTATTTGGTACCTTATTATTTAAATATAATTTTGTGCACACTTTATTTATTTAAATATAATGCATTATTTATTATATAATTCATTATTTATTATATAATTAATTATTTATTTTATCTTGCATTATTTTATTTTATCACTACAAGATAAAATGCATCATTCGGCACAGACCAGTGTTGGAGCAAAGGCTTTGACCCTCAAGGCAAAGGCCAAGGCCAAGGCTTTGACCCTCAGGGCCAAGGCTTTGACCCTCAAGCCTCGAGGCCAAGGCCAGGGCTTAACCCTCAAGGCCAAGGCCAAGGCCAAGGCCCTGTTTTATGAAATGACCACTGATATAGAACTAATTATAGTCACATGAGTGACACATCATCACGCAAGGGCGGATCCAGAACACAATTTGGGGGGGGGGGGGCAAAGAAATTTTGGTCCCCCCCAAAAAAGTGGGTCAAAAAATACGATTTTTTTTGGATTCGAGATGCTCTGTGGTGCAATTTGAGGCAATTTCTGACCATTTTAACCGATGTTTTTTGAGGAAAAGATGGTGGTGTACTCATTGCCTGCCTTTATTACGACGTTACATAAAAACAAATGGTTCCGGGTTTTTTTTGGGGGGGGGGGGGCATGCCCCTTTTGGCCCCCTGGATCCGCCCTTATCATCACGAATTGCTCGTTACGAAGAACAAAATTCCTTTAATTGCAATCAACATGCTCGCATAGGCCTACACCGTTTTATGACTGCACTGTATCTATGAAAGTATAAGTTCAGGTCTTCAATATGGTTTAACTAAACAAAATAATGATTTACTTCTATATTGACACACAATTCTCCCAAGTGTAACAAAAGGGGGATCCAAGAAACTGATTTGGGAAATTTTTATTTGCTGGCCAAACATGGTCAGAAATATCAGCATTATCTAAAACAGATACATGCAAATGTGATCATCTCATTAGCCCCACAAGTGTACGGAATATTGTTGGTAACAATAAAATGGTAACAGCAAAATTTCGAACAGATTTATCTGGAAAATGCAAAAATCTATGGGCCTTGAAGAGCCTTGACTCAAAATTGCAAGGCCCTGAACCCTCAAGGCCAAGGCCAAGGCCAAGGCTTTTGCCCTCAAGCCTCGAGGCCAAGGCCAAGGCCCTAAAATCCAGCCTTAAGGCAGCCTTAAGGCCAAGGCCCAGCATCAAGGCACTACATCACTGTCACAGACACACACTGTTGATCAGTCACGTAATTTTCTTCAATCATCTGGTTGTTGCCATGGGATACGTGTGCGCGGTAAACAGTAGCCTACTCGGTGGGCGCGGCCAGGGAACACCTGGCCGCCCCAATTATTTGCGGACGTGACATATTGAGGCCAGAGAAATAGTTCATATCGCTAAAATGATATGGATCGAAAGGGGTAAAAGAAGAAATATCGATACAGCGTATTAAGTCAAGTTCATTAATTAGGCTCAGAAAGTTCACTTCGGCTTAGCTTTTCGAAGCCGCTATACATGGAAAATAAACCCACCACCTCCCCTTCGCCTCCAACATTAAGAAATTAATTAAGGGCGAGAAGTTACTGGGTACGACGGGCAGTGCCTCAATTCAAAGAAATAAATAGTTCTTAAGTAAGATTTTGAATTTTGACCAATTTTCACAAGTTCGTTTTAATCTTTAGAAACACTACGCCTAGCACCCTCTAGTACTGGTGGGGTTTATTCCAACCGTATTTTCTAACGGTGGGAACAAATCGGTGTGCCTTTTTTCAAGTTTATTTTTAAGAAATGTTGGCATTTTTCAAGTTTATTCTTAAGTAATTTAGGCATATTATAAATTCAAGTCACGTGACAAATTACACTGTGACTAACACCCATTTGTTCTGATAGGGTTAGTATCCAACCGTAGTTTCTAGCGGTGGATATATTCGCAGTGAATGATTGGCAAGCGTGCCCAGATTTGGGCCCAGTGATGCCAAGCATGGCAAGGATTTGGGGCAAACGTACTTGCCCCCTTTTTTGTGTGACCAATGTGCCCCAACTGTTAATAACATTTGAATAAAACAAAATAAAATAGCGGCTTGAAAAAACTATGCCAAAAAGTCAAACTTTTGCTACAAGGTGTTTTTGTGTGTGGTCTGAGAATAATTATTATATAATGCATTATATAATAAATAATGAAAGTGTGCAAAAAATTATATATTTATAATTATATAATAAGGGAAAAAATGTGTGCTTCGGAGGTTTTTATCACTCTGTTTAAGACCACTTAGAGTCTGGGTGCTTAGAGTCTTAGAGTCTGGGTGCTGATAATTACCCTCGCCTCCGGCTCGGGTAATTATCAGCACCCAGACTCTAAGTGGTCTTAAACAGAGTGATAAATACCGACGGAGCACATATTTATTCCCATTCATAAATACCTTTCGTTAAGAAAAAATCATATAATTCGTTCAAAACATCCCGATTTTGTTCAACAAATTCACTTTATGCTTTTTGAAACATCCCTCTTGCAAAATAATGGAGTGTTCAGCTGGCGAGTAAGATGTAAACAACCCTTTTATGGAGATTGACGCGCGCGTATCATGTTCTGCGCGAGGTCGCGCAGAACGCACCTGGCGCGTTGCGTTTTGAATTTAGAACTTTAAAATTCTGACTCCCTGGTAGTGTTGCGCATGCCTACGTGAGGATTGTGAACGTTCAACCAATGAAACGATAAGAGGCACTGGATTTTTAGGAGTCCACATTTTATTGTGACACTGGAAAAGTGTTTAAGACCAGCTAGCCATGTCTTTATCATCCGTTTAAGACCGGCCACGTGACGGGCTCTCGACCAATAGGAATGTGTAAACTGTCTTAGGTATTTATGAATAAATAATTAAAGTGTGTAAAAATTATTTATATAAGTAAAGAGGTATCAAATAAATTATATATAAATAAATAAAGTGCACAAAAATTACATATAAATAAAAAGACTGCAAATAAATTATATGATGATTAAGCGCAGTTTAATCAGGTTTATGGACGCGCGGACACCTCGAGATTTTTGAGACGATCCCTTATGTGGTTGTATACGATTACGTCACACGCTGAACGCGTGAATAACTGGCGGTAATAGACCGCTTGCAGATGCGTTCGATAATTGACGCGCGAAGGCGCGTGACGCCATGTTGTGGGACAAGCGTATATCTATCCATGCACATTTTGTCCCATAACATGGCGTCGTGCACCTTCGCGCGTCAATTATCGATCGCGTCTGCAAGCGGTCTATTGGTGGAAAGTTCTTCCGTGTACATGTAAATAGCACGCAATAGTTTGGCGTCGCGTCATTGTCGATTCCACCCATAGATATAGAATAAAAAGACTAGATCGGCAGCGCGTCCACACGCGCCCATTCACTGTGCGATAAATCTCCGCCATTTTTGTTGTCTCTCGTGGACGCGCAACAAATTAACGTAAAGTAATGGAGCTAAATGTATCTTGGCCTCCAGCACGTGACCAAGCTCAACGCGCGCGAAGCTAGAAATGCGCACCGAGTATTTACGCGATGCGTACACGCACGCTTACACGTTGGTGTGCCGCTTTTCATTTCGGCTATGGGATAATCAGCAGTTATTTTCTGCAAAATAAACCTGTTTTAAGACAACCAAAGCTAAGTAGGCCCTAGTCATAATCAAAGCCATTCATGTTCAAAAGATACTGATTGAAATAAACAACAAGAGTAGACTGGTGTTTCAACATTATGGGAACGGTGTTATCTTATCTATGCTCTTGTGTTTTTATTAGCATTGAAGGTCTCAAGTACAGTAACAGAAAATAAACTCGCATTGTGCGCGTCAACGGCGTTGCGTTCGTCACGTCTAGCGCGCAATTTGTATCTTTCCTCCAGCACGTGACCCTCCAGGCAAGGCCGCGCGTATGCACGCGCTGCCGATTTTCGGTGGACAGCGGTCATCAAGTTGGACATTTTTCTTGCGTCCAACCACAACTGATCTTAGAACATGTCACTGTTTTCGTTAACACCGTTATTCTCGGGAATCGGGCAGGGGCCGAATTCTGATTTTTATCGGTGGACAGCGGTCATCACTTTGGACATGTTTTTTGCGTCCAACCACAACTGAATTTTGGACATGTCACTGTTTTCGTTAACATCGTTATTCTCGGGATTCGGGCAGGGGCCGAACTCTGTTTATAATCGGTGGACAACGGTCATCAAGAGCTTTGGACAATTTGTGCGTCCAACGACACTGAACTTCGAAGGAAACATGGAATATAACAAGGTTGCACTTTGTTTTCAGTATCCTTTGTTCTATCGGCCAGATATTTTAATAATAAACAACCCTCCCACTTCAACGGAGGGATTGTTGAATGGGTGCCAAATTCTATATGCAGCCATCCTCCTGTTATATTTGTTTAACAATTGAGAAAATATAAAAAAATTCATATACAATACACTGTACATCATGGCAAATAACGTCATTTGTTTTAGTAAACAAGGCCGTTGTCCCCATTGTGGACGTGACCTAGAAAATAGAAATGTAAAAATTTAAACGCGCAACATACATACACTGGTGGGGATCAAGAGTGTATGACCCCAAAATGTATATTTTTCAGGCCGCGTTCAATCAAGCACGTACTTAATTACGCGCACGCCAGGCGCGCCCTAGGCGTGTATCCTCACGCCAGGGCGAAACTTTTCATTGGCTTAAAAGTATTCTATGCCTAATTTGCATACGCGTGACCTTTCTTTTTGTGCGCATTGCGTGACCTCGGGTGCATGTATTTAGCCGAAGTGCGCAATGTTTGTTTACATGCTAGGTGTGCGATATTTAGAAGAAAATTCAAGCCACTGCCGCAATTTGAGGAACAATAATTTGCTGAATGTATGTCTTTACCATGCATGGTATGATGGTAAAAGGTGATAAAGTGGCGTGAATATCGCATGCATTGCATGAATACAGCTGGCTGATATCGATATTAATCTAGCAATTATCACAAGTTGACCGGCCTGCACCATTGCCAATTTGTTCATAAAAATCAAACGCGCTCCTTGCGATTTTTGATTTTAAATTCGAATTATTTGTGGGCTGTAGAGTCGCACAACTGCCGTGGTTAATTAATTTTCTGATTGTAAGTTAACATATTTTATTGCTGCACTGGCAATGTTTTGGCTGCTTTCAATTGTGTATTTATTATTCGAGAAGGGAGCGAGAACAAAGTGATGAGGCCCACATATCTATTTAGTTTCTTCTAACAATGACACACTTATAAAGATTGCTTCTAGAGTTTGAGGAAAACTTGGTCGCCTTGACTAGGGGCAGGAAGTGAATTTTCCCATTTTTCCCCCACTAATGAGGGTCTTTCGTGGGTTTTTCGCCATTCCTGGGAGCAGTTACAACTTAAGGTGGGCGTCACTTTCTTGTTGCCCATGATAGTGTACTTATAACAGAAAATTTGTCATTTTGTTTTTTTTTCAGACGCTTGATCTCGATTGAATTTGTTCTCCTGAATGTAGTGTGGGTGTTTATTTCTTGGTGGGCCGCTTGCATTTGTTCTAGCTCCTGGGAAAATTAGGACCCCGGACTACCTGTTTATTGTGAACGAATTAATTAACAATCATACAACACAACTGTGTGAAGCTGTGAGTCGCCCTAATTTCCCATTTGAAGGCATCTGTATGGCCAAGTTCTTAGCCAGTTCAGAGTTGTGACCTAAACTTGTTTTTCTTTGTATTTTATCAATTGCTTCTTTGCCAGGCTAGATTAGGCTTGATATTGCTTTATGGTATTAAAACGATTTAATTTCTTTTTATAAAATTTTAATTTAGTAAATAACTGTTAACTCGCATTCACGTCAGTCAGGCAAACCAAAAGTTGCATGGGCTACACTGTGCTTCAGGTTAAGATATAACTCAGTGAATAATGTACATGAACATGTGTGCCATTGACACAAACATTTCCTTGGCTTATATTATTGTTTTTAAATCATGTTATTATTTTCAACAGGCAATTTGCCCAATGTACTAAGACAAGGAACTGTTAGGAACTATGAAAAATTCACTAATGACGCACGACCATTCCCATTTGATTCAAAGTTGAATTTCTTGAACTACATCCAACAGTTTTCTCGACATGCTCAAAACATCATTCGTGTGTTTGGTTAGGTAGTGTTAATTGCTGTTCTTCCTCGCACATTACGATTATATGTGAAATAATTACAAGAATTACGTTCTTTAAGTACGGCTGATATGGTAGATGTACATTCTATCATGCGTTTACATGTCGTCACATGAAATGGTTTGTTTCAATTTGAACCATTTATGGTAACCTATTCCGGGTTTTCTTTGCTTTTGGGTTTTCGTCAATAACCTGTTGGCGTTTTTTCTCCGAATGTTTTGTGGGGAGCCGTCCTACACAGATGCTGCTTGGCAACCCGATCTGCTTGGACGACTTGTGGCGTGTTTTCCCCACACAAACACTGGTTCTATCTGTCTATTACCGCAATTATCTCAGCTTATTTCTCGAAATGTCATATGATTCTATGAAACAGTTTTATATTGTGTTCTGAATTGTTAACATGGTTATATTTAAATATGTAATATTAATATTGTGATTTTTCTGGTACTTCAAAGGAAGTTTTTTAATTGTTGGTAAAGTAAAAGGAAATTATATGTATGTATCTACTTACATCCCAAACGTTTTGAATCTGAGTGGGAAGTATAGTATTACTGGTTAATGTTTTATGGCAACTATAATTTACTTTGAAAAATGTAATATTGCCATGGAAACAATGTAAAGATTTCAATGAACATTTTCGTGCAATGTATTTGCTATTTTACATAAAACTGCAAATACTAAATTAAATATAAAATATAAATATTATACAATGTGTTAAATTTTAAATAAAATATTAAGGACTCCTGAACCCAAATGGAGATTGGTTGTTTCAGTTAGATGTGTTTTCATTTTGAGTTCGAGTAACGCAAGTCCATAAATGATGATTAAGCGCAGTTTAATCAGGTTTATGGACGCGCGGACACCTCGAGATTTTTGAGACGATCCCTTATGTGGTTGTTTACGATTACGTCACACGCTGAACGCGTGAACAACTGGCGGTAATTGGTGGAAAGTTCTTCCGTGTACATGTAAATAGCACGCAATAGTTTGGCGTCGCGTCATTCTCGATTCCACCTCTGACCGGAGAAAAGGCAAATGTTTTGCCCATGAAACTTAACCCACCACCACCCCATCAGCCACCTTTGCTTTTCCCCATTTCTTTGCTCTTTTGGGTTCAGAAGCTCCGCTTTCTTGCACTTGTTTTGCGTGTTTTCCCCACACAAACACTGGTTCTATCTGTCTATTACCGCAATTATCTCAGCTTATTCCTCGAAATGTCATATGATTCTATCAAACAGTTTTATATTGTGTTCTGAATTGTTAACAAAGTTATATTTAAATATGTAATATTAATATTGTGATTTTTCTGGTACTTCAAAGGAAGTTTTTTAATTGTTGGTAAAGTAAAAGGAAATTATATGTATGTATCTACTTACATCCCAAACGTTTTGAATCTGAGTGGGAAGTAGTATTACTGGTTAATGTTTTATGGCAACTATACTTTACTTTGAAAAATGTAATATTGCCATGGAAACAATCTAAAGATTTCAATGAACATTTTCTTGCAATGTATTTGCTAATTTACATAAAACTGCAAATACTAAATTAAATATAAAATATTAATATTATACAATGTGTTAAATTTTAAATAAAATATTAAGGACTCCTGAACCCAAATGGAGATTGGTTGTTTCAGTTAGATGTGTTTTCATTTTGAGTTCGAGTAATGCAAGTCCATAAAAATAAATTAAAAATGTGCAAAAGTTATATATAAATAAAATTGCAAATAAATTATATATAAATAATTCTTGTTAACCCAAAATTATATATAAATAATAAGGTTGCAAACAAAATTATATATATAAATAACGTAGTGGCAAATAAATTTATTTACATATAATGCAAACTGCCAAAAATGTATTTACATATAATTGTCCGGAAAACTGAATTATATGATAAATAATGAATGATATATAAATAATTTTGTTCAATAATTTATTTACACATGGCGCCTCATAAGCACGACGGCTTTACTCACACGCACGACAGTTTTTCTCACAAACACGACGGTTTTACTCACAGGCACGACGGTTTTACTCACAGGCACGACGGTTTTACTCACAAACACGACGGCTTTACTCACACGCACGATGATTTAACTCACAGGCACGACGGCTTTACTCACACGCACGACGGACCTCCCCACACGCACGACGCTCTGCTCTGCTCACAAACACGACGGACCTGCTCACAGGCACGACGGTTTTACTCACACGCACGACGGTCTGCTCACAAACACGACGGACCTGCTCACAGGCACGACGGAGCTCCCCACACGCACGACGGACCTGCTCACAGGCACGACGATAACAGATACGTGTCCTTTATAGTATACCATAATACAGTGTATAATTGTTTTTAAAAAAATCGGTGCAACGTTGCTGCGGGGACCGGGAAGGGGTTAGGAGCGGTGCTAAATATTTTGTCAACTGTGCACGAGGAGGGGTAGGGAGGACAAGCAGCTTAGGGTCAATTGACCTTGATCGGCTGACTGATAAGGTTTACGCACAAAACCCCCGGCCAATGAAGTTTTGTGTTTTGCTATATTCGCACGATTCCACCGATTTTTAAACTAGACGGTCTCGCTTTTTACAAAAAATTGTGGGGTCATTTTTTATGCAAAATGACTCGCGTCGAAATTTTTGAAACCCTAATCAAAATTATTGCGCCCGCTGTCGGTCTTATTGCGCCATTTTGATATATCGTTTGTCTAGCTCCTCCCCCCCCCCCCAGCCAACTCCCCCACAACCACCACACCGAAAAATAATAGTAATTAAATACTGTTTAAAAATGTGCTCGTTCATTCAAAAATTCATGAAGCATAGTATCCAAAACTGATTGGATGTTTCCAAAGTGTCTTTCCCATTTGCAAAAGTTATTTTAAAAGCCCATCAGCCATTTCAAACACACTCTTGGAAAAAATGGTCCGGTTAACTTATTCTTTATGATGGGACTTGCGGTTTTGCCGAAGTCAATTGAGCGTGATGGGCTGACTGACAAGGTTTACGCACAAAACCCCCGGCCAATGAGGTTGTGCACATTTATACAACACCGGAATATATCCCCGTCATCTGATTGGTGGATAGTTGATCTCATGTAATGAATTATTCGTACCAACGCACGGCGCGCGAGTGGCCCGCAAAGTGCAGTGCAATGGTAGTCTTTTTATTCTGTATCTATGGGTAGTAACGCGCAGTGCAATGGTAGTACTATTGCACTGTGATTAGAAGTACCATTACACTGTCACTGTTGCCGATGGTGGCGCTGTGGTGTTTACATTTCACAAAAATTAGTTGCAAAATGACAGACTTTTTGAACTTACGGAACTGTTTCAGTTCTAAACTTATGGAAAAGTTTTAAATTGAGACAAATTGAATATGATAGTTCTCATTCTGTTGAACAGTTTGTATAAATTAAATATTATAACTCCGAACTTGTCAAACTTGTAAACAATTTTAACTTGAATATATTAAAAGCCAACCAATCAGATGACGAGGATTTACAGGTGTTATATAAAACAAATAATGAACCGCCAGAACCGCGCAAGCCTACTACAAGCTGCTGACGAGGCCATGATGGGGGTTAGCGTTGGCCCATTTGCGGTGCCAGACTCTAAAAAAAATTGGGGGGGGGGGCAATTGTGGGTCAGGTAAATATTTTTGGGGGGCAGTCAAGTAAAAGCCTGTGTATTTGCGCGCGTGTCCATTGTCAATGGTCCGGAAAGAAGCCACTACAGCAAATTTTTTTGAATAAGAAATGTATCAAACCGCAGAATGGTGTATAACAATGTTATGTAGAAAGACGTTGGCTGCACAAGACTGTATATAAATGCATGTGTGGCACGTTTTGTCTACCAAATTACGGTACAATTGTTTATAATGCTTCTATTGGACCATAGTGTGTCCACAGTACCGATGATTCACTCTGTATCGTCAAGTTGTTATGAATTTTAACAGCGAAGGAAATCAACAAGTAATATATTTGTAGATAAAGTGTGGGGAAAACTGTGGAGGCAAAGGGGGGAGGAAATAACTTGTGGTGCAACGCCCCCCATGGCGCCCCCCCCCCCATGCCGCCAATACGTTTTTTATGCTTAAAAAAAGGAATTATTTTCTAGTGAGATAATAATTGATTACAGTTCAAACCTGAATGTCTTGCATTCGGGTGACATGATCCACTGCTAATTATCCTAATTTAGCAATAATTTACATAAATTTTTTTTATTTGCATTGTAATGTTTGTCATTAAAACAGGTCTATCTTAAGAAGAAACAAAGTGAATACATTCGTGCTGAACCGGACGACGCCACTTTGTCTATGAGCCCCCAGACCCCTTTATGACCTGTCTTTGGGCGTTTACACCGGGTTGCCGTTTCTCTTGCCACAATCTTGGACAGAATGATTTCTAACCGTAATCACCCCAAGAAACATTCATGTTGTAATTTTATGGTGCAGGCGTTCCACAAGAAAAAATTATTAGAAATCTGTTGGAGATGAGGCATTTTACTCTACACATGAACAATACTAGTGCAAACTACCTCCATCGAGTTTAAACGGAGCCCAGCACGTTAAGTCGATTTTAAAAAGTATATTTCTCTGGAGTTTCAATTTTATTATTTAGTAACTTGCAGTTGATCTGTCTTTTTTTCTTTAAAGTAAAATTAGTCTTTAAATTATGTTGATTACTGTAAACTTAAACGATCAAAAAACAATCAGTTTTGAAAAGATATTTTAAAAATTGTACAACGTGATGTAAAGGGATGCCCCTTTAATTTGACAAGTGATTTTCATTTTAAGCTCTGACACTCCTGTCGGAGCTTTAAATGAAAATCACTTGTCAAATTAACGAGGCAACCCTTTTACATCACATTGTATATGACACTTGGTGGTCGGTCGGTCGATGCCCGGAAAATTGATCAAAATAAGCCCCTAATTTTCCTCTAAAATATAACTACCAAATTTTGACTTTCCAAAACTTGTATTGTAAGTTGTTTCATATAGCCATGCTCAACTTGTCAGTGTTCGTAACACAATGGTAACTCTTGGACAAAATTTACCAACTTCTGGTCAGGAGCGTGGAAGTAGAAGCAAGTGCAAGGCTATTTCATGTAACATTTCTTTAGTTTTCTAATTTTTTGAATAGCTTAGTTTATTTCATATTCATTTCACAGGTTAATTGGCCGAATCGTGCTAAATTTGTTTTAAAAAATGTAAAAAAAAAATTATGTGGAAAAGATTAAAATGTCAACCGCTGCGCAGGAATTTCTTAAAAGTTATGCATGTCAAATTTCGGAATTTTCAATGCAAGTTGGAATTTTCCTACCTTCTTGATCCGTTGATGTATTTCATATATATTTTTAAAATTAAGATTGTTTAAAAGTTTCAAAGCAGCTGAAATGATAAAATTAGCGCTGTCAACATGTTGGCCTTGATCAGACATTAACACATGTCCATGGTCACCTATTCGTCTGACCTACAGTTTTGGGGCAAAGGTCAAAATAAGGTGAACACAAATTCGTCGGCCCCACAGCTTCCAAGATCGCTCGAGCTTTTTTATGATAATGAGGCAGTTTTTTGTGTGGTATATGAACTGATCAATGATTGTTACGTCCTTATAATTGGCTTAGAAAAATTTGTGCGTAATCTTTGTCATATCGGCTAATTTTATAAATGAACTGAAATAAAGTATAGACTTCAATACAATCCTGATCAAAAGGAAAACGCAAGTCTTATAGTGAAATATAATTAGGTTTGCAAATGAAGAAACAAAAAAAATGTACATTACTTTTAAATGTAAATAAATGATTTCCTCGGAATTTTGTTTTAAATGTAAATAATAAAATTAGATTGTAAAAAGACGTGGCCATTATTCCTTCATTACTTTTCTTTCTAAATAATTATATCATATATCTTAAGCAGCGACAACAGAGTAGGTTGATACTCGAGTATCATTGTTTTACATTGATTTCTTCCTTTCTAACGCGTTTCTATTGGAGTGCATTATGATAAGTGGCTGGTGGTTCTTAGTTCTTATTTGCTGAAGAGGGCACACAGTGGATTTGAACTGTACATTTTGATACACCAGTGTCCAGTGCTACACTTAATGATTTAAGCAGTGTATTATGGGCTTATATGTATTTTATTTAAAGGTGGATTGAATGCTTATAAATTATATAATTTATGTTAATTTAGTCTCTATGATATACATGTACCAAAGAGTATCTTGCAAATTAAAAGAAACGAATTATATAACTAAAAGTGTTTTATTTGAAATGATTCTTCTTCGGTCTTTGCATTTACTTTAGGCCTACAGGATTTGCACTTGATAATTATTTTCTGTTATAATTACTATATAGAGCTCGTGTGCAATGGTGCGTATGCGCATCCCAACCGAATTTCCGAACCCAGTGAATTATTATATTATATATGTGACGCTATTTCGATCAGAAATGTGGACTTCATTTATGATTGGTCAATTTGGATTCCATGTTCTTGTAATACAGCAACGGGTTATACGGGAGACCCGATAGAAGGCACGATTTGAGAAACAAATGAAGAGTTTATATCCATTTGAAAAAAAACATGAACAATTTCCATGAGTATGAAGTTTTGGAGAATAAAAACACAGCTGTTTCTAAGTTCACTTTTCGCTTGATTAATTTATTAAGTTGCACATGTATTTAACTACATTAAACCTGTCGCAACTGACATTGGGCAGCCAGGGGAGGGCGGGATTTTAAAAGGGAACAAAATGACATTTTGCAAAAATCCTTTTTAAATACAATGCACTAATACCAAAATAGAAACTTTGCATCAAACAATACAAGAATCTTCCAGTACTTTCTTAGTTTATCTTGTAAAAACTGAGTAATATCACATTTTCTAGTGTGGGATCTAATGGGGGCGATGTTAGGGGGTCTTAACCCCCCCCCCCCCCTTGCCGACCAAACAAAGAGGAAAATCATTCAGAAATGTCAACAAATGCCTGCTAAATCCCCCTCTTGAAAACATACACTCAGGTAAGCGTGCCATTTATTACCTTTCCAGACAGAAAAATTTGAAATTAGCGAATTATTTTTAAAGTTTCCTGTGAATTATTTTTTTTTCTATCCTGCAGTTTTCATGGCAGTGGCATGCATATTTTATTAAAGGGAGATGGCTAGATTTACTTTAGCCACCGTAATGTCTGGTTGAACAATTCAGAGCCTGTGTGAAAATTAAATAAATACTGATAAAGCGTGTCCATGAACCACACACAGCCAAATAGGTAAGCAGACATGCAGTCACGGCACTTGTGATGAAACACAATCCATTACAAGCCACTCAAAAGTCGCCAATTCCGAATAGTCAACTCACAAGCTATTCCAATGAACTGTGATAACGGCATTTATGGCATATTGTTCGTCCCATGCTACTTGAGACTGGACTTGTGAGGTACCCGCGATCCATCAGCTAGGAGAACCTTGACTGCATCACGGCAAGAAGATCTTACTGGATGCCATCCCGAGGTTGGCAAAGTACGACTGGGAGCTTGTGCCCGAAGAAAGAGTGGTAAGTTTTGGATTTCGCAACTACAAGGCCCCACGTTCATGGAATAAGTGGTACAAGACGTTTTTAGCGGGGTAGTTCACGGTAGACGGTACAACCTTTGTACCGCGCACCGCGCAGTTCCCGTTCACGAACCCGACTCGGTCAACCAATCACACGCAAAGAACGTCTTGGGAATTACGCATCGCACTGGTGGACTCAATATGCAAAATAACAGCACATGCACATGCATTCGTGGAAACAAAAGAGCTTTTCCAAAAAACTGTTAGTCAGGGGACGTACCGACTACCGTATATGTGCAGAAAGAATACTTTCACTGGGAGTTTATTGTAATTACAATCTTCAAACCAAGTCAGTTACTTTTGAGATAACTGCAAATGATCTACTCTACCTTTAAAACTATAGTCCATCCTTTGCAGCTATCCAAAAAGTGACTGACGTAATTATAGTTGAAAAAAAAACATACTTGGTTTAAACATAGTAATAGCACTAAACTCCCTATGAAATTATCCTTTCTGGCATGCTGTCATTTTGAAGATATCAATGAAAGAAGGCTTTTCCAATGATGCGTCTAAAGACGCATCGTTTGCAATTTCCGTTTGGGTACAGTTCATCAGGTTAGTTGTTCAGCACCCTACTTTACATTTTGAGCACGTTTGTTGATTCAAACATACATGGAATGTGCTTTTAAGCAAACGTCACTTGAGAATCAGACATAACTGACGAATGAACACCACATTATATTTGGCTGGTCACGTTTCAATTGATATTTTCCACGCTTACCAACTTCCTGTGCTTACCAAATATCTGTGCTCTGCACTTTTATTCCACTCCTCCCCCGATAACAGCCAAAGAATCTGTGATGGTGTGATTCTACTGGAGGGTCTCTGACAAGACTTCATCACTATGTCAAAGGTCACTGATGGTGTTGGGTATGTTTACTCATGTGCTGCAGAAAATTAATGTGGTAATCACAGAAAAACCTGGAAATATCTCTTTCTCTTTTTTTTGTAATTGTGAAAGGTTTGACTGTCTTTCAAACTGTCGTTGCACCCTAATTCCATAATTAGGTCAAAATATGTTAAACCATGCTACTGGATTGAACATTTTATTGGTTGAGAATATTTACTTGACGTGCAGCAGGATTTGATCTTCAAGCAAACTTGAATCTTCGATCCTGATTGGTCAATCCATGGCAAAAAATGGTATGGTATTCTTCTGTATACCACAGTCTGTATAACTCTCCATGTATTGCACTATTCTAAGATAGCGAGTTTGCATGCCGCTTGCACGTGCGTAATAGCCTAGGATAACCCCTAAAAAGTACAGCGTGTGTTGAATCTTTACTGTGCGTCAAGTTTGCTTGAAAATAGCTTTGTTTGTCAATTTTTACTTCTCATGAACAACAGTGTACAAAGTCTTTTGTGGTTTGAATTTCCCCGGTTTTTTTTCTTCTAAATTCCCAGTTGCATGCCTGATGAAGGAGTGCATCAACTCATGCACTTTGGGTACCTCAAGCGCATCACCTTGTGTATGTAAAGCCACACCCACAATTCTGTATCTTGATAAGCCGAAATGAAACTAGTCACATGGCACTCGTTATTTTTGCTATCTTGCTGCGCACAACCAAAAAAAAGTACTATACGCCTAGCAACAAAAGTACTTTATGCATAGCAACAAAAGTACTTTACGCATAATGGAAAGACCTTGCGTCTGATTCTGAGTATTATTTAGTTTCTCAACTATTAAACAAAGTCTATCAAGGAAACCTATATTGTTTCAAGACAGAATTTATAATTAACGTGTCTTTAATATTCAATAGAAATCTATTTTTGCACACAGAGTAACCAAAGAGAATGTTCAGGCGCATGTATTCAGCACATTAATGAGTTTCTATAAACTTTAATATATTTGAGGGATATTACAAGCAATTTGTGGTAAAAATTAAGAGAACTGAAAATGTAACACTTCTCACTTGAGCACCAGAAGCTAAGATGGGACTAATGATTTCAGGACACAAAAAAATGTGTGGTGGTGCCCTGATAGAACAGCTTACATAATGTTTCTCAATATTACGTCTTGCCCTTCACCGACACATAAACACTGTATACTCAAGTGTGTTACCTCCTGTGTGAAAATTGGACAAATCACTCGGGTGGGACTCAAACCACGACCTCCTGCTTTCTACTTGACCACCGAGCTTGTGGGATCGGTTGGCTGGTTCAAACTTGCTGCTACACCAGATTCGTACCAGCCAACCAATCCCGCAAGCTCGGTGTTCGAATGGTAAGACGTCTACACTAGAAAGCAGGAGGTCGTGGGTTCGAGTCCCACCCGAGTTAAATTTCCAAATTTCACTCAGAAGGTAACACAATGAGTATACAGTGTTTACACTTCGGTCAAGGGCAAAACATAATATTGATTTACATCACCACGACACAAAGTCATCTTATGAATAGTTACATGATGTTTGTATCATGGTCAATTAAAGACTGGACTTGTCAGAGATATTTAATCATACTTTTATGTCCACCTTTCTTATTAATAATGAAGCATTATAACACCTACTTTCAGTTTTTAACCATTTGTATACAAATCCATCGTTTGAATTTGCCCGATGTGGGTAATTCTAGTGTCACAAATAATAGCTGTTTTTAGCTGTTTTTCTACATGTATAAGCATGGAGTTTAGACTGTTTTTTTCCCATCAAGAAATTACTGATGTTTAAATTTGTGATCTCGGCATCAGAATGTCAATGTCTGTTTAGGAAACAGTTTCAAGTCTTGGGCTTGAATCAATAATAGTTAACTCTGTGTACATAATAAATGACATGTTGTTATCGCCTTTAACGTCGTTTAATTACAGAAATAAAAGTTGGGTTCAAATGCATTGTCTGCGACACCACAATTAATGTATGTATTACCATATGATTTTTACATGTATTTGTTTTATGTGATAAGAGGTTCACAGTCCATTATACTTAATAGTCAAGGGAAAATTTACCATGGAGGTCTTTATAAAAAAAAATTGCTTGACATGTTTGCTTT
Organism: Patiria pectinifera; assembly: GCA_029964075.1. Taxonomy (NCBI): domain Eukaryota; kingdom Metazoa; phylum Echinodermata; class Asteroidea; order Valvatida; family Asterinidae; genus Patiria; species Patiria pectinifera. Next base: position 16,894,218 of record CM057131.1, on the reverse strand, counting down.
TGCTTCAGGTTTGGAGAGGCTTTTTGAATAGTTTATACACATTTCAGCATTATAGTGCTTGCATTTTGGTTGGTATTCTGGTTTTTGCTGTTTGAAAGTAGTGTATTTTGGGTGCCAAGCAGCCTGGTTTTGTGAGTATTGTCTTAAAGTCTTTCTGGATTAAAAAAGGGTTTGAAAAACCACTAAGAATTTTAATTCCCTTCAAAAGTATTTGAAAAAATTGCAAGTGTTGAATATGTTATGACGAGTTAAAGAAAGAAGCTTTTTAAGATATCTTTTGTGAGAAACACAACAATTCCTCTACTTAGGGGTGGACCAACAAGTCAGAAAAAGAGCACATGCATAGAATGTCACAAGTTGATCATAACTTAACTGAAGTTGGCATTTGGTTTATAGTCTATCGTGCACACATTATGACTGTTGAGTGTACTTGTGTAGTATGAAACACATAAATTATATTTACACTGATGGAGGTACATATGTACTACCAAAAAAATATGGTTGTGGACTTTTCTTTATACCAAAACAAATATGGTTGTGGACTTTGCATTTTATGTACTCTATTGTACCTAAGAGTATAATAACGACTTTTCTTTATGTCAAGACTTATTCGAAAAAGTTATGTTGTGGAAATAAAATGGGTTTAACCTTTTACTTATTTTAATCTCTGAATCGCGTTTATTTAAGAGTACACTTCAGTACACTTCTTTACTTTGGATTGAGACTTAAATCGACCAATGTTGAGTGATGAGAAGATTCTTTACGAAATTTGAATAAGTTGCACCTGTTCCAAGTTGCACCTGTTCCCGCTACTCGGGCTGAGTAAATATAACCACTGATGTATTCACTATGTGCACATAATAAATGATATGATCTGTGAAGCCATAATGTGTTTGTTTACGTGATATAAGAGGTTCACAGTCCAGCCATTTTTAGTCAAGGAAACATTTACCATTGAGTTCTTTATCGAAAAAATTGCTTGACATTTTTGCTTTTGCTTCAGGTTTGGAGAGGCTTTTTTTGACAAGTTTATACACGTCTCAGCATTATAGTGTTTGTATTCTGGTTTGTATTCTAGTTTTTGCTGTTGTAAAGCAGTGTGTTTTGGGTGCCAAGCAGCCTGGTTTTGCAAGTATTGTCTTAAAGTCTTTCTGGATTAAAAAAAAGGGTTTGAAAAACCACTAAGAATTTACAGTAAAATGTCCTTTCCAACGTGTTTGACAAATAAAATAAACAGTGTTGAAAATGTCATGATCAGTGAAAGATAGAAGCTTTGTAAGATTTCTTTTACATCATCTGTCGAGAAACACAATTCTTGTGGACCAACAAGTCAGCAACGGAGCACGTTCACATGGAAAGGTTCTATTGGTGGTGTTTACTTATCAAGCTTTGTACAAGTGACAGTACAGTGCATAGGTCAGCAGGTGGTGTTCACGTGATGCGTCAAGTCCGTGCCGCATAATAACACCAAGGGTCAACGGACGCGTCCATACCTCAGACTCGGAGGGATTACAACAAATCGTGTAGCAAAACGGCGCATGTGTGTATTACAAAATAATGTTTTAATTTATAAAGTATTTTGATACTCACTGCTTTTCCAGTAGGCCTACAATTAATGCATTGGTTAGAGACGTACAGAAACGAAAAAAAAATGCGCTTAGCCCTAATGGGTTTACCCGTTATAAACAATGACAAATTGAAGGACTTTATTTTAAATCCCATTTCGTGCATGGCACGATCCTACTGAAGTTACCACAAATTAATGTTCTCTGGAAAGAGAAGAGTGCCGTGATTGGCTTGGACAAAAATCTCAAAATAATTCTTATATTGTTGGAAAGAGCATTTCATACGACTGAGTAACTGAACCCCCCGAAAAACGGCCAGAAAACGTGTTGACCTCGAGCTCCATAGGAAATCAAGTTTGTAGTTTCCAAGTTTTCTTAGAAGTCTTATATGCTAATTTTGACCTTTCTTTGTTTACACTGAGCGATTTGCATAAAGTCTACTTATTTGCATGCGACCTTTAACGCTCTGCACCTTTGACCCGAAGAAATGATTTGCGTACAAAGCGTACTTTCGTGGGGCGATTTTGTACATGTGCTCACTGAAAATTGGGGAAGTACAAGATGCACGTCTGAAACCGTCTTTTACCTAACGTTTACGCTATCGCTAAGACTTGAAAGAATCCCACGATAATGGAGATAAGATTTGTAGTTCTTTACTTGAAGATCTGTTGTGTTGATTAAATGTTAGTTTCCATCAATCTGATGAATCTCGTGTGGAACTGTGATTACTGTTGACTTGAGGAATTATTGATGCCGATCGAGGTCTGAACGCGTGAAACAAGTGAAACTGTGAGTAAGCTAAATAATTGATAGCGGCATTTGAGTTTGAAAGACATGAAACTATAGACGTACAAAGTGAACATTACAAAGTTTGTTTGTGTTTATTTGCATTTATCAACTCAAAAAGGCCCTATAATCCCGAACATGTTATACATTAAAAATGTGATCATCTTGAAGAGTATTATAGTCATACTTTCAAATGCTGAGCGATATGGTTATACTTATAGATATGTAACGTCAATCCTTTTTAACGGGCGAAAGTTCGGAAGAGGTGTGTGTTTTCGTGGCGAATTTATTTGTTAAGCACATTGTCGTGAGGACTGTTGAATGTCCGCAAGGTTTTCAAAATACTTCTTTGGAGCGGTGAAAACCACCTCTTCCCCCCCCCCACCCCCCCCGGGCGGATCGAGAACACGATTTTTTTTGGGGGGGGGGGCCCAAAAAGATTTTGTCCCCCCAAAAAAGGGTCAAAAAAATTACGGCGTGGGGTTTGGGGCCCGCTTAGGGGCCCCGAATTTTTTTGGATTCTAGATGCTCTGTGGTGCGATCTGAGGCAATTTCTGACCACTTTAACCAATGTTTTTTTGAGGAAAAGATGGTGGTGTACTCATTGCCTGCCTTTATTGCGATGTCACATAAAAAAAAAATTGGTTTCGTTTGGGGGGGGGGCATGGCCCCCTTTGCCCCCCCCCCCCTGGATCCGCCCTTGTCCCCCCCTTCCCCCACCCCCCAAAAATCGGGGCGCGGGCCGCGGGCGGCACTGAAAGGTGAAAACAAAAATAAATGGCCTAAAGTAATGCAGGATGTGAGGGAAAAGAAAGCTGGAATGTAATTTTTTATGAGTAAATGGTGAACACTCTTCTTTTTTGTATAAAATAAAATGGAATCGTCATTTCCAGAATGCCAACGTGTCGGACCCCTACGCACTGCATGGCCGTATGAATTATGGTTGCAGACCCAAATGATAAATGCCCCCGACTTCAGAAATGCAGGAGAAATACTCAACTCTCCAAGGTGTTCGAGACACACTCTAATTAAAGCTTATTTCATCATCTTTCATTTTCTTTGCAATTATTGGAGGGTTATTACTGATGACTTTTAGGAGAAATTTCCATCCGAAGATGATCACCCCTTCAAATAGTCCTGAAGCCCATCGCCATTTTGAAAAACGATGCCTACACCCCTTGCAAAATAGAGCGCTTTTAGGGTCCAAAATTATATCCAAATTACACAGAACTGCAAGCTCACAGTCCTGTGCACGGCTTCCACCCATATTTTTTACAAACCCTCAAGTTCATGGCCCACAACACTCTCAAATGCTGAAGATTTTGAAGGGCGTAGGCAATTTGGGGCCTATTTACTGGTCTGCACTAAACCGTTTATGTGATGCGATGAGTCATTTGTCGGGGATTTTATTTGGAGAATATACAGGCCAAAATAGGGCCACTTCATCACATCACTTCATCACATCCCTTGGTGTTCCGACTTCCATATTTTTTTTATATCTAAAGATGGTATCAGCATGCAGTTTTCACAACAGTATTGCTAAGATTGTGCTCTTTTCAAATCTGTAATAAAAAAATTTGACCGGGGTCGACAAACGACTTATATCGACAACACACTTGCGCGGTCACCGCGGTAGTATCTGTGTAGGCCTACTGTACCACCATGGAGGAATAAAAATACTGATTTTGATTTCTTCACGAACCGAAGAACGATTTGTTCCTTGTTTACGGAGCAGATTTCGACCTGAAAATATCGTCCGAAAAAAGAAAAGACTTCAGAACGTAAGTCCACTTTTTACAGAGCGTATTTAGGACATGGCCAAAAAAATTGAGGCCCTCTATTTCGCCCGGGCGGATTACTATTTCGCCCGGGCGGATTACTATTTCGCCCGGGCGGATTATTATTTCGCCCGGGCGAATTTCTATTTCACCCGGGCGGATTACTATTTCGCCGGGGCGGATTACATTTTGAGCTGTTTTTGAGCTTTAAAGAGCTCAAATTAACCCATTTTGGAATTAATATGAATTTGCTGGTATATTAGGAACATTTTGGGGCGCTTAATATTTTTTAAACTTTTGTTGGGTAATTGGGCCGAAAATCTCACTTTTTCAAGTTGGGGATTATTTGGACAATATAATTTTATATTCCGCAATTTTTCTTCAAAACGGTTAATATCATAAACTTGAAACTTGGATTGAAAATCCTGACAAAGAGTAGTACATATTACCGTGGCGTCATCGTGACGTCATCAGGTATTACATTAATAGGCTTTAGGCCCAAAAAAAGTCTCCGGTTTCTGGTATGCGCGCGCGTCGCCGTAGCCTTGCGCGTCGGCAAAATGAAAAAGTTTTTTTTTTCAATAAAAGATGATGTCTCAAAACCGCCAAACTCACTGGTTTGACTGGAATCCTGCTGCTGCACAATTTTAACGTGTTTTTAGATGGGGTTATGATCGAGAATAAGCTTTATGTGACCTCTCCGGACTCCCATTATATTTGCACTAAGTTTAGTCGGGCACCATTTGCAGTCATTGGCCGACATTTTAAGCAAAAAAGACAGGTAAAAAAAAAAAAGCCGCGTCGCCGCACCACTTTTTTTGGCAAGCTCCATACCAGAAACCGGAGACTTTTTTTTTTTTGGCCTTACGTGATTTTCGTTCATTTATCAATCATGAACTGTATATAGACGGGGAAAAAATCATGTTGAAGTTGGTATATACGTGCTTTTCCCAAAGTTCGATTTTCTTTTCCGAACGAAATTTAAAGGAATATAATGCCTCTTAACAAATAAATGTGGTTGTTTGCTTTTTCAGGCCTTTATACACCGTTTAAAAAGTGGTTTTTAAATGGCACGCTCCAGTTCGGAAATTGTGCACGCTGTTCAGAATAAATTAATAGCATCTCACTCTTAATTCAAAAGTTCCACTATTTAATTGTGTAATTGTCGTGGGCCGATTTGTGATGCCGTGCGATGTCTCATTGGGAAGCTCATACCAAATTTAATGCTAGACAATTATCAATTCAATTTGAAAAGCTATTGTACACGATGCCACACCCCAAAAGTACCCACTTTAATACTAATATGTAATAACTTAAGTTACCCGTAATGTTTATAGGTGTTTTCGATCTGTAATGAAGATCCCACCGAGATGTAATAAGTAAAACATTTGCTACTATTTAGGGACGAAATATGATTTGTTGGGTTTTTAATTATAATTTTGGAGAGCTTAATATTTTTAGAGACGTTTGTTGCGTGATCGGGCTGTTAATATCAATTTTTGTTTATAATATGAACTTGAAAATTGGACTAAATCTCAATCCTGAGTCATGTTACCGTATATATATTACCGTGCCGTTATTGTGACGTCATCAGGTATTGCCGACTGATGTTCTTTATAAACGTGACTTTCGTTCATTTATAAGTTACGAAATTAATGAAAAATCATGATGCTTTGTTATCTGAAAGGCTATAGACATTAATAAATATATCATATTCTCAAGGCAAAGTCGCTTGAACTCTCCTCTCTGATAAAAGTATCACTTTGTCCATATCCACTGTCCGATAAGGATATAAAATATGTTTCGAGTCATGGTTATGAGATTTTTTTTTTTTAATATAAGGGGTCTGTCTGCATTTTTAAATTAACCTAAGTTTGACCTTCCGGTTAACCATCCGGATTATCAATGTCAACAAAAAATGAACAGATTTTCCTGTTGTTTAAAAGTTATAATGATCAAAATCATGGTCTTTGTATGTAATTGCTTGTATGTAGTACCTGATGACGTCAAAGTGAAGTGACTGAGTAATCGGACGTCAGGATAAGTTTCAAGTTCATATTGCTATGAACGTTTTGAAGAAAGGTCGCAGAGAATTTTTGTCCAAAATTTAATCCCTAAACCGTAACATTAACAACCCATATCACCTTCAAAAGTCGATCAGATAAGAGAGCATTAAAGTTGGTACTTCTGGGTTGTGGCACCTTGTAAAATATTATTATTTTCAAATTGAATTGATAATTGTCTAGCATTACATTAATTATTAACTTTCCAATGAGACATCGCACGACATCAAAACTCGGCCCACGACAAGTAAACAATTAATTACATGAACTTTGGAATTAAGAGTGGGACGCTCCTAATTCGTTCTGAACAGTGTGCACGATTTCTGAATTGGAGCGCGCCATTTAAAAACACTTTTAAATTAAATTGGTATAAATACCTGAAAAAGCAAACAAGCACATTTATTGGTTAAAGGGCATTATATTCCTATAAATTTAATTAATTTAAATATAATTCGGAGAAAAACGCTTTGAAACGTTAAATAAAAACCTTTAACCCTAAAAGGGCCCGGGGCGGAATCCGCCTCCCCCCCTCAAGCTTTTCCGCGATAGCTTTGAATTTTTCTTTCGCGTCCCCAGCTCTTACGACTTTTTAGCTTCGAGCCTTGCGCATCTTTTGATACCAAAAACATAAAAATCGCGCCGTGAAAACTGAATTTTCCCATATGCATGCGTTGTGTTTACAGAGCCGAAGAGAATTAACCCACTCGTACATAATTATGAATAATTAATTAGCCATAATTCCAAAACCCTTTGACCTATAGTCACGAATTACTTGGGTATGTTCATGATGAGTTACTCTATGAATGTACCGAGTTTCAAAATTTTTCGTCACTCGATGGGCGAGATATTAGGATCCGCCCCCCCCCCCCGACCGGCTGAGAGATGAACAAAATAACCCGGTCCTTTTTGGGTTAAAATGTGCACGTTGAATACTTCGTGCAAACGAAAATATACAGGGTGTCTAAAAAAAGAGGTAACCCAACTTGAAAGGCTTATTATGGCCAGACTTTTTGTTTACAAGCAAGAAGCATGGTATCATCTTAAAGCTGAAGCTGTGTGCTTTTTAATGATATCTTAGGTTACATTCCAGAGTCACGCATCATGGAGCACCATTGTCTTGAAGTTGTGGCGCAAAAATGCAGTTGGTTCACTTTTCTTCTGAACAAAATCGACACAGATTCATATTTTTTATTCATGTTTTTATTATGTTTTCTTTTATGTTTTTTATTCATGGATTTTATTCACGATCATGAGTAAAACACTTAATAGCAGAAGTTTCTGTCGTACGCAGCGACGGGTGTTTTCCTGAGATCTCGCTGTCTTTGGCCTTCCTGAACGTCCTTTGTTGTGGTTGAGGCTGGTTCCATGTGTTTCATACTTTCTCACATTGACCCAGATTGTTTTCTTTCCTGGTGGTTCTCGGTCTGGGAATGCTTCTCCAAGGGCATCCTGTGTAGCCTTCAAACTTCTTGGTTCATGCAATTTCTTGACCACAGAGATTCTCTGTTCTGCTGTTAGCTGAACCATTGTGACAACCTGAGGTTTACACACTGTCTGAAGGCTAGAATGGCATGGGTTCAAAAGTGAACCAACTGCATTTGTGCACCACAACTTCAAGACAATGGTGTTCCATGATGCTTGACCCTGGAATGTAACCCAAGGTATCATTAAAAAGCGCACAGCTTTAGCTTTAAGATGATACCTTGCTTCTTGCTTGTAAACAAAAAGTCTGGCCATAATAACCCTCTCAAGTAGGGTTACTTATTTTTGAGACACCCTGTATAGGGTGAGCGCATAGTGTACTTTGGACTTGGTGTTATACTTCGTGAAAACCATGATTGATCTCCATACTAATAAAGATCAATGGTGAAAACGAACTCGGTTCTGTTAATAATAAGCTGTTAATGTTAATCTGTTAATAATCTTGTAGCATGAACTAATTTCGGACTACGAAATACATATACATACTCGTATTTCATTAAAAATAGAAATTGCGTCAGGTTTTGGTGAAAAACTGGGCGGCTGAGTGGACTCACAACTAGCCCACACTGAATAGATAGACTTTGTTTTCAACCTCGTTTCTAATATAGGTTTTCCCGGACAATTTCGGAAAATGTGCGTTTGAATTTGTAAAACATAGATTCAATTTGGCGGTGATTTTGAGAACGACGTACATCCTGGTTTCATTTTCACAATAACTAGCATTTGATTTCATTTTGCATCAATCAAATGAATGAATGTGCATAACGTTTCATTTAAGGAATTACAAATACGTGATTAGGTTTTCGGTTTGACGTATGCGTTGCCGATTAGGCCTATTACGAATGTGCAATCCAATTCCCAGAAATTCGATTTGTTATTGTGACACAGGCTGAATTGAACATTCTTTTTCACTTGTTACAATTTAAATTCGCATTTTCTGCATTCAATTTAAATAAATTATACAGGCCTATACAAATCATGATACAACTTTGATTCATTAATTAATGATTCATTAATTAATCAATGTTTGACTTATTGATTATTAATGTGTTTGTTTTTATATACACAAAGGCAAAAATGTAGGCAAATGAAATGTGAAAATGATATGAATATGACCAATATAAAATCACTCAAAATAATCTTGTAGCCATATTATTGAGACGGCAAAGGGACACATCAAGTCGTGTCATGTTACATGGGATCTGCATGGAGACTTTTTGAATATTCAAAAATTCAATCATTCAATCAACCATTCCTCAAATGTTACTTTAACACATAAATGAATTCTAATGCTTGACCAGGCATACGTTAAATAGCACTGCGAGGGAAATCGGCTGCACATTTAGCGAAAAAGACTGATGATAAATAAAAAGGAAAACAGGATTGCGGATGTGCCTTCGATTTCTCGCTAAAATGAAATGTCAATACACTAAATGCAGTGCACATTCGGGAAATCGCACGCTGATTTTTTTACGACTGAATGCACCTTCACGGAAAAAGAATTATCATTTGTTAAACAGAAACAGTGATTTGGAACATTCATTCTATTTCGCACGAAAACGAATGTTTCTTTTACAAATTCGTGTACACATTTTTCGAAATTGTCCCGGAAAACCTATATTAAGCCCTGGATAGGAAACATTCTTCCTGTCTTATATCCTGATTCGATACCGCAATTTGAAAGTAATACATTTCTATCGTTTTCGTAACTCACGCCATGCTCACGCCGCGACAAATTGATGTCTTTACCCTAGACACCACACAAAACAAACGCTGCTGTGAAGCATAGGACGACGTCACACCAGACTATTCCTAATTTGCGTATGCCCCTACATGTTAAAAAATTGTGGACATGCAAATGATCCCAGGGTGAGAGAGCTGTCAATGGTTTCAATCCAGGGGTGTCTTGGGGAAAAAAAACCTGTTTTTAAATGCACAAGACTCTTTATTAATTTAATTCTGTGTAATTTGGGGCCAAGCAAGTATTTCTTTCTCCTGTGACCCTTCAAGTTCAACACATGACAATGTGTTTCCGATAAACCGTGTCGAAAGCTCTTGCCAAGAATATTCAGACATGGGTGATAACATATCCCGTGTATATACATGTTGTCTTAATTCCAAGACTTATAGAGTTGCGAGGAAGTGCGAGGAAAGTAATCGATGGGCGGCGCTGCTAATGAATTTCAAAAATGCATCAGAATTGATCTCTTCATTATGCACCCTTATTCACAGAATGATTTAAAGGTCCCAAATGTACCACTATATATAACCTTAGTTTTGCTGGCAATATTAAATTTGTATTAGTTTCTGAAAAAGATGAACATTAAGGCACCAATAATTATAGACTCAACAAGAAAAGTAGTGTTAAAAAACACAAATGCCCCGCAACCACAACCCATACATAAGTGCTGCAACAGGCATATGCACGCACACACACGCACCCCCATTCTGGAATTTGTATTCCTGTGGAGACATTTCTTTGTTCTTAAATTTACTACCTTACGGAGACATGAACACAATAGGGAACAAAAGATTGTATACGTCTCCAGAAGAACATTTCTATAGATGAATACGTCTCCACAAGAATTTCACGAAATAGATATATGGATTTTACTCAAAAACTAGGAATTTCCAAGGTAGGTTGATCCGTCGCAAATGGAAGAGTTTTAGAAAAGGGATATTTAGTCTAAATTTCAGCCCAGGAAATTAATTCTGGTTAAAATAAGAGCATTTTGAAACTTCAATTTTAAACTCACACCCACACACAGGCACACACCCCCACACACACGGACGGACAAGGCAGAAACAGTATGCACCGCTTCGGCTTCGCCGGCGGGGCATAATAAAAATAATTCTCGAAAAGACTTCAACAAATTTTACGTTTACTTATAATTACATTTTTGCTTCCATTATAGAGACGGCAAAATGACGAGGCGATTCGGAATTCGAATGCAGCGGGTATTGCTGTTATACTGCACCTGTAAGCAAGCCACAAAATAATAATAATCTTTTTTTTGCGGACTCATAATGTGATCTTGGTGCACTGCATGGATTGTAAATATAAACTCAGTAATCCCAATATTATTACCAAATTACAGGTAAATTCAGTTTTAAAGTCTAAAAGAGTATGTGGGTTGTATGGGAAATTCCAATGTGGTTAATAAAAGTGGCTGTGAATTACGGGCAAATACCTTTCGGGAAATCCTGACTACATCTAGGGGTGAAATACGGCAATGGTTTCCTTCTATAATGCCTCCAAACACAATTATGAAGGCAAATCTCGCGGTGTTTGACTTTTGGTCCAAACTGAGAAAACTTTTTGACTGGAGTTAATTTACTACATATTCAAATTACTAATCAAGAGCAATACAATCGTGTCAAAAAGAATTTCGATTGACCTAGATTTCCTATAGGCTATGTAGTAAAATCAGAAATGATGTCTCGTTCATTCTACTGGTTTAGGTACATTAGTCCAAGCGGTCACCGTTGAAGCCTTGTTCTTAGAACGAGGCCACCGTGGGGTTGTGCCCTGTCCCCTGGGTAAATCTTGCAAAATGATGGTAGAAGAGGTCGACGCGATGTACTGGTACTATGGCTCACCAAGCGACACATCCCTGCTCATCGCGTACTACATGGGGAGAGTGGCTCCCCAAAACGGGATCCCAGAGGGCGTCTATGATATCGACAATGAGTGCAATCTCATCATTGAGAACGTCACCGCCTCCAATGAGGGAACCTACTACTATAAGCTGAAACTGCCTTTAAAAAGTATGACAGAGGGACAGATTGAAGTTCGTGACAAGGGTGAGTCCATTTTGTGAGTTTACTTTACTGGTTTGCTTCAAATGTTTCTTAGCATTTTGCAAATTCCTTTACAATATACAAAAACAAAAAAGAAGTTCAATTGTCTCACTGTCACTAGTATAATATAAAAACTAAATTTGGAAGAATATTTATTTAAAAATTCCGACATTTGGATCTGCACATTTCCCAATTTCATTGATATTTTAAACAGCAAATATTACTCAACATATACACGTTTGTGCTAAACAAAGATAAGCTGGGAACCTGCAGTCACAAGCAATAATACAGCATGGCATGTTGGTGGGTAAATTTTTTGCCAAGGAAATATTTCCTGTGTTTAGGAAATGACATTGGCTGCTGGTCGATAACATTAATGACGTCTGGTTCCCGTACTTTGTCTCGGGTCTCGGACAAGTTTGTACTCGAATGTAACCCCCAATCTCTAAATCACACTTTGATTATTAAACATACCTCAATCATTCAAAAAGGAAAGTACCAAAATATTATAGAAAATATAGAAAATATTCTACTTTAATGTAAGTAAAAATTAGGATCAAACATCCTGTAAAATCATTGGGCCTAGTATGCTGTCATTTTCAAGAAAAGAGGAATTCCCATCATTGTCCCAATCGCCTTTGGGCGAACTCATCTTGAAATGACAAACTGGGATCTTACCACAAGAGAATGCACTTTCAGTGTTTATTGCAGAGCTGAATAAAGTATCTGAGCTGAAATTTGGGCAGGCTAGTTTGTTGAATTACCTTCTTCTGATTCATTGTATTGTTGTTTCTTGAATCAGTGAAAATCATTTTTTGTTGTTGCAAAATTAATGATGTCCATTACCCTTTACCAACAGTCGCCCCAAGTCGATCATATCCTACCGTCATCGGCTGCAATCAAGACCATGATGCAGACACGTGCGAGGTGAGAGTACGACACGACAGCACGGTGCATAACCTGACCTGCGTCATGGAGCAGGTCAAACCTGCCGTGCAATTGAAGTGGTTTTTGGGTGGGCTGACGGAACTGAAGGCCTCAACAGTAGTCAGGCCTGTTTTTCTACCGGCTAACACAGGTAAGCAATGTTCTTCATAAGATAATGGAGGAATCGTGTAGTCAGTGGCATCTCTGGAAGGGTTGTGAGGCCGTGAGGTAGTTTACTCCTCTCCCCTCCCTGGTATTTTTTTTTGGTCGGCAAAATCGTTGTACTGTCGACAAAATTGTGTGTCCGGTCCGTCGTGTGTCTATTTCAAAATATCGTCGACCTTGAACATAACGGTGCCCCATACATAGACATGATCGTTATCTGTTTTGTTAACTGTTATTAAAACATATACATGTTTTATGTATCAGTTTTTGTTCTATAAATCTATCGATCAGGTTCGTCGTTGAGGAACAACACCTATTCAACTTTAGCAACAATCCAAGTTCCTTCGGAGTACAATGACATAGAATATGTGTGTGAGGCAATGGGTGTTGCTGTAGGAAGCAGTACTACACGCACGAGGGTGCGCCTTACCCAAACTAAACCCACAACGGCAACTTATGATGAAGCCTTCTTGTTCTTAGAACGAGGCCACCGTGGGATTGTGCCCGGTCCAAAGAGCATATCTTGCAAAAAGCCGATAGAAGACGTCGACGCGATGTACTGGTTCCATGGCTCACTAAACGACACATCCCTGCTCATCTCGTACTTCTTGGGAAGAGTGGCTCCCCAAAACGGGATCCCAGAGGGCGTCTATGATATCGACAATGAGTGCAATCTCATCATTGAGAACGTCACCGCCTCCAATGCGGGAACCTACTTCTATAAGCTGAAACCGCATTTCAAAAGTATGCTACAGGGACAGATTGAAGTTCGTGACAAGGGTGAGTCCATTTTGTGAGTTTACCTTACTTGTTTGCTTCAAATGTTTCTTAGCATTTTGCAAATTCCTTTAAAATGTACAAAAACAAAAAAGAAGTTCAATTGGCTCACTGTCACTATAGATATTTAAAAAATAAATTTGGAAGAACATTTATTAAGAAAATTCCGACATTTGGATCTGCACATTTCCCAATTTCATGGAGATTTTAAACAGCAACTATTTCTTAGCATATAATTATATACACGATACGTGCTAAATAAAAATGAGCTGGCAACCTGCAGTCACAAGCAATAATAATCACATGGCATGTTGGCGGGTACATTTTTTGCCAAGGAAATATTTCCTGTGTTTAGGAAATTTCTGTGCAGCTTTATGACATCGCCCCAGGTCGATTACAATAATGACGTCTAGTTCCTGTACTTTGTCTCGAGTCTCGGACAAGTTTTTACTCAAATGTAACCCCCAATCTCTGAATCACACTTTGATTAACATACCTCAATCATTCAAAAAGGAAAGTGCCAAAATATTAGTAAATGTCGTACTTTTAATACCGTAAATAAATAACAGGATCAAACATCCTGTGAAATCACTGGGCCTAGTATTTTCGAGAAAAGAGGAATTTCCATCATTTTCACGATTAGGGCGAACTCATCTTGAAATGACAAACTGGGATCTTACCACAAAAAAATGCACTTTCAGTGTTTTTTGCAGAAGTATCTGAGCCGAAATTTGGGCAGGCTAGTTTGTTGAATAACCTTCTTGTGATTCATTGTATTGTTCCTTGAATAAGTGAAAATCCATTTTTTTGGGGAAAAATTAATGATGTCCATTACCCTTTACCAAAAGTCGCCCCAAGTCGATCATATCCTACCGTCATCGGCTGCAATCGAGACCACGACGCAGACGCGTGCAAGGTGAGAGTACGACACGACAGCACGGTGCATAACCTGACCTGCGTCATGGAGCAGGTCAAACCTGCCGTGGAATTGAAGTGGTTTTTGGGCGGGCTGACGGAACTCGAGGCCTCAACAGCAGTCAGATCGGTAGTTCTACCGGCCAACACAGGTAAGCAATGTTCTTCATAAGATCATGGAGGAATCGTGTAGTCACTGGCATTGCTGGAGGGTTTGTGAGGCTGTGGGAGTGTTGCACTCCTCTCCCCTCCCTAGTTTTAGTTTTTTTGGTCGCCAAAATCGTTGTACTGTCGACAAAATTGTGTGTCCGTCCGTCGTGTGTCTGTTTCAAATATCATCGACCTTGAACGTAACAGCGCCCCATATACCCCAATGATCGTTTCCGATTTTGTTTAGTTACCTTTTATTCAAACATATATACATGTATAAATCTATTGATCAGGTTCGTGGTTGAGGAACAACACCTATTCAACTTCAGCAACAATCCAAGTTCCTTCGCATTACAATGACATAGAATATGTGTGTGAGGCAATGGGTGTTGCTGTAGGAAGCAGTACTACACGCACGAGGGTGCGCCTTACCAAAACTAAACCCACAACGGCAACTTATGATGAAGTTCAGTCCTCCAGCAATCCAGGTAGGTTTCATTTCGCGGACTTAGTGTGGCTCGATATCTGGCTGCTATATTGGATTAGTAAACCGTACATTGTGTAATTTCGATGTTAATGTGAAAGTTCTATACATAATTTGATGTTGATCGGGAAATACCAATGTGGTTAAATAAGAACCGGCTGGGATTACGGGCAATCCGACCGTTCGGGAAATGTTAACCACATCATGGGAAGAAATCAGTGAACCACGCTTTGTGAACTACTGCAATTATTGTGTTCACTTCATAATGAATATGTAACTGCATTCACACACAATCACGAGTGCGAATCTGGCGGTATTAGGTTCTCTTCATTGAGAAGAATTATAATTCGACTTTTGTTTGCTTTAAATGACCGCTACTCATCACGAGTAATATAATGTTGAAAAAACGAATTTGATTTCAGCAAAATTGTAAAACTATCCAGAAATCGTTTTGCTGGTCAAAAGGTCTTTGAATAGAAAATCAGATATAATTTATCGTTCATTTGGTTTAGTCCCAGTTGCTATTGCTTATGCGAACAACGAGCTCAGGTAGAGGGATCGTGCCTGTCGCCTGAATGTATTATAAATACGGTGTGTGTACTAATGCGTATCGAATCCCAGAGGAAAAGGACGTCAGATGTGACGTCAGATCAGGGTCTATTTAGGTGATGAAACAATAAAACTCAGTGATTCGATCAAGTCAGATATCAATCTAATAAAGCCAGATGTTAATTAAATCAAGTTACATATCAAACGAATCTAGTCAGATATTGTGTCTGAGTGCCTTTTGACTCTTTTCAGGAACAACGCTTGCTTTGATAGATTGTATTCCAATTCCCAACATACCCGTCGCTCAGATTATGTTATGGGTCGCGGCTTCAATCTTACTCATCTGCTTTGTCGCTGCCTGTATCATCAGGATTGTAAGTACAGTGTGTATAATTGCACATGTATTAAAACAAGTTGGTGCTGGGACTGGGCAGGGGTTAGGAGCTTTGCTAAATATTTTGTCAACTGTGCATGGTGAGGGGTATAGGGAGGACCAGCAGCTGAAAAAAAGTCGAAGGGGGAGGGGGCGAGGTGGAGTCTATCTCACTCAAAGGGGCGCTGTTCAAACATGTATCATCAACCGGGTTTGCCACCCATCATGCCCATATAAAGGGTAATAAACTGCAATTATGCGCATTGCATAGTTATGAAAAGTGAAAGTGCATTGGCTATTTGGTTAACATTGAGTATATGACGCTAAATGCTGCTGACGAGGACATGATGGGGTTTGCGCCTGTCCATTGGTGGAGCCAGACTCTAAAATGGGGGGGGGGCAAGGGCGGATCCAGAACACAATTTTTTGGGGGGCCAACAAAATTTGTAGTCTCCCCAAAAAGTGGGTCCAAAAAATGACGGCGGGGGTTTGGGGCCAATTTCTGACCACTTTAACCAATGTTTTTTTGAGGAAAAGATGTTGGTGTACTCATTGCCAGCCTTTATTGCGATGTCACATTAATTAAAATAAAAAAATGGTTTCTTTTTTTTGGGGGGGGGGGGGGCATGGCCCCCTTTGGCCCCCCCCCCCTGGATCCGCCCTTGGGGGGGGGCAATGGGGGGTCAGGGAAATATTTTGGGGGCTGTCAACTAAAAGTCTGTGTATTCGTGCGCGTGCCCATTTAGTCATTTGGACGAGAGGCCGAAAACACTTTAGGTTTCGAGATACGCGTTCTGGTCCACCGAATTTTATAACCCTTCCTAGACATGTAGATTATGATGTACCGTATCTAAAAAAAAAAATCAGCGGTTCCCCGACCCACAGTCTGTTTGGGAATGAGATAATCTGGGATAAAAAGGCCAAAAATGTTGCATGCGAAACAAAATAAGAAACAGCGCCCTCTACTGACACAGTCAGAAACATTTTCGCAGGCAATGAGCACTGGCCAGATAGTACTTCTTTCAAGTTCCATTTGAAGATCATTACAAATCACATTCGTCTAAGCTGTTGCCTAATGACAGCATTCAAAAATCGAATTCGTCGTTTATAAATCAATTAGATGAATTAAATTTTGTGACTAAAAAGGTTTGGCGTAGACTAGAGCAAATCGATACTATAGCCTGTAAGAAAATGTGAACTTGTTGTTTGAATTGCTTGAACTGAGTTTTATATTGTCACACAAAAGACGAAATTAAACGTTGGAAGTGCACTAAATGGTGATGGGCCATTAGAAACGGTGAATTCGAATGATAAACGTTTTAAAGTAGCCGGGAAAACGATAATAATCTAACTTAATTCATTCATTTATTTATATATTCTTTTTGTTGGGGGGATTTAAGCCTGCAATTATTTTACCCACACAAGAAGCATGGTATTTATATTACATAGGTTTAAATGAGCATTACTTGTTTACAAACAAACAAGATCATGATCGAGACCATGTAAACATTCACAGGCCAGTTAGATAATTGTTGTATAACATGTCAAAAGTCTCATCAAATGGACCCACTTTTTTGTTTGCAAACTTGTTTAAGTTTGCAAGGAAATAACTTGTGGTGCAAAGCCCCCCATGGCGCCCCCCCCCCCCACCAGTGCCGCCACTGTGTTTTTATGTTAAAAAGAAAGGGAATTGTTTTCTAGTGAGATATTAATTGATCACAGTTCAAACCTGAACGTCTTGCATTCGGGTAACATGTTCCACTGCTAATTATCCTAATTTAGCAATAATTTACATATTTTTTTTTTTAATTGCATTGTAATGTTTGTCATTAAAACAGGTCCGTCTAAAGAAGAAACAAGGCGAATACATTCGTGCTGAAATCTACGACTCCACAGCTACTATTTGTAGTATGAGCCGCCAGATCCCTTTATGACCTGTCTTTGGGCATTTACACCGGGTTGCCCTTCTCTTGCTACAATTTTGGACAGAATGATTTCTAACCGTAATCACCCCAAGAAACATTCATGTTGTAATTTTATGCTGGCATTCCACAAGAAGAAAATATCTGTTGGAGATGAGGCATTTTACTCTACACATGAACAATACTAGTGCAAACTACCTCCGGCGAGTTTAAACAGAGCCTATTACGTGAAGTCAATTTTGAAAAGTATAATATATTTCTCTGGAGTTTCAATTTAAATATTTAGTACCTTGCAGTCGATCTGTCTTTTTTTTCCCTTAAAGTAGAATCAGTCTTTACATTATGTTGACGTACTGTAAACTTTAACGATCAAAAATAAAAGAGATTTTAAAAATTGTACAACGTGATGTAAAGGGGGATACCGCTTTAATTTGACAAGTGATTGTCATTTTAAGCTCCTACAGGAGTTTCAGAGCTTAAAATGAAAATCACTTGTCAAATTAAAGGGGCATGCCCTTTACTTCAATTCAATTCAATGCAATTCAACATGGTTTATTAACAAATCAAATAGCAGCCGCAGCTGAATTGCACGTGATTTACATTAAAAAAGTACATTTTTTAAAGGTGAAAGGCCTACCGTTTTGTATATAATAAAAGTATGACAGTAAATACTAACATTAAAAAAAACACATTGTGCATGCAAATCTGACTAAGGAAAATTATCTATTAAAGAAACACATATTATTGTACGGATTGTGTTGCAGTCAATTTATCTTACTTTGAAAAGGGAGCATTTAAATTGCGTTAAAACTTATAAAAGGCATTCAAAAAGGTTGCAGGAAAAAATCATTTATAGTTTCATTTAGATAAGAATTATACAAATGAGCCAGATGGGAAATGAGTTTAAAAATTGTGCAAGATGTGTGGCAGTCAAATTATCTTATTTAAATGAAAGGTAGTATTAAAATAACGTTAAAACTTGTAAAATACACTAATTTAAAAGGTTGCAGGTAAAGATCAATTCATTTCATTTAGGATTAGAATTATACAGATGTACCAGATGAGGAATGGCACTATTCTGCATTCTATTTGTTTTACACTTAAGTTCTGGGACTTTATTCGAATTTCTTAGTGTTCGTTTCATTTTTGGAGGAGAAGGGATAAAATCCTTAAATTGATCAGTTTGTTCTTTCGATAAATGATGTACATAGAGATTCTCTTCTTTGTTTCAAGGGGGAAATCCCGAGCTCACATAGCATCTCGGAATAACTGTTATAACCACCGCGTCCGGTGATTATTCGTAGAGCTCTTTTTTGGATGCTTTCGATGTGGCCAGACTGGGCAGTGGTTAATCCCCCATCCCATACACATTGTACATCACATTGTACATGGCGCTTGGTGGTCGGTCGGTCGATCCCGGAAAATTGATCGAAATAATTCCCTAAGTTTCCTCTAAATCTAAAATATAACTTCCAAATTTTGACTTTCCAAAACAGGCAAATAAAATAAATTAAATACTTATCAAAAATTGTTTCTAATAATTGTAACAAAATTGACCAAATTCTGGTCAGGAGCGTGGAAGTAGAGGCAAGTGCAAGGCTATTTTACTGTTTCATGTTACATTTCTTTAGTTTTTTTAATAAATTTCCTAAAAGTTATGCATCAAATTTAAGAATTTTCAATGCAAGTTGGAATTTTCCTACCTTCTTGATCTGTTGATGAATTTCATATATACTATTTTAAAATTAAGATTTTTTAAAAATTTCAAAGCAGCTGAAATGACAAAATTAGCGCTGTCAACATGTTGGCCTTGATAAGACATTAAAAAATGTTCATGGTCACCTCTTCCTCTGACCTACAGTTATGGGGTCAAAGGTCAAAATAAGGTGAACACAAATTCGTTGGCCCCGCAGCTTCCGAGATCGAACTTCTTTGATGATGAGGCAGTATTTTGTGTGGTATATGAATCGATCCATTGTAACGTCCTAATCTTTGTCTATTATAATCGGCTAATTTTATACATGAACTGAAATAAAGTATAAACTTCTATACAATCCTGATCAAAAGGCAAAACGCAAGTTTTATACTGAAATATAATTCGGTTTGCAAATGAAATACATGTACATTACTTTTAAACGTAAAAAAAAATCCTCGGAATTGTGTTTTAAATAATAGAACTTAGATTGAAAAAAGAAATGTGGCAATTTTTTCCTAATTACTTTTCTTTCTAAATAAATATATCACATATCTTAAGCAGCGACAACAGAGTAGGTTGATACTCGCGAGTATCATTATTGGTGTTTTTTAATTCATTTCTTTTTTTCCCAACCCGTTTCTATTGGAGTGGTTTCACAGCATTATGATAGGTGGCTTGCGGTATTTAGTGTTCTTATTTGCTTAAGAGAGCACACATTGGATTTTATACTATATATTTTGAAACATCAGTTCTGCACTTGATTTGAGCAGTGTAGTATGGGCTTGTAGATATTTTATTTAATTCATTTTATCACTGAAAGATAAAATACATTATTCTCCACGAACACACGGCTGGCTGAGTTTCAAACTCTCTTTTAATCAGCGGATGGTTGCTATGGTATGGAATTAGTAAACATATTGATTGCCCAAATTGCAGCTGGCCATCCATTGCTGGCATCAAGCCAAAAGTGCTGTTCATAGGCAGAAGTTGATATAACTTCCAAGGGAGATATAAATATTGATACAAATGTGATAAGTCCACGCGCGCGCACAGACGCACTACGTGCACGCCGTGGATGAAAGGCCAGTTCGGCGTAGCTTTTTGAGACCGCAACAACAAAAATAATTTTTTTCTGGAATAAGCGTTTGTTCGCTTACATTCCATGGATTTTTCGTTCACATTTGAACTTCGGTTAGTGAACTTATGATTTGCAAATGTTATGCAGCTGACTTCAGTGATCTGTTGGGGTTTTGGAGACGGCATTTACGTATATCCTTAAGTACGACCATACAGCTTTTACAAGATGCCTCGTCAAAACGTCAGCCCAAGCGATCCGCTCGCTTGTCGACATTTCATGCGATTTTTCACAGCCGTCCAAGGTTTCCAGAACATGAATTCTCAGCGTTATAGGCCTGTTGTGCCCATTCTTGAAAATCACGCATTCTCGAAAATGAGCGCGCATTCTTAAGAATGAGCGCCCATTCTTGAAAATGAGCGCTCATTCTTGAAAATGAGCGCTCATTCTTGAGATTGGGTGGGAATACCACGTGCACAATTTATGAATTTTGCCCAATCTTAACAAACATTGCACGACATAATTATGTTAAATGAATTGTATAGCGGTTAAAAGGGAAACAATTCATATAAAGAGGAAAGAAAATGTTCCATGCTTCTGTACTCGTATAACTACGATAATTTGAATCAAATTAAACCTGATATTATTGCTTTTTCCTGCCTACTTATGGGAAGCTTTGTAATAACGGAGGACTGGGAACTAGTCTGGGAAGTGCTTTGTTTAGGCTAGACAAGTACAAGTCCCTGTATGTATCATGTGCGTGCCACGAAAAAAAAACGATGTCCAGAAGCTGCCAAAATTGCTCTTTTGACTAGATAGAATCCAGCTCCGCGACGTTATGGTGGGGTGTGAACAATAAATTGGTGGCAATTTAAATGGGAAATAGCATTAGCAATATGGGATGTCGCAGTATTCATTCTCATTCTTCACAATCTTCATTCTTACGTCCCCCCCCCTCTTTTATTATCCCCAAAAAATCTGAATTCTTTCTTATTTAGGCCAAAAAAAAAAATAAGTCGGTCTCTGGTCAGCGCGCGCGTCGATTTTAATCATGGGCGTCGATCTTTTTTTTTTCCCAAAATGTTCCGCGGTAGCTCCAACAGCGCCCTCTATTTCCGCACCTCCTCAACTTTTTTTACCAAAGAGCACCAAGGAATGGGAAATTGCACCAAGGCAAATGATCGAAACCACCAAGGCAAATTATGGAGGACACCAATGTACATGAGGACACCAAAAAAGCAAAATAGTACCCACCTTGTCTGTACAATCCAAGCTTGAAGAAAAAGAAAAAAAGCAAAAAAAAAAAAAAAAAAGCCGCGTGGCCGCGTCAATTCCGGAACTTTGGTCTGACCAGAGACCGAAATTTTTTTTTTTTGGCCTTATTCTTATTTTCCCCCCGGTCCCCTCCCCCAATACGCGTATACTTTTCATATCCACTCTACTTTTCAGCGCCTTGCGTTGCAACAGTTTAATTATTAAGAATCAGTGAACGAGGATTCAGCTAGACTTGCCAAGCGCAGCCGGTGCTCGGCATCGACAAGACCGTTATCTTGTCGCTCATTCTCAAGAATGTGCGCTCAATCTGGAAGAGTTATTTTTTGCCAAGATTGAGCAAGGATCCAGTCGCACATTCTCGAGAATGTGCCTGCCCATTTTCGAGAATGCGTGATTTTCAAGAATGGGCACAACAGGCCTAGGCCTACTCGTACTTTTTGGAATGCTGAATTACCACTGGATTATGTCAGCCGTCCATGATTGAAGCTTGTGTAGTCCTACTTGAATCTTGGCCCGTCATAAGTTTACGGGCACCGAAGTCCAGGCGCCAAATCAACGGTCATGACGGTGCGTTCCAGCCGAGTCCGGGCGGCGCATGCCCGCCCAGCTTTCAATCCGCCCCGGTGCTGGTGGCTGGTGTTCTCGGCATGCTTGACCGCGGCAACGTGTCGGCCTGCAGTACAGTGTGAACGCTGGATCTTTGTTCTTAACGACCCTCTCTCGAGATTTCCCGCTTCGTGCACTACATCATGCTCAAACATGCCATGCATGATGGAATTCAAGGTGAGAATTTTCCAATCACACAGCATTTGTTTTGGGCCCGTTTGTTTGTTGTACTGTGCAATATCGTGTGAAGTTTTTGTTCACCGTTTCTATGATTTTAGTTTTAACGCTAGGCCTCAATTATACGCAGCCAGCGGTAGGGCCCCATCGAAAGTGCGGAGATCGATCGACATTTTATTGAATCCTACAATTTCCTTTCATACTCATACCTCCATGTTTTGACCTAATTTGGATAGTTGAATTAATGATTTTGATATTTAAACTGAACAAATTGTCCAATATGTCTGATGAGTTTTACGGCACATTGAATGTAATATCACCATGATCACTCAGACGGGGCATCGGTGTTGACGTCGGCATAGGCCTAGGCCGATTTGATACAAATTCGATCATTCGGGGACCGTTAAGCGCGATAGTTAAAATGCCTATCCACTGCAAGCTGAAGGCGAATCATGGCGATTAGGCATCACTTGATCACCGAGGCCTTAACTTTGGTAGCCTACTGAGTCAACTTTATACCTGGGTAGCTAATTGTTTGTCATAATTAATAAGCCTAGGCCTACATCCTGGTTTTCTGAAGCTATGACTATGATAGTATGAGCATGAGCTATTCTTAGTGTTCAGTTGACTTGTTCATTCACTTTTGCAATTACTTCCCTCAACGGAGATACCTGGTCCCTACTTCATTTTATTTGAAAAAAAAATAATTATTGAATTTTATCAATAGTTTTGTTTTTGCAGCCAGCCATTTATGTTTAATAATATAATTAATAGGCCTTTGTTGGCCCTATATTACGACATGTTGAGGCATGCAGTGGGGCTTGTTTTGTTTTCCTAACATATAGGACTAAAACTCATGAAAGAATTACCAGGGGCTAGGCTCTAGCGCCTATTCAGTTATTTCATTTGTTTCATTTGTATTTGTCTCAAATCGTGGCCAGAGTGCAAATGTAACCGTAAAACATAATAAGAAGTAAATGAATAATAAATAAATAAACTAACAAACACAAAAATTATGAAAAAAAAAAAATCCAATAACATACTAGAGCTAAAACAGCCCTGGGCAAGTAATTAATTTTTCAGACCATTTCTAGTCTGACAAATGTTATTGTTCTGCAGCTAATTTGAGCCGATCTTTCGGCATTGGTTCCTAATACAATAAATAGGCGCCCGGGACCTATAATAACACCGCGGTGCAACCTGAGCAGTTTTTAGCTAGTGCATGTAATGCCAATTACATAGTTATAAACATAATCATGATGATATTAATGGTAGGGCCTACACAATTAAATGTAAAGACAGCACTTTAAAAAAAAAAAAAAAAAAGAAGAAGAAGAGGAGTGACAGTGTCCCCACTGGCATGATTAATCTTGACAGTTCCTAAGATAAGATAGTACTTCCACATAAATTTGCGATTTTGGCCAAACATGACATGATCGCTGTTTGTCAGAGCAGCTGCTTTCGGAGCAGGTTGGCAGATCTGAGATCACTGGATGGGCACTATCTTAACCTATTTTGAAAAGGCATGTTAATTGTTAACACAAGGAACCTGGCCAAAGAGTCCAAAAACGCAGTAGGCTCCGCTTGACAATGTGTAATTAACCCAACCTTGTATGATTGCAGCAAAATGCTAGATTCTTTTTCACACAATTAAGGGGGGACCTATTCATTCGAGGTATAGTTTCTCTCCTGTTTAGCTTGACATCCTTTTCTGTCACCTGGGCCAACTTGTGAAGCCACAGGAATTTATACTAACATTTAAAATTATAATGAAATACTATACGACAAACTTTAATAATTAAATAGTAATAATTTCTACTAATGCTATAACAGCGAGACTTTACCATAGACTTGTGCACAAACCTAAACTATCACCTAATCCGAGTTAACCTCTTATCTTTTCTTCACGAAATTTGGTGATTTTCTCGAGCTAGATAATTTGCAACACAAACATTCCTTGTCCTAAGGGTCGTTCTAACAATAGGGTGACTCCAATTTGTCACCCCCACATGGCATGTTGCCAAAATCCAGATGTGACTTGCCAAATAAATTTTAAAAAAAAGAACCTGTCGCCCATTTGTGGGATGCTGTAGATTATATAATAATAATGATAACAAACACCCTGACAAAACAAATAAAACAAACACCCCAACATCCCAACAAACAAACAACCTAACGAACACATAAACAAAAAATAAATGAATACATTGAAAAGATAGATATGTTTGCAAAGGATAGCTGCTGCTTTGAGTATTTTCTGTTGCAGGATGCCAGGGGATAGCACACGCTACAAATTGGTTTGGGACCGGGACTCATACCATCGAATGCTCTTCAGATTTGCTTTGCAACATAGAGGTCTTCCAAGGTTGGACATCTTGTCAAGTTCGGTTGGTACTGATCATCCAGCAATTTGGCCAGTTTGGCGTCCAGATTATAAACTGTTGCCTAAAGGCGAATATCAGGAAAATAACTGTCAACAGGAAAACAGCTGTCAACAGAAAAAGCGGCACACACTTTTTGACCATGACCTATTAAATTCTATGGACATCCATTTCAATTAAGTTGACGCGATTTAAAAGCATGATGGCATTGAGGAGGATAATATAACATAAAGTGTACGCTAAGTTATATGATCTGTAGACACATACATTTAACCACACGTTGCGCGTTTACGTGCTTGACCCAGATCTTTAGCAGCCCAATTGTACTATTCATATGTAGGCCTACCTGTAAGTGTAATAATAAATATAACTAGAGATATGTTTGTGGACAAACATAAGCTGTTTCGGATGTTTGACTTACTTTTGTGTAAAAGACATGAAAACATGACAAGAGTGCATGGGAAGTTTCACCCCAATAGGACGATACTTGCAGCGATAAAGAGCCTGAAATGATGCAATGTTAGGGCGCCCTCACAAGACAACTGATGACGTAATAATGATGTCACTTATATTTTCCACAAAGTATTTTCCAGTATGGATGTATGCAAAGTGAAATTGGACCTGCACTTGTAAAGTTATAGGGCTGCAAAGAATGCAAAGTTAGGGCGCACTCACATGATGAACGATAATGCAATCATGCTGTGACACATCCCGGTCCAGCATAGGTGTATGCAAAATAAGAAATTCTTTAAATTTGTTTAGTTCTGATAAATCATGATTATTCCAACTCACATACCGAACTACAAGTTTGTGTCACATTTACGTAAGCCGCATAAATCTGTGGCATCATGACCGTACCGCGTAGAGTACGTGGGGACCTGGGCCCAATTTGATGGCGCTGCTAAGCACACGATTTTCTGTTAACGGAGCCTCAGTCTATTTCATGGAGGCCGCAAGCAGTAACAGCGAAGAGCTTGCTAACTTCACGAGCAAAATGTGGTTGAAGTCATGACGCAACAATAGTTTGACCGGCGTTTGTGGCGGGTGCGCGGGCTTCTCACTTTATTAAAGAGGCCGGGGGGGGGGGGGGGACATGTATGTTGTGGACAATGCAGGTTTTGTGGTGTAAACTTACAAAATAATGATTTCCTTTTGCCACTTACGTACGAATACGTAATAAAGTATAATACATGTGCCGTGGACATGTATAACGATTTTCAATGAGGATAATCGACATCTTTACCTCAGCATCAAAATGCGCGTTCAGACTTTACATTCATATTTTTCATAAGCGTGGATCTTCTAACTGCATTTTGCAAGATTGAGGTTTCAGAAACCTGCGAGCAGGCCTTGTTTATCACAGATATTATCTGTTCCCCAAACTCGCCTGGCTACTGCGGGGACCGGGCGCAATTGCAGTTGTGCATCACGTCTCGGGAATTCGTTAATTACCAGACGAGTTAAGGGAAACAACTGATGTGTCATCATTCAAATGCCTAAAGACTCATCTTTTCAATGTTTCGTTTCAACCACAGTGATTTTGTAGAGACCGGCGCCTTTGAATGGTCCTCCAGATACCATGCGCGTTATATTTTGTTATTATTATTATTATTGATCATGTTGATACGGACGATTATACTGATGCGTCAACATTTGTGAAGGTACATAATTAGCGCCATATCTTATATCCCCTATATACTTTAAGATTAGTTTAAGATCCAAGAAAAGTTGCGACTTTTCATTTTGCTATATATTTATGACGTCATAATGTCGACGCTCAATGTTTTTTATTGGGTTTTTTTAGCCACTCTAGTCTCTAAAAATAAAAAGAAAGGCATGGATCAGCAAAAGTATAAAAACTGTGGTCCATGGACCGGACCTGCTGCCCCAGTTGAATGTTCGTCTATTAGACATAATATTATAGCTAAATACGTTACAACCACATCTGACATAATAGTTCGGTACTAAGAGCTAGTTAGGCCTTAGAAATATCCCCTTTAATGTTACGTTTTATACGATTGTGTGATGCGTCTTTGAATTGGAAAACAGATTTTTAAAATGAAAGAGCCTTGTATTGGTAAATTAATTGTAAGAAGTGTGGCGATTAGACGTTACTTTAGAAGATATGCGGTGATCAATGTTTTATTCGGGTGCTGTTGCAATTGTAAGAGGTATACGATGGTGGTGACATTCTGATAGGTTGTCACTAAAGAACGCAGGATGACGTTTGCAAGGACGTCAAAATTAATGTGTTATATTTTTTAGGCAAAATCGGTGCATGATCTAAAACTCATTTTAAAAGATGTACAAAGATGTTGAATCATTGTCTGTTCACTAAGAAGTAACGCATAATTTTTATGAAGTTTCTTTTGGAAATGGCTTTTTGTTTAATTGTTTTTTAATTAATCATAAAACCCGTGAATGTGGGTACATTGAGGTTATGTTTTGGGTTCTAAAAGGGAGGTATTATGATATTAAGATTATTTGTGTGGATGGTAAACAAGTATTTGGGTTTGGAATTGAGAAATACAATCCGTATTGAAGGAATAAAACGCCTCGGCGCTGCCCGCGGCGCGGCTTCGGCGGAAGTGTCGTCGCGTTATAGGCCCGGCTGCACGCGCGGCTTTGGGAAAGTTGACTTTCTTGTCGCGAAAGAAAGGGCGCCCTCTATTAAGGTATAAGGTGCATTGACCTCTAGCTGTGAAAATGACGCGTTGGATGTAATGCATGTAATGGGCATGGTAACGTCCGGTAGCCTGGCTACAGAAAGTGTTGGGCCAGGCTAAGCTACACGGTGTACCAGACTATTGTGGAGACGGTGAGATACGGCGTGGTACTATTTGTTGGTTTAGTTTAGGGGAATTTTTAGGTGTTTTTTTATGGGATTATTTACATTTCTTTGTATGTGTGTGTTACAATAATTGGGGAACAATAAGTGTGGTTGTATTATATCGATATATCAGGTGTGAAATGGCGCATATTACCGTGAAGTGCCTCATGTCTGTACGTAGCCCCATACATGTGGCCTATTTACTGGACTGCCTCCATAAACATAGGCCACACATCCATGACATCCACATGTACACAAATGTGTCGCACTTTGCCAAAGTTTGATTTTCACATTTAGACTTAGTTTGTAGGGGTTTGTTTTTGCTTTAGAAGCATACTCACCCTCTGAATAGGCTAATCAGGAAGTGCTGCCTTTTTCAGATGGCAAATTTTTGTGAAATTTCATGTTGAAATTTTGATACGCAAACATGTGCAAATGAATCTGGAAATTTCACGAAAAATAGACATCTGAAAAAGGCAGCACTTTCTGATTAGCCTATTCAGAGGGTGAGTATGCTTCTAAAGCAAAAAAAAACTTACAAACTAAGCCTAAATGTGAAAATCAAAATTTGGCAAAGTGTGACACGTTTTTGTACATGTGGATGTGTGGCCTATGTTTTTGGAGGCAGTCCAGTAAATAGGCCACATTTATGGGGCTAGTCTGTACGTAATTGCTATCCCCGCTATGCCTAACTCAGTAACTGTTTATACTAACATTATTTTGTCATGGAAAAAATGATGCATGTACATGTAGTCTAGTTGTACAATAGTTTGATAAGTTGGTGATCACTGAAAAATAATGAAAGGTGGGGGGTGGGCATATAGAAGTGCACATGTTATGTCATGTTATGACTGTATTTGCCAACTAATAATAGTAATGAGACTTATTCCTAGACAATGCTAGAGTTGGGGTTTATATAAGATGTAAATATAAAATAAGGAAAGAATGACGATTTTATTATTGAATTATTTTAATGGAATAATTCAGTCTGATGCAAAGTTATCAGGGATTTACTTAGACATGTTAGATAAGGCTCGCTGTTTGTGTGGGAATTTCCTGGATACATGTACATGTATATAGTTTGCGAAGAAAATTGCACTGTTCTCTTTTTACAAATATGAATAATTCTCAAGATATGTCATGGTCACGTTGTTTTGTCAGCTGTGTGAAATTATGAGTTTAAAATTCTCAAATCATTGTCTAATTTAATGTTAAAAACATGGTTGCATTAGTGACTTAAAGTCAGTTTTTATATCCTACAATCAAATGACAAAGATGTGTATGTTGTTACATAAAACAAATAATGAATGTTTTTCATTCGTGCAATGGAGAGAATATTTCCATTCGTTGAAAGAAGAAATGTTCCATCCAACTCAGCTTCGCCTCGTTGAATGAAACATTCCATCTTTCAACTCATGAAATATTCTCACCATTGCACTCGTAAACATTCAGTATTTGTATACCATCCCAATTGTACTTTAGATATTGAGGAGGGGGGCTTAAGTACTTGACAATTGTAAATGACCAAACTTTCTATAATGAAAGGGGGGGGTGGGGGGCATAGTCTGTCATTTTGTTAGAATTTGGCAATTTTTAAGTGTTCATTTGCTTTTCTCTGTTTGTTTTTCCGTGGGGGGAAGGTTGGCCATTTTGGGTGATTGCCTCCAAATACACTGTTACATTCATGCCAATGGAGAGTGGCCGTCTAGTTGGAAAATGTTATTTATAGTTGGGATATGTTGAGCTACACTTAAGGACCGATGTTGTAGTCAAGGGCCATTCACAATAACTATATTTATGGGAAAGAGTTATATACACAAACAACACTTGACCCCCTGTGCACAAATCCTATGGGACTGCTCTGAAGAATTCTTTTTTTTGCTAAGTAAATGCCTTTATTTTTGTCACTACTATAATTTGACTGTTTAGGGCATGTCATTGCTGTTCATGGCTTGTAGGCCACTATAGGGAAAAATAAGCATTGTCCGTGTATGGAACTCTTCTGTATATACAATTTGTGTTATTTATCGCTTTTCTCTCTTTTCTCTGTTTTGCAGAAAATGGTGAAGACGCTGAAGAAGACGAGCTGTGACATTCCTTCAACTTCCCTGAGGTTGGCACCTCCTCGGGGAAGACGCCTGCCTGTGTTTCACAGGCAGTGCGCAAACCAGCTGGTACACGCAGATTGTGTACTCGTACTTGGAGAATCAAGGTTCCAGCGTGTTCCTTGTTCTCACTGGGAGGGTACTGGGGCCAGCGTGCCCTTCAGCTGGATTAATCTTGAGAAAAGATGCACAGATAACATGAGATTACATGAGATTAAACAGAGAGAATATGAACAGAAACTAATCAGGAAATATGACTTGAAACTGAGAGCATATGAGAATAATCACAGAGCATACGAGTTTAACTTGAGAAACCACATCGATGATACTGAGCCTAGATGCAGTGACTATCTTGTGCAGAGAAGAAGGGTGAGTGAACTGAAGATGCGGAGAATCAACAAAATGACAAAGCAGAGAGTAAGTAACCAGAAAGCATTGAGAAGCTTGAAGGTAAGCAGACAAACATGCTGTAGCAGAAGTCAGGTATTGGAAAGTTATGTAGAGTACTGTCAAGAGGCAAAGAAGGTTTCAAAACCAAATAGAAAGAAAATGAGAAGTCGTCAACGTAGACAGGC
The DNA here is from genome assembly GCA_029964075.1 of Patiria pectinifera. NCBI lineage: Eukaryota > Metazoa > Echinodermata > Asteroidea > Valvatida > Asterinidae > Patiria > Patiria pectinifera. The sequence goes on along the minus strand of CM057131.1, from coordinate 16,863,761 downwards.
CTACCACAGAATGAGGAATGGTAAGATGATCGAATTGCGCATGAGTAAGGAGGACAGAAGAAACCAGAAGAATGCCCAGAAGAATTTACAAAGTCACACTAGAAGAAGTTTGAGTTATGTCTTGAACAACATGCCAGATAAGGGAGACAAAAGCATAGTGCAGAAACACAGCAGAAATCAGTTTAAACCATGGAGATCACAAAAGAAGAGTAAATTTGCAAAGAGATCGAATGTAAATGAAATTCAAGACAAGCAGTGCTGGTTGTGCGATAAGAGTATTGAGTCATCTGAAAACAACGTGCAGTGTGATGGCTGTGACATTTGGTATCATGTGCATTGTATGAATTTTTCAAAGATGAAACAGCTGTTGAGCAACAAAGCTGTGACATGGTTGTGCAGAAAATGTGGGAGGAGTACTTATTCTGAGTCTCTGTTATGTAATCTTGGTATTCCAACAGATGATAACATGTATGACTTGACAGTTCAGGAGACATGCACCGATGATGTGGTCAGAGAGAGGTCCGTGAGTGGAATGTGCAGGAAGGACAGCAACCAAGACAATCAGAGAAAAAATGTAAGTGATGTAAACAGAAAACAAAGAACAGGTTGTGTGACATTAATGACTGAAGGCAAAGAAGTGTTGGTACGTAGGCAGACAGGTGGTTACTCACTACGGAGCAAGAAAAGCCAACCCCCAAAAGTAGATGATACAGATGAAAATCAAACTAGCATGTCCAAACCTGTTGGAAGGAGGGGTAGAAGAGGTGCAAGAAATGGAAAGGTTGAAGACAGTGTTGATAAGGGCAGTAAAACTGGTGAACAAAGTTGTCAATCAAAGAATTTGCAAGGTGAATACAATTGTGAAACAAGATGTGAAACAGCATATCCAGTTAGTAGGAAACGGCAGCTATCAAGTGACAATAAAAGTGGTGAAACAAAACGTAAACAAAAGGAGGTACATGTACAAAATGCACATGAAGTTTTAGATAGCGATCATGATGTCAAAGGTAATGTCAAAAAATGCAAAGCTTTGCAACATGAAACATGTAAATCTGTGGGAGGCAAACACAATCAGGAGAGAAAAAGTAGTAGAGGAAAGAGTTCCACTCGAGATAAAAACTGTAATGGATCAGACACAATGATTGTGCAGGGAAGTTTTCATCAAGGTCATCATAGATTTGGATGGAGTTCAGGAAAACAATGTGTACCGAACAGTTTGTGCTGTGTTTTATACAGTAAAGTCAAAGAGTTGAAAGACTGGTCTTGTAGTGATATTGATACTACACTAAATACTGGAAATGAGTTATACAGACATTTATCCAGAAGTTCTACAGTGAATAATCAATACTTGTTGATAAATGAACTGCCAAGTGAATTGGATTTGCTCAATCATCATTTCAGTATGAGGTTTCATGATCCTGTATGTGGTACTTTTGGAGAAGAGTATAGTTTGCCGGAATTTCATATGATGCCGCTGAATCGTACATTAGAACAGAGTCTTCAACAACACTATGCAAGTATCATATGTTTCCATGGAAATACATTTGTTGTAATTGCTCAAGATGGCATGTATTATATCTTTGATTCTCACTCTAGAAACCAGCAAGGTTGCCAAGTCAGTGAAGGAACAAGTCTGTTGAAACGTGTCGCTACTTGGCAAGATGTACACAGGTATTGTAGTGATTTGGCAAAGTCTATGTGCTTGTCTGATAATGAGCAGTTTGAAGTTACAGGTGTATCTGTGTGGTTAGATGATGAGGAAAGACACGATGCTGATGCATGTATATGTACAGAGGACAACGATGATTCAGTACTGGCAAGGAGTGATCGCAATAAAGCAAAAGTGGATGAAGGAAACTCTGGGTCTATAGTAGATGTTGTTGGTTCTGGTAGTGGCTTGTCAATGACATGTACGGATCTACCAAATAATTTGAAGGAAGGCAACAAACATAGTTGCAGTGAAATGAGTTGCAGTACTAAAGTCAATGACAACAGTGATGTTGAAATTATGGAAATGGTCCAGATGCAAAGGTTTAAATTTGTTCCCCTGACTTATAATAGGAAGCAGGCAGTATGTAGAGAACATAGGATAGGCCAAGTATCTCTGGACAGTAATGAGGTTTCAGATACATGTGAAGAGATGGGACGACCTGATTCAGTGAAGACAATTAAAGGAGATGGTAACTGCTTTTTCAGGGCTATATCATTTGCTGTGTCAGGATCTGAAGATAATCATTTGCAGTTAAGAATGGCTACTGTCAATCACTTGTTAAAAAATGGAGATAAATTCAATGGTTTTCTGCGACAAGGATTTATTAATGTGGAAGAATATGTCACAAGGCAAAGAATGTTTGACTCTGGAGTGTGGGCTACAGAGGTTGAAATCATGGCGATGGCACACATGCTGCATACAGACGTATATACATTTGAAGATGTAAATAAGTGGTATGTTTTCTCTGCAAGCACCTTTGAGAGAGAGGTTGTAACATTAGATGAGGCAATTTACTTGTACCATAGGCGTAGAATTCACTATGATGTTGTGTTGTCAGTTCATGAATCAACTCAATCAAGAAGGCAATCTGATAATGGACAACAAAAAGTAACAAGTCATAAAGGAGCAGAATGTGTGAAAAATGGTACCTCCAGTAAATCAGAAAAGAATTCAAAGTGTAAAAGACGTAAGCGAGCAAATAAAAAATTACAACAAAGAAGGAACAGAGAGAAAGCTAAGGAAAGGTATGCAGGAAAGGTGAAAGGTGAAAAGAATAGGAGTGAAGAGCAAAAGCAAAGTAAAAAGATGTATAACCAGAAGAACTACCAAAAGAATGCAGAGAAGAAGAAGGAATTGCTAAAAATAAAGTACAATAGTGACATGGACTTTAAAACAGAGCGATTAAAGGCTGAAAAAAGGTATTTTAAACAATAAAAAAGAAAAATATTGTAACAATCAAGAATACAAAGAAAAGAAAAAAAATAGTGGGAAAAGAAATTACCATGAAAATCCTGAATATAGAGAGAAGAAAATCAGCAAGGGGAAAGCCAAGTATTGCCAGAATCCTGAGTACAGAGAGAAGCTGATCACTAAGGGGAAAAGAAAGTATTCTCAGAATCCTGGGTTCAGAGAGGAGTTAATCACTAAGGGGAAAACAAAGTATAGCCAGAATCCTGAATATAGAGAGAAGAAAATCAGCAAGGGGAAAGCCAAGTATTGCCAGAATCCTGAGTACAGAGAGAAGTTAATCACTAAGGGGAAAACAAAGTATAGCCAGAATCCTGAGTACAGAGAGGAGTTAATCACTAAGGGGAAAACAAAGTATAGCCAGAATCCTGAGTACAGAGAGGAGTTAATCACAAAGGGGAAAACAAAGTATAGCCAGAATCCTGAGTACAGAGAGGAGTTAATCACAAAGGGGAAAACAAAGTATAGCCAGAATCCTGAGTACAGAGTGAAGTTAATCACAAAGGGGAAAACAAAGTATAGCCAGAATCCTGAGTACAGAGAGGAGTTAATTACTAAGGGGAAAACAAAGTATAGCCAGAATCCTGAGTACAGAGTGAAGTTGATCACCATGTTGAAAAGCAAATATTGTGATAATGCTGAATACAGAATCAAGGTAATCAATGAGGGAAAAACAAAGTATTACAATAATCCTGAATTCAGACAAAACAAAATCAATAAGGGGAAAAGAAAGTACCGTGATGATGCAGGATATAGAGATAACCTAATAAATTATGAAAAAAACAAGTGTAAAGCACAGTACTATAAAGATCCTGGTTACAGACAGAAGAAAATTAATAGAGCTAAATGTAAATATCATGGCAATGTTTTTTTTATAGAAGACAGCTCATTGCAAGTATCAAAAAGAAATACCGATGTGTGACATCTTACAGGGCAAATTTAATAAAGTATGGAAAAAAGAAGTATAAAATAAATAGTGAATATCGTAAAAGTATGACAAAGATGAATTACAGACGTGCTGTGATTAACAAAGAGAAAAGACGTAAAATTTGTTTTGTTACAAAGACGTTTAAAGAAAGCATAGCTAAAGGACCTGAGTATGTGTGTGCTTGCTGTCATAAACTGCTGTTTCAAAAGCAAATTATCCAGTGTAACCTGTACAAATACAGAGATCAGACATCAATTAGTGACAAATATCTACATACTTGTAGCGATCATTGTGAATCCAAGTGTATGATTGCAGAATCAAGCAGATCAAGTTTATGGATATGTTATACCTGTCACAGGAAATTACTAGTTAATAAAGTCCCTGCTGAAGCTAATGTGAATAATTTAAACCTGATGGACATCCCTGAGGAATTAGCTTGTTTGAATACGTTAGAAGAGCATCTAATTGCAATAAATGTACCGTTCATGAAAATGATTGCATTGCCTAAAGGAGGACAACATGGTGTACGAGGTCCAGTTGTGTGTGTACCATCAAATATTACGGATACAGTGAAAGCATTGCCAAGGTCTCAAAACAATGATCAGATGATCCGTGTGAAGTTGAAGAGGAAATTGACTTATAAAGGATATTATCAGTATCAGTTTGTGAGTAAAGAAAATGTGGAGAATGCGTTACAATATCTTCAACATAATAATAAATGGTTCAGTGACATTGAAATAAATGCTGATTGGGATAATCCATTGTGTGAAGATAATAATGAAATGGATCAGTCTGTACATGATGTGAAAGAAGAAGCAAACGATGAAAGCGGTAACAGTGATGAGGAAACTGATGACGATCGTTTACAAGGCATTGCATTAGATACTTGTCTTCAGCCAACTAATGTAGGACAGGAAATACTAGATCAGTATTTTGAGGAAGTGCTGTGTGTGGCTCCTTGTGAAGGCAATAGTCCAATAAGAGTGTTAATGGAAAAGGGTAACGAAGCCAAATGCTTTCCAGCATTATTTCCATCAGGTCAACCTATTTTTGATGATGATCGTGAAGTGAAATTGACACTTTGCCGATATTTTCATAACCGATTGATGAATGTTGATAATAGATTTGCAATGTGTACTCAATATATCTTTTATGCTCAGTATTTGTCAGAGATTCTGAGAGTTATGTCTAGTGTTTCAATTGCATTGCGAAAAGGATCTGATAAAAAGTATAATGGTGACAGTGTGAATGCCTCCATGATCAATGACAGGGACCAATTACAAGATATGTTGAAGTCAGATAGTGGATACAAATTTCTCAAGCCTATACGTGGAACACCCCCATACTGGCAAGCAGCACAGAAGGATGTTTTGGCTATGATCAGGCAGTTGGGAATACCAACATCGTTTTGTTCATTTTCTGCAGCTGATATGCGGTGGCCTGAGGTAATCAATACAATTTTAAGACAGCAAGGTGATTCTAGAGATGTGGAAGATTTGGACTGGAATGAGAAATGTACCATATTGCGAAGTAATCCTGTAACTGCTGCGAGAATGTTTGATCAGCGATTCCATACATTTCTGAGAGATGTAATACTGTCCAGAGCTGAACCGATAGGAAAAGTCATAGACTATTTTTACAGAGTAGAATTTCAACAAAGAGGGTCGCCACATACACATTGTCTTTTCTGGATTGAAAATGCACCAAAGTTGGGAGATGACAGTGAAAGAGAGGTTGTGCAGTTTGTTGACAAATATATAAGTTGTAAATTACCATCAAAGGATAAGGATGAAGAATTAAATGAAATTATTAGTCATGTTCAGTTGCACAGCAGAAAGCATTCCAAGTCATGTAAAAAGAAGGGTACTGAGTGTAGGTTTAATTTCCCAAGACCTCCATCTAAACGAACATTCATTACTGAGCCCATGCCAACAGACGATGAGGATCAAACTAATGGTGAAACCAGTGAAAGAAGTAAAGCTAAGGAATTGCTGCAATCAATATGGACTGCAATACAGAAAACTGAGAACGAACACATGACAACCAATGAATTGTTTGCAAGTATAAATTTGACACAAAGTGATTTTGAAAAAGCTATTGATGTATTAAGTCATAAAAGGAGTTTAGTTCATAAGAGACAGCCACAGGATGTATGGGTTAATTTGTACAATCCAGATTTGATAAGATGTTGGAATGCAAACATGGATATTCAGTACATTTGTGATGCTTATGCTTGTGTTGCTTACGTGGTATCGTATATGTCCAAAGCTGAACGTGAAATGGGTATGCTGTTGTCACATGCTCAGGCAGAGGCTCAGAAAGGAAATTTGGATGCAAGACAGAGCATGCGGGAAATTGGCTGTGTGTATTTGCATAACCGTGAAGTGTCAGCACAAGAAGCAGTTTACCGTGTCTGTAATCTGAGATTGAAAGAAGGTTCAAGGAAAGTGGAATTTATACCTGTTGGTGAAAATCCAATTAGAATGAGTAAGCCTCTGAGTGTTATTCAAAGTACATGTGATGAAGATGATAATATTTGGATGACTAGTAGAGTTGATAGGTACCTAGCAAGACCAAATACTGACAAATTTGAAACAATGTGCTTGGCAACATTTTGCTCAGATTATAGAGTTATATATACAAACATGGCTAAAACAACTCGTTCACCAGTTTATGAATTGAAGAATAGTTTAGGCCACATACAGAAACGAAGTCGAACTGATCCAGCTGTTATACGATTTCCTAGATTTTCATTAGCAAAATGTCCTGAAAAGTACTACCAGAGCATACTGCAGTTGTACCTTCCATATCGTGTTGATGCCCAGCTAAAACCGCAACAGTTTGATACATACGAGGAATTTTATAGAAATGGCATTATTAAGTTTGGTGGAATTTTGAAACCTGTAAGAATTATTGTTGAAAATAACCAGTCATTGTATGAAGCTAATGCTAAGGCAGTAGATGAAGCTGAGGAAATGTTGGAGAAGTTGGGTCCACAAGAAGATGCTTGGGCATTGATCGCTCCAGAAAGTGAAAAGGACAGACTTGAATGTGAAGGACAGCAACAAGCACAAGTGGAGGAGAGTGACAATGAGTCAGATATTCCTGATTTGAAATCCAAGAAAGATGATGATATCAAATATACTATTGAACCACACAGATTAAATGTATCTAAACAAGAAGCAATGAATTTGTTGAGGTGTCTGAATGCTAAACAACAACAGGTGTTTTACAAAGTCAGACAGTGGTGTTTGGATAAAGTGAATGGTAAAAATCCTGAACCGTTCCATGTATTCGTCACTGGTGGAGCAGGCACAGGGAAAAGCCATTTGATTAAATGTATTTATTACGAGGCAACAAGACTTTTTGGAAGAATGCTAGAAAATCCAGACGACATCTCAGTGTTGCTTACAGCGCCTACAGGTGTTGCTGCATATAATATACATGGTGCCACTATTCACAGTGCTTTGTCAATAACAACAAATGTGAGATTGCCATATCAACCACTGAGTGAGGAAAAGATCAGTACACTGCGACATAAATTGAGGCAACTACAAATTCTGATTGTTGATGAGATTTCGATGGTGGGTCATAAACTCTTGTGCTATGTTCATGGTCGCCTGCGACAGATAAAACAGTCAAGGAATCATAGTCCTTTTGGAAATGTCAGTGTATTAGCTGTTGGTGATTTTTATCAGTTGCCCCCAGTAAAAGCAAAATCTTTGTACCAGACTGATGTTACAACTGACTTGTGGAATGATAATTTTGTTAAAGTAGAGCTGACTGAGATAATGAGACAAAAGGATGATGCACAGTTTGCTGAAATATTGAATAGGTTACGAATCAGAAAGAGAAAGGAAAGCTTAGGAGCTGATGATAAGAGACTGTTACAATCACGTGAGACTGGAGAAGATTGGACTGAGGCTGTACATATTTATCCCTGCAATAAACAAGTGGATGAGTACAATACACAGACTCTCTTCACTAAATGTTCAGATTGTGTATGTGTTCTTGCGAAAGATTTCCAGAGAGATGCTAAAAGTGGGAAAATGACATCAGTAGTGAAATCACTCAAGAAATCCTCAATGACTAATTTACCTGATTCTCTGTGGCTTGGTGTTGGTGCTAGAGTCATGCTTACAAGGAACCTTGATGTATCTGATGGACTTGTTAATGGAGTATTTGGAATTGTAAATGAAATTGTTGTATTAACTAATGATCGTGAGCAGTCACCTAAGTTAATTAAAGTAAAATTTGACAATGAGAGTATTGGATCAAAATTGAAACAAACTTCATGTATAAATGATAGAGATACTGTCAGTATTGAAATGGTTGAAGAAAATTTGACTAAACAGTGTGTCCGACATCAGTTTCTACTCAAGTTAGCTTGGGCATGTACAGCTCACAAGGTTTAGGGTATGAGTTTGAAAAAGGCAGTTGTAAGTTTGAACCGTACATTTTCAGCAGGACAAGCCTATGTTAGTTTGAGTAGAGTTGTTTCACTGAATGGTCTTGTGATAGAAGGGTTTGATGAAAAGTACATTTATTGTAATGAGGCAGTAGCGGAAGCAATGACTAAAATGGCATCGTATATTGAGAAGTCTGATGAGAAGGGAAGCAATAATGTACATGTACACGTAGGTGATGAAAATGAAATCAAGGGTGATGTATGTTTCAGCACAAGCATTGCTATGCATAATATTCAAGGACTTCAGGCACATGTAATGGATTTAAAAACTAACAATGAAATGTTGTCGTGTGATTTCATTTGCCTGACAGAAACATGGACTGACAGAAACTTTGATTGTGATATGGATATGAGTGACTATAAATGGTATCATCAGCCAAGAAGTATGTCTTATGATAACTCCAGTCATGTGGCATGTATGTTGAAAGAACAGTGTCATGGCGGTGTAGCTGTGTGTGGTAAAAAGGACAGAGTGTTCAGTAGGATAAATTTACCAATCAATAATCTTGAATACATCGCATTTGAGTTGAAACATGTAATTTCAAATGAGTCATTACCAATAGTTGTTGTTATACTTTACCGACCACCGTCATATACATTAAAGGAATTTGTAGAGGTATTGGATATGTTGTTGAATGAGATACACAAGATTTCAAACAAGTGCATTGTTATGGGTGATTTTAATGAAGATATCATGAACAAAGAATCTTGTGTGAAGAAATCAATGCAAGATCATGGATATATTCAGTGTGTAAGTCATGCAACAACTGAAAAAGGCACTTTACTTGACCATGTTTATGGGAGAAACATAGATTGTATTGATGTTCAAATTAGTCCAACTTACTACAGCTACCACGAAGCAGTCATTATTCGGTTGTGATTTTATAAATGAATTAGTTTGTATTGCTCAATTTTGAAACATGGTTTGGTTGTATTTTGAGTGTTTTCAATAATATTGGACATTGTTAATTTGCTAACAAACAAGGAGATAATTTTCATCTGTGAATCAAAATGAAACTGTAAGAGATTACAATTTGCAAATAGTCGTGTAAGCTAGAAGAATAAATAGTCATGTAAACCAGACGGATAAATAGTCGTGTAAACCAGACAGATAAATAGTAGCATAAACCAGATGGATCAATAGTTGTGTAAAGCAGACGGATAAATAGGTGTGTAAACCAGACGGATAAATAGTCGTGTAAACCAGACAGATAAATAGTAGCATAAACCAGATGGATCAATAGTTGTGTAAACCAGACAGATAAATAGTCGTGTAAAGCAGACGGATAAATAGTCGTGTCAACCAGATGGATCAATAGTTGTGTAATTTCAGATGGATCAATAGTGGTGTAAACCAGACGGATAAATAGTCATGCTTTTTTAATGGATAAAAATTCATGTAAGCCAGACAGATAAAAAGTTATATCAACCAGACAATAAATAGTGGTATAAACCATATGGATGAGTCTTGTAAACCAGATGGATAAATAGGTCTAGTCGTTTAAACCAGAAGAAAAAATAGTCGTCTACACCAGACAGATTAATAGTCGTGTAAACCAGACAAATAAATAGTCATGTAAACCAGACAGATCAATAGCCGTGTAAACCAGAAGAATAAATGTAGTGTAAACCAGTCCATCTGTGGATCAATGGATGATGAGAATCATTCATAATAATTATAGAACATTGTTCTCACATTCAAAGCTGAGTGTGGCATTTCACCAATAATTTTGTTCATCGGTGGATGATGATGATGATTACTCGCTTTGACTGTGGGGCATCGTTGTCACGTTCACAGCTGAGTGTGGCATCTCACCAATCATTTTGTTTATCAATGGATGATGATGATTTCTCACTATGACTTTGTTGAGCATCGTTGTCACAGCAGAGTGTGGCTTCTCACGGAGTCCGTCTGCCCATCAGTGGATGATGAGGATTACTTACTATGACTGTGGAGCATCGTTGTCACATTCACAGCTGAGTGTGGCATCTCACGGAGTCCGTCTGCCCATCAGTGGATGATGAGGATTACTCACTATGACTGTGGAGCATCGTTGTCACATTCACAGCTGAGTGTGGCATCTGACGGAGTTCGTCTGTTCATCAGTGGATGATGAGGATTACTCACTATGACTGTGGAGCATCGTTGTCACATTCACAGCTGAATGTGGCATCTCATGGAGTCCGTCTGCCCATCAGTGGATGATGAGGATTACTCACTATGACTGTGGAGCATTGTTGTCACATTCACAGCTGAATGTGGCATCTGACGGAGTCCGTCTGTTCATCAGTGGATGATGAGGATTACTCACTATGACTGTGGAGCATCGTTGTGACATTCACAGCTGAATGTGGCATCTCATGGAGTCCGTCTGCCCATCAGTGGATGATGAGGATTACTCACTATGACTGTGGAGCATCGTTGTCACATTCACAGCTGAATGTGGCATCTGACGGAGTCCGTCTGTTCATCAGTGGATGATGAGGATTACTCACTATGACTGTGGAGCATCGTTGTCACATTCACAGCTGAGTGTGGCTTCTCACGGAGTCCGTCTGCCCATCAGTGGATGATGAGGATTACTCACTATGACTGTGGAGCATCGTTGTCACATTCACAGCTGAGTGTGGCATCTGACGGAGTTCGTCTGTTCATCAGTGGATGATGAGGATTACTCACTATGACTGTGGAGCATCGTTGTCACATTCACAGCTGAGTGTGGCATCTCATGGAGTCCGTCTGCTCATCAGTGGATGATGAGGATTACTCACTATGACTGTGGAGCATCGTTGTCACATTCACAGCTGAATGTGGCATCTCATGGAGTCCGTCTGCCCATCAGTGGATGATGAGGATTACTCACTATGACTGTGGAGCATCGTTGTCACATTCACAGCTGAATGTGGCATCTGACGGAGTCCGTCTGTTCATCAGTGGATGATGAGGATTACTCACCTTGACTGTGGAGCATCGTTGTCGCATTCACAGCTGAGTGTGGCATCTGACGGAGTTCGTCTACTCATCAGTGGATGATGAGGATTACTCACCATGACTGTGGAACATCGTTGTCACATTCACAGCTGAGTGTGGCATCTCATGGAGTCCGTCTGCCCATCAGTGGATGATGAGGATTACTCACCTTGACTGTGGAGCATCGTTGTCACATTCACAGCTGAGTGTGGCATCTGACGGAGTTCGTCTGTTCATCAGTGGATGATGAGGATTACTCACTATGACTGTGGAGCATCGTTGTGACATTCACAGCTGAGTGTGGCATCTCATGGAGTCCGTCTGCTCATCAGTGGATGATGAGGATTACTCACTATGACTGTGGAGCATCATTGTCACATTCACAGCTGAGTGTGGCATCTCAAGGAGTCCGTCTGCCCATCAGTGGATGATGAGGATTACTCACCATGACTGTGGAACATCGTTGTCACATTCACAGCTGAATGTGGCATCTCATGGAGTCCGTCTGCCCATCAGTGGATGATGAGGATTACTCACTATGACTGTGGAGCATCGTTGTCACATTCACAGCTGAATGTGGCATCTGACGGAGTCCGTCTGTTCATCAGTGGATGATGAGGATTACTCACTATGACTGTGGAGCATCGTTGTCACATTCACAGCTGAGTGTGGCATCTCATGGAGTCCGTCTGCTCATCAGTGGATGATGAGGATTACTCACCTTGACTGGAGCATCGTTGTCACATTCACAGCTGAATGTGGCATCTCATGGAGTCCGTCTGCTCATCAGTGGATGATGAGGATTACTCACCTTGACTGGAGCATCGTTGTCACATTCACAGCTGAGTGTGGCATCTCATGGAGTCCGTCTGCTCATCAGTGGATGATGAGGATTACTCACTATGACTGTGGAGTATCGTTGTCACATTCACAGCTGAATGTGGCATCTCAAGGAGTCCGTCTGCTCATCAGTGGATGATGAGGATTACTCACTTTGACTGGAGCATCGTTGTCACATTCACAGCTGAGTGTGGCATCTCATGGAGTCCGTCTGCTCATCAGTGGATGATGAGGATTACTCACCTTGACTGGAGCATCGTTGTGACATTCACAGCTGAGTGTGGCATCTCATGGAGTCCGTCTGCTCATCAGTGGATGATGAGGATTACTCAACTTGACTGGAGCATCGTTGCCACATTCACAGCTGAGTGTGGCATCTCATGGAGTCCGTCTGCTCATCAGTGGATGATGAGGATTACTCACTATGACTGTGGAGCATCGTTGTCACATTCACAGCTGAATGTGGCATCTCAAGGAGTCCGTCTGCTCATCAGTGGATGATGAGGATTACTCACTATGACTGTGGAGCATCATTGTCACATTCACAGCTGAATGTGGCATCTCAAGGAGTCCGTCTGCTCATCAGTGGATGATGAGGATTACTCACCATGACTGTGGAACATCGTTGTCACATTCACAGCTGAATGTGGCATCTCATGGAGTCCGTCTGCTCATCAGTGGATGATGAGGATTACTCACTATGACTGTGGAGCATCGTTGTCACATTCACAGCTGAATGTGGCATCTCAAGGAGTCCGTCTGTTCATCAGTGGATGATGAGGATTACTCACCATGACTGTGGAACATGTTGTCACATTCACAGCTGAATGTGGCATTTTATCAGACTTCTGTTTATGTATGGATGTATGACAATAACTGTGGTGCACTGATGCTACACTCACACCTCCTGCCTTGCAGATTGGCAGTCCTTTATTGAACATGAGTTAATGATGACAATCATTCTTGGACTATGGGCGCTGGGCTGAAGATTCGCCTTTATAATAGTAAGAATAGAAAAATTTTAGGAGTTTGTATGCTGTACAGTCGAACCCTAACAAGATGAGCTCTTATAACAAGCAAAACTTTAGGTCCCAAGTCTTTGTTGTTCTTTGTGTTCCTGGGTTTTTCATTACTGTTAATTATAGAAGGTACCTGTTACATGTATAACTACTGTAGGTAATTTGTATGGAGCGAAGGACCTTGTTATAAACTTGTGCAACTATAGTGACAGCAATTTCGTGTGGAAAATATGAAGTTGCAAAACTGATAATCAGTTTTTTGTGTCATGTTTTCTGTGTGCAGAATTGTGCATATGAGATGTGGATATCATTGAAGAGAAGACTACCCCTTTGTTGGAAACTGACTACCCCCTGTATTGGAAATATCTGCACAGTTTATGTTTTTAAAGGTAAGATACAATTAGCTGTAGCTGTGTAAATTAAATCATTCTACATTTATATTGACCACGTGGTGAACAGCAGATGCAACTTGCAGCAACTGATTTTCTCCATTGATCTTCTGTGTCAAATCGGTAAAAGTGTGATAAAGCAATTCTAAAAAATATGGTTGCAATTAGGTAGAGCATAGTTGTTGATAACGACCTGATCAGAAGGGAGAGCCTCTAGCAGCAACCGGGTGCTTACTCAAAGCAAACACCAAATTTATAACTGCTTTGTGCACTATTATCCACATAATATTTTATGACAGAAGCATCATCTAGCAAGCACTCATTGGCCGATTTCTGGCAGGTCTTGTTCTTGACACGGGTATATCATTTTTGAAACCCTGACGGATAGGTGGTGGTGTGAAATCATCAGTGATGTATTTACTACATCTTGAAATCAGACCACATGATAGGGTGTGCGTATACATAATGTCCTCGAAGTATTTAGCATATTCTATCTGATATAAGATCACTACAGTGGTTCTCAAACATGGTTTGGCACATAGTTCCTGTGGCTTGTATTGTCCATATGTGCCACAGAGTGCAGTTTTTATTCCCCTGGCTGTAAGCTGGAGGGGAATATTGCGATACCTTTAGTATTCCTTCCGTGTGTATGTCTGTATGTATGTACGTACATGTATGTACACATATGTATGATTTTGTCTTACAGTCACCATGTGGACATGTGGCATTGTGCACAAAAGATGTCCACATAATGCAGGTTGTGTTGACGTTATGTGGAGTAAGCCATGTCCACATAACGTTTCATCCCCTCTCTGGAAAACGGGTTAGAGGCATTTTGAGTTGGGGTTATTCGTCGCAGAATGAAGAGAAACATTCAGGGAAATCAAAAACCAAATTTGGGGTTCAAAGAGTTTTCTCATTTTAAGTAAAGTTATTTTTGTACTGAGTTTTCTTAACTACATGAAAACAAAGGAATGTCCACATAGAGTATGTAAAACAAATATGGGTGTGTGTGTGGGGGGGGGTGCGTGGGTGTGTGTGTGTGTGTGAGTAGGTTTATGGTGTAAATTGAGGACACACGTGTAACATCATCGGTAAATCGAAGACAGGAACTAAATCGAGGACGACCTCGATTAGAAAACGTGTACAAAAGCAATGAGAGCTGTTGCGCAAAAGTACAAACAACGGAAAAGGGAAGAGGAACAAAAGAAAACCCTCCATTTACACCATAAACAAATGTGTCCGTGTGTACTTGTTCTACATAACTGGCAAGGACCGACACAACGGGAGAACAACAGATCCTTTCAGTCTTTGGTAGTTGGGTCTTTTGTTCAAAACGGTCCTCTGTAGTAGGTTTGTGTGCTTAGTTTATGGGAGAGTGTTATATTAGAGGGACAAAGGAAAACACAAAGCATTGTCCTCAGGAGTATTGTAAAACAAGAGTGGGTACGTGTGTGTGTGTGTGTGTGTGTGTGTTATGTTTTGGTTAGGCTGACTTTTGTCAGCTCATAACTTGAGAAATATGTTACATTAATCACCGAGGGAGGATAGTTTTACATTACGAGATAAAAAGCAGTCAATATTTGTGTTATAACACCTCTCCCACATATTCTGCTTGGTTTTAAGAGATAACTGAATAATTTAATCTGAATACAATAAAAATTTACGTGTATCTGAATATGAAATTACTTGAAAATTAACTTGCAATTTTCCTAACTACTCTTTCATGAAATGTTTGAACCCAGCTCTGTAGCACTCGCGCTTGGAAACAGTATATGCAACGTGCAACACACAGATGCATTTTGCACACAGTGCGTATAGTACTATCAGTGATGTGTTTGCTGCATCTTAAGATCAGACCACATGATTATGATTAATTTGTCAGTTCAGATCACCCATGGACTGGTAATGGCTTCTCAACCAATAGAATGTCTTAGGCATATTCATTCAATAATTAAATATACATGTTTAGTTCAATTTGTTTTGTTCTTCAGTCCACCTATAGCTATTCTCCTGTCAACCATGCCTGAGTTCTGTCGGCCACCTCTTGCATCACTGAGATGTCACAGGCTCCTAATGACAGTGCGTCATACAAGCCCAAGTATTGTCAGTCATCTCTTGTACCACTATGTCTGAGGCTTCTGATCACCTGTCAACCACGCCTGAGTTCTGTCAGCCACCTCTTGCATCACTGAGATGTCACATGCTACTTATCAACCGTCATCCAAGCTGAGTAGTGTGAGTCAGTGTTGTACGTGTAGTTGAGACCTGGCAAGACCATCACAAGAGCAACACAAGACCATAACAAGTCCTCCAGTCTCAATTCAAGTCTCAAGCTATTCAAATGAACTGCAACAAAGGCATTCCTTTGTCATTGTTTGTGCCTTGTGCCTTGTTCCTGGTCTTGTGCCTGGTCTTGTAAATGGTCTTGTGCCATCGAGTGCAGTTGTAAAACACAACTTTGTATCATAAATGACTGATGTTTAACCCGTCTATAGCTGGGTGATGGCTATAGATATAGCTCGATGGAAGCCGATAAGCCAGGGCACTGTTATAGCTGCATTCCTGCTGCATAGCCGCATTCATTCATAGACGATGGCCAAATTGCCTGCACTTGCATATATATTCCACTCAAAGTGCAGTTGTCCATGGCCGAACAGTGCAAGCGTTAAAGAGTAAAATTGCTAGTTCGGACAACCCATGCAATGGGCTGTCAATTACTAGTAATGGATAGACAGTCTGTGGCACATACATAACAAATATCTATGTTGTTTTCTGTTATCTAAAAACCATATTTATATACTGGTATTCTATTTTGGTTCCTTGCCCCATGTATAGAATTACTATGATGTCAAGGATGACTAATCACCTGTCAATCATGCCCGAGTTCTGTCGGCCACCTCTTGCATCACTGTGATGTCACAGGCTCCTAATGACAGTCAGTCATCCAAGCCCAAGTACTGTCAGTCATCTCTAGTACCACTGTATCTGAGGCTATAATCTCCTGTCAACCAAGTCCTGACTTCTGTCAGCCAGCTCTGTGCATCACTGTATTTTATTTAGGGCCTGCTAATCACCTATCATCCCATCATGAATATTGTGAGCCGTCTCTTGCATCACCCGCCATTCAAGGCAGAGTTATGTGAGTTACCTTGTGCATCACTGTGATGCCTTCAGCCCACCTATAGCTAATCTCCTGTCAACCACGCCTGAGTTCTGTCAGCCACCTCTTGCATCACTGTGATGTCAAAGGCTGTTATTACCCGCCATCCATGTCCAAGTTCTGTGTGTCACCTCGTTCATCATCGTGATGTCAAAGGCTACTTATCACCTGCCATGCAAATTAGACTGCTGTATGTCACCTCAAATGCCTCAAATGTTCCTGATGTAGAGCTGGATGACCTGTCATCCAAGTGTAAGTTCTGAGTTCTCAAGACTGTATATTTGTTGTCTAAGCCTTTGTCCCGTCATCAAACTCTTGTATAAACATGTGATGATAAAGGCTTGTATCATTTGTCAAACAGGCCTAATTTCTGTCAGCCAGCTCTTGTATCAGCGTGATGTTAAAGGCTTTTATTTTGTAATCCAGATTGGAGTACAACCTTACATTTAGTCCAAATTATGTTTGTGTTGAAAATCATTTCACACTTGTATAGTTTAAGACTGTGAGGCAAAATGTCCACATTGATAGATGAATCTGTCGGTTACACTGCAAAGTGACATATTTGTGCTGTGTTCATTGATCATCATACAGATAATGTTGTATGAAAGCTTCTAGGTTAATGCCAAATTGAATATCCCTTTGATTAAAGACGTTAATTTGTAAACTAAACAGAACATTTCCTTTGAGGGAAACAATTTGGAAAAGAAGCGGCTTATATTCATATGTTTTCTAAATGCATCTAAGTCTAATCAAAACTTTTCATATAAAAAGTATAGGTTAATATTATTTAATTGAGAACAGTTATATGTTGTACTTTTTTTTAAGTACACTGTGCCAAAAAATATAAATCAATGTCTCATGTTACAATCCATTTTGCTACCTTCACTGTCAGAAATTTGTTCAACCAAAGCTGTGTACATATTGTTTCGTTTGTTAATGTATTAAATAGTACATGTTGTATATACATTTCGTTTGTATTTTTTTCTGTGAAAGTAAAGGGGAAATAAATATTAATGAATTGAAATGAGTTGCACCTCTGGTGTCTATGCATATACATTCCTTTTTATCGTTGTAGCTTCCTTGACCTCTTGCTTGTCAAATTTTAATGCTTTTCATGGCCTTGAACTTTCTCAAAAGTAAAACAATACATGGACACATTACTTAAACATTAATTTATAATGATAAAACTGTCCCATCAGTGAAATAAAGTGCCCCAAAAAGAAATTTTTAGCTAAACTCTTTTTCCTTAAATGATATCTTTTGAAATACCGAGGGAGAATATTTTCACACTGTTGGTGATTTGTATGATTGTGCAATGAGTGGGGGGGGGGGGGCACCTTCAAGTGAATATTATTGGCCTAGTATTTTTTTCAATACCTCTCAACTGATACTAGGAATATTCGCCAGACCATTTCGGAGCTGGGGATCACATGCTAGCGTATAAGGCTTACCCCCGAATCATGTGATATAGTAACAGTCTCTTGTGTCAGGAGAATGGGGAAGTTTAAACATGGAGCTTAAAAAAAAAGGATTATAACTTGCAAAGGATTTGATTAAGTATTAAGCATTCCAAATTTTATTCAACATTAATTGCAAATGGATTATTCTTGTGCCTGTGAATTTAGCCCCTCAAGATAATCCTGGTAATGTTCACGGACACTTTATTGGGCCGGCTTTTCGTGACAGGTGAATCACTTGTAACACTAGAGGGCAGCAAACAACTTAAGCAGCAGGATTTTTGTCACGACTTCCAAGAATATTGGAATATAATTATTTGATACCTTTTCAAATCTCAACATAAACAAAACACGATCTCTTTCCATAATTATAGTGGTTGAAAATTAAACATACATGTATAAATAATAAAGGGCATACGTACAGGGCCAGTAAAAAAGAAGTCTACCCGATGTTCCCCAATATCTATGTTCCCCAATACCCATGTTCCACGAAATCCTAAGGATAGGGTTAGACTTAGGGCTAGGGCTAGAGTTAGCGTTTGGGTTAGGGTTAGGGTTACAGGGTAAGAATTTCGGAAAACATCGGTATTGGGAAACATAGGTATTGGGGAACATTGCCATGTACCCGTAAAAACGCTTTTTTTTAATCAAAGTCAATTTTCTCCGGGTGACACACGCTTCAGCCAAAAGAGACATCTTAATTGCACATTTACTGCACCTTTAATATGAAGTACGTGGAATGTGATGACGTCATCATAATGTAATTACATTTTTACATCTATAATGAACACACATATTAGCTACATATCAAGTTCAGACGAAATCGGACCTCATATTGACCTTAGAAAGGTGCCAAGGTGGAGTGTTTTAAAATGTGTACAAAACATATGGGAAAAATGCATCTTTAAAGTGACGTAACCCGACACCTGATGGTGTCACACCTGATAGTGTCACGGTCACGAATTTCTTTTAGGACCATCTGTGGGTGGTGGTCTAAGTATGTACCAAGTCTGAGGTCGATTGGATTTAGTGGAGTGTTTTAAAACGTGTACAAAACATATGGGGAAAAATGCATCTTTAAAGTGACGTAACCCGACACCTGATGACGTCACGGTCATGAATTTTTTCTAGGACCATCTATGGGTGGTGGTCTAAGCATGTACCAAGTCTGAAATCGATCGGATTTAAAGAAGTGCCAAAGTGGACTGGTGGAAGAAACGTGTGCTAAACCTATGGAGAAAAAGTCTGGAAAAAAAAAAAAAAAAAAAATCTTAACGAAAACAAGAGCTGTTTCGGTGTGTACACCGAAACAGCTAATAATGTTAACGTTGATGCACCGTACTTAAGCCTCCTGCTGGTTATGATTTTTCACACACACACACACACACACAAAATTGGGCTTCAACAACAAGGAACAGATAAAGCTGGTTTGAAACATTTCTTGACAGGAAATGAGTATTGCTAAGTACATTACAACTTGGAATTTTCTAAATTGCATTCATGCTTTTGATGTCATTGTATTGGGTTGTAGGTTGTACATAGTCCTGGCTATTTTGTACTGTATTTTATTTTACATTGAACACAGAATACTCATCTTCAGGTAACAGTTTAAATGACTAACTATAGCTATACATTGACTGTTTACATTTAATAACGGCTACTTCAACAAGTTCATTGTTTTAAGGGGATTTAAGTAATAATTGTACTTTAGGAAGATAACATTAACAATTAAAAAAGTAAAAAAAAATAAAAATAAAAAAAAATCTTTATGCCTCCAGATAATTTTGCTCCAAGAAAACTTGGTCGCCTATTTGGGGGCCGGAAGGGAATTTTTTCGATCTTTTCCACCAGGATGGGTTTCGTACTGGCTTTTCGCCTTTTTCAGAAGCAATAATAGCTAATTTGTTTAGTTCACGTTAGTGATACAGCTGATACTCAAAATAGGAGGTTGATATGTTGGGGATATTTCCCCTTACTGATTTAGATTAGATCTACCCACAGGAAAATGGAACATTTCGTCCTCTTTTTGTCCACGAATGGTTTTGCCACTTTGTAGGCCAGCTTAGAAGGTAGCCACTAACATTTCCCCCTTTGTATCAATTGAATCTATATCGATCAGGATTGGTTTGAGAAATATATAAAAGTATTTAATCAACATTTGTAATTAGTTTTACCTCTTTTGACAACGTTATCCAATGATCAAGTTGTGGCGTATGATTATAATACCTAACTTTGTAATGTGTATTATTATTATGCATGTTTAATTTTCAAAAATTTCAAAGAGGCAGCTTGTGTGGTTTAGGAAGAGTGCCAAAGATTTATGGCAAGCATGCCGATGAGGTTACAGCATTAATGATGTTTGCAACATTAACTCTTTAAAAAAAGAAAGAAATAGTAGCAGTTCGCACTCTATCCTCAGTTGGTAATAGTTATACACAACTCCAGTATTACCCTGGCGCTAGTATTTGTTTCGTTCAGTCTTTCTATTTTGGGGTTCTACTCTTCGGGGTAAGGGTGTGAGGGTACTGCCTGTCGTCCCATGGGGCGCGCGTTGCGCGTTTGGCAAAGTTGGCTGGGAGCGACGGGCAGTGCCTCAATTCAAACTAAATAAACAAGTTGGGTGAATAGTTCTCAAGTAAAACCTTTGAATTTGGACGTTAAACATTTAACAAGTTGTGTTTAATCTTTGTAAAAAAGTACGCCAAGCACCCATTTGTACTGATGGGGCATGCCAACCGTATCTACGAGCGGTGGACCAAATCGGTGTGCTTTAACTACAAATAACTTCTTGAGTAATATAGGCATATAAATACTAAAGTCACGTGACAAATACTTAAGTCATGTGACAAAACACTTTGGCTAGCATCCACTTGTTCCGGTGGGGCTAGTGAATGGTTGGCAAGCGTGCCAAGGTTTTGGGCCCAGTGATGCCAAGCATGGCAAGTATTTGGGGCAAGCGTGCCCCGTTTTTAGCTTGTTTAAAATGTTTCTAAGGCAAATATCTTTGAGCAAATAGGTAATTATTGGTATGTTATAGCTTGTTAACGTATTTACGGACATTTAATACAGTTTAATAAACATTGACCGAGGAGAAATAAATTAGCGGCTCAGAAAATCTATGCCAGAAAAGTCAAATCAAATCTCACTGTGTGGTTTTGTGTGTTGTCTGAGAATAATAGGGGGATTACATGCTTATATATTTTGTAATTCATTTTATTTATTTATTTATTTATTTTATTTGATTTATTTATTTATTTTATTTTATTTATTTGTTTATTTATTTATTTACACTTATGGTAATTTTTAATTGTATTTTTAATTATATTTTGAATTACTGCTTAATTTCATAAATATTTTATTTAACGAATTTTTATCCTAAATGTATTATTCACTGTTATCCAATTAGTTTGGAGAGCCCCTCGACAGAAACTTGTTTCTTTTGGGTAATCCTGCAGGAGCTTTTTGAGTGTTGTTTTCTGTTATGTTTTCTGTTATCATTACTACTCAGTGTTATTTGTACATGTAATTGTTTTGTCTGTACTTCACTGTTTGTAATATCCCGAAAAATGAAATAAATAAATAATAAATAATAAAATAAGTTTCTTCAATATTTATGATTCAAAAGACTGTTGTGTGAACTAAACGAAAAGAATCATATAAGTAAACGTTGGTTTAAATTGATTCTCCTTTACATTGATACTTCACAGGATTACAATTTGGACTTAGTTATTTCCTGTTATAATTACTAGAGCTCATGTGTAATGGTATGCGCATCCCGACCGAGTCTTCGTACCCAGTGAATTAAGACTCAAACTTTCAATCGGCCCCCTGAAGAGTAGTTTGAGGATCGCACATTCATGTCTGCAGAGCCACATCGAACGCCTGATATTTGTATAACATGCACAATTTATGCGACCCCAGCGCGCCAGCCAATCGGAGAATACTTTAGAAACTGTGACGCCATTTCGATCAGAAATGTGGACTTTGTTTTTGATTGGTCAATTTGGATGCCATGTTTGTGTAATACAGCAACGGGTTACGGAAGACCCGATAGAAGGCGCCCGCTGCAGTCAGAATATCGAAGTCAAGACGCTGTCTAGTTTTGCAGAATTAATTGCTCACATATGATACACTCTTGCTGTGTAGGGATATTCCATTGTCATGGGCGTCGCCAGGATTTTTTCTAGAGGGGGGCAAAACATTTTTTGCCAAAAAATGCTTGTATTTCTCATCACATTCTCGATTTATCAGTTTTAGAGGGGGAAGGGACATTACCCCCCCCCCCCGCCCAAATCATTATATTTACACCACTTTGTCTTCTCGCCGCTTTTTGTTGTTGTTGTTGTTGTTGTTGCTTTTTTTGCTTTTCCAGGGGGGGGGCAAGTGCCCCCCTTGCCCCCCCCCCCCCCGCGACGCCCATGTCCATTGTACCCGAAGAGAGTGAGAAGGCTGAGCTTTTTCAGCTTATTACTATGCCCAGTACTTGAGGGACTTCAGTTTTATGTCAGTGCTTCAAGGAACACCAAATCCTAAGATTTGAGGCAAACATTCCTTTTCGTTGATGTTTATGGACATTAATCTAATAAGGCCTCTTACTGATTCTTGATCGAGTCACAGATGATGTCAAACACGAGAAAAACGCGAGATTTAGAAAACCCAGATCATGATTAATCAATGTCAAACTATGGAAAACCCAGACCGCGGATTTTCACGATTCTTTTCAGTATCTATAAGAACTTAATCGCGCGGACGCTTTAAGTGACCATCCGAGTTTCCTTGATAACCATTAGCTTGGAAAGATAGAATGCTGAGAAAGCTGAGAAATGCTGGAAAGACGATACTCGTATATCATGTAACTTTAATCTTCCGTAGAATCGGGACTTTCCGAGAGATATTTTTGCACACTAATAAGCTGGACTTGAAACCAAGTCGGTTATTGGCCGGGGCATCCCCTTTACATCACCTTGTACGCACCGTGACGTGATATGGACAGATACCACAAACTGAACCACCACTAATTGGGTACAAAGTACGAAACGGACCTATTTGATATACGTTTGTGCCCAATAACGAATAACGTAGGGCATACATGTATGCAGAAAAAATCGCTGCCAGTGTACCAAGCGTCATGTTAAGCGTGGTGGCTTTCATAATAAGCCGACGAGTGACGACCAAACATCAACGACGGCACACCCAATTATGGAAGTGTAGATAGGACATGGTTAAAAATAAATCTAATTCGTACGTACGAATTACTAATTCGTACGTACGAATTACTAAACCGTACGTACGAATTACTAAACCGTACGTACGAATTACTAAACCGTACGTACGAATTACTAAACCGTACGTACGAATTACTAAACCGTACGTACGAATTACTAAACCGTACGTACGAATTACTAAATCGTACGTACGAAATAATTAGTAATTCGTACGTACGGTTTAGTAATTCGTACGTACGATTTAGTAATTCGTACGTACGGTTTAGTAATTCGTACGTACGAATTAGTAATTCGTACGTACGAATTAGTAATTCGTACGTACGAATTAGTATTTCGTACGTACGGTTTAGTAATTCGTACGTACGAATTAGTTTTATTTTTAACCATGTCCTATCTACACTTCCATACCCAATGGCCCACCTGTGGAGAAACACAATAATTCCGCTGCTTAGGGTGGACCAACGTGTCCGACAAAGAGCACATGCAAAGAATAGCAAAATCTCACTTGATAACTTCACAAGTTGATCATAACTTTAATGAAAGTGGCATTTGGTTTTTAAATAGTTTATCGTACGCTCATTATGACTGTTACTTGTTCAATATAAAACACACATATTTACACAGATGGAGGTACTACCTAAAAATTTGGTTGTGGACTTTGCATTTTATGGACTCTATTGTAACTATGAGTATAATTAAGACTTTTCTTTATGTAAAGACTTATTTCAAAAAGTTCTGTTGTGGAAATAAAATGGGTTTAACCTTTTACTTATTTTAATCTCTGAATCACGTTTATTGAAGAGTACACTTCTGTACACTTTTTTTTTTACTTTGGATTATGAGTTGAGTGATGAGAAGATTCTTTACGAAATTTGAATAAGTTGCACCTGTTCTTGGTACTAGTAGCCCCGCTACTCAGGCTGAGTTAATATAGTCACTGATGTATTCACTCTGTGCACATAATAAATGATATGATCTGTGACACCAGAATGTATTTGTTTTACGTGATATAAGGCCCCAAAAAAAGTCTCCGGTTTCTGGTATGCGCGCGCGTCGCCGTAGCCATGCGCGTCGGCAAAATGAAAAGGTTTTTTTTTTCAATAAAAGATGATGTCTCAAAACCGCCAAACTCACTGGTTTGACTGGAATCCTGCTGCTGCACGATTTTAACGTGTTTTTAGATGGGGTTATGATCGAGAATAAGCTATATGTGGCCTCTCTGGACTCCCATATATTTGCACTAAGTTTAGTCGGACACCATTTGCAGTCATCAGCCGACATAAAAAAAAAGCCGCGTCGTTGCACCACTTTTTTGGCAAGCTCCATACCAGAAACCGGAGACTTTTTTTGGCCTAAGAGGTTCACAGTCCATTTTAGTCAAAGGAAAATTTACCATGGATTTCTTTGTCAAAAAAAATTTGCTTGACATTTTTGCTTTTGCTTCAGGTTTGGAGAGGGTTTTTTTTGAAAAGTTTATCAGTATTATAGTGATTGTATTCTGGTTTGTATTCTGGTTTTTGCTGTTAAGTTGTAAAGTAGTGTTTTGGGTGCCAAGCAGCCTGGTTTTGCAAGTATTGTCTTAAAGTCTTTCTGGATTAAAAAAGGGTTTGAAAAACCACTAAGCATTTACAGTAAAATGTCCTTTCCAAAGTGTTTGACAAATAAAATAAACAGTGTTGAAAATGTCATGATCAGTGAAAGATAGAAGCTTTGTAAGATTTCTTTTACATCATCTGTCGAGAAACACAATTATTGTGGACTAACAAGTCAGCAACGGAGCACGTTCACACATGGAAGTTGTGTACACGTGATAATACAGCTCGAAGTGCATATGTTGGATGTTTTATCAAGTACACACTCTACAGCTCGACGTGATAATTCA
Source organism: Patiria pectinifera (assembly GCA_029964075.1). Classification (NCBI taxonomy): domain Eukaryota; kingdom Metazoa; phylum Echinodermata; class Asteroidea; order Valvatida; family Asterinidae; genus Patiria; species Patiria pectinifera. The sequence goes on along the minus strand of CM057131.1, from coordinate 16,838,460 downwards.
TAATAATGCATAATGAGTCCGTGCCACATAATAACACCAAGGGTCAATGGACGCGTCCATACCCTAGAGGGATTACAACAAATCGTGGCGCAAAACGGTGCATCTTTATATTAGAAATGTTTTAATTTTATAAAGTATTTTGACACTCACTGCTTTTCCAGTACAATTAATGAATTGGTTAGAGACTTAAAGAAACGAAAAAAACTGCGCTTGGCCTAATGGGTTTACCTATGTTATTTACAACAATGTTATAGACTTTATTTCCCCCTTTCGTGTGTGGTACGATCTCCAGCTGGCTGGAATGCCGGAATCATGTCTACTGAAATACGACGACAACACATGAAAGTACCGGCATGTTAGTTGAGTAGCGCGGTGCACCCATACTTATTTCGATTTCTTCACGAACTGAAGTACGATTTATTCTTCATTACGGAGCAGATTTCGACCTGAAAATATCGTCCGAAAATTAAAAAGAGCAGACTCTTCAGACCGTAAGTCCACTTTTGTATCCTATCGAATGAATTTCAAAACAAAGTTGTATTTTTTTATTTCCCCTATATCTTGCTCCAGTCCCAAAACGGATCCGCCCTCCGACACTGTCTGGCGCGAACGATTTTCGTTTTCACAAAGTTACAAGACTGTTACGGAAATACAATTCGGAGAGAAACTTTTTGAAACGTTCAATAAAAGCCTTTAAACTGGTGAGTTTAATACTTCGTGCAAACGAAAATATTATATCAGTCAGTTGCCGCGTCACGCGTAGCTGCTCTATTTTCTCGTCCACACAACTGACAGCAACGCGAGGCCAGCGAACGATGGCCGTAAAAAGGGCTTCAGAAAATTTGCAATTTTCATGGCAAACCACAACCGATCAAAACAAACAAAGTTGTTTTAGGTAATTAAAGACCTACTTCATACATCAATCAAGGTATTTTTTTCTCAAAAAAAAAATTCCGATGCATTTTGACGATATTATTTCACTGACAAAACGACTAAAAATTAGGTCATGAAATTTCCCTTTTTTCCAGAACGATGAAAGACTCCCAAATAATGAGGTAATCAAACGAAAGAGTGAACCTTCATCTACAAAAAAATCTCGTGAACGTGATGTTGTTAATATTTTAAGAATTCGATGTACACCTAATGTTTCCAACAACTTCCATTTTTCACAACGCGTAAAGATCGTCGCCATTGTAAAGCATAGAGCTAGGAACCCAAACACGGTGTGACCTTATGACCCATACGCCCACTGATTGATCGAGCTCGAGTATGGCCTGCTTAATATTCATAAGTCATTCATTGCACGTTATAGCACGTGATATTCACGATCACAAACGTTTTCAGGACGGCGTACAAAATGTACTTACGTTCGTTTACACGCGTACACGTGATTGCAAATCATGAAATCTCGCACTGCAAAAGTCTTCATTTTTCAACCAGCGATTTGGACCAAACATTAGAAGTCTCATACACGTATTTCACCTGAAAATGAAGCGTAACTGACTTTCCTTTATCTACTGAGCCTTGCCGTTTCTTTCGGCCTTTTTAAGAATCGAATGTACACCTAAAATCTATCATTGGCCCTTGATGATTTTGTTGATAAAAAACATATGATTTTGTTTGACAGGCCGTATACTACACTTTATATTTGTAAAAAGCAGTTATTTTTGGTATCAAGATAAAGCACACGGTTTCAACTTTTCACTTATTTAGCCATCTTGGCCAAACAGTGCATGTATTCATGCACTTTTCGTGTTTTTATGTAGTCTCGAATAAATCTCCTAATATCTTGCGTACGCTTTTGGGCCATGCGTGGGCGACCTCGGGACAAAAACTGAGGTCAAACAGGGCCCGCTGCGAGCGTGACACGACTACTGACTGATACCCAGCACAGTGTACTTTGGACTTTCGCTCGTACCCTACAAATGCTGGTCAGGGCTGACGTCATTTGAGCTCTTATTGGATAGATTTGCGTGACCCGTGACGTAGAACGCGTCACACAAACTAGCTTCCGCTGCCCATCATGCGTAGCGCCTGCTAGCTGCATGCGAAGGTCAATCTGTACTTCCTTCACAAGATTCTGTGAAGCTCATCAGCCCTTACCCTGTTTGCAGGGCGGGGGACGAACTTTGGACTCTGAAAACGCAATACATGTACTCGGTTCTGTAACGCGCGCGGACTATTTTACAGCCTTCGGTACGTGTTCGTACGTGTACATATTCAATCTTGTAGCACGAACTAATTTCGGACTACGAAATACACATACATACTCGTATTTCATTAAAAATAGAATTTGCGTCGGGATTTGGAAAAAAATTACAATTTTGTTTTTGATATATTGTAGTATTTTTACGCCACTGGAGTACGCAATGTACGATACATGTTGTGTGTGCGTGTGTACAGCTCTATGGTGTGTATAATGTTACACACAGCACCAATACACAAATGTGGTTTCTTATACCGCCCATCCACAGAAAGCGACAACTGGGCGGCTGGAATCACAACTAGCCACACTGAAAAAAGTGCCTGGGTTGATTTTACCATGCTACCTCTCCATGCTACAACATTTCATGGATTTCAGGACAATAATTACGCCAGTTACTTTTCGGATGGCTGCAAATGATGGACTATAGCTTTAACATCATTTCGTTCAAAGCGCGTTTTGTAGCCCAATTGGGCTCATTCCAGGACGCAGTGTCCTTTTAACAATTTCCGATGGTACCAACCTCGTCCCCAGTGCTTACTTTGTTTCAAACCGTGTTTCCAATAGTAAGCCCTGGATAGGAAACTTTCTTCCTGTATCCTTAGTCGATATCGCAGTTGGCTAGTAGTGCTTGGTGTTATTATAGGCCTTTCTTTTGTTTGTAAACATTGGCGCCTTTTTGTATGCGCTGCCGTAAGCGCATAAATTGAAGCCGTGGTTGGCAACATATTTTTCCAAAGAATTTCCTCATAACGCCATCAACACATAGTAAAAAGGCATATGTAGGAATTATTTTGTAGCTTTGTAAAAAATGTTGTATTTTCAAGTATCAAATAATATTTTGGTGATCTGTAATAACTTTTCTTCATTTTTGCAGTGTTGGACCTTCCATAGTTTTGCAGGCCGTGGTTGGCAAAAATGCAGTTTGCCAACCAAGCGCAGAAAGGTCCATTCACAACGTGCAGTACGTTTTTTTCACGATCATTCGTCTACGCCTTTCCTTTCCTTTCCAATTTGTTCATATTAATATGAAATATAATACTGCATGTTGTAACAGTTTAATTGAATAAATCGTGTTTTCGTAACTCACGCTGTGCTGGCGCTGCGACGAATGGACTCTGTTTTTACCCCAGACACCGCATACAAAAACGCACGATAATGTAACGCACATGCGGGCACCAGACTATTCCTCATGATACGTGTTCAAAAATCCTGCACATGTAAATGATCCCGTACCAGGGTGAGAGAGCAGGTCGTGATGGGCGCGTACTGCTTGACACCCTGGAGTCGAGGTTGTGATGGTACAGCTAGGTCCTGAGGGATGTGGTGTTGGGGCAAGCACTTCCAATACTTCATAGGATTTTTCACCAGGTTTAGCGGGGCAAGTCCACGAGATTTCCCAGCAAATTAAAGGCGTCAGTCCCAATCACTAAATCAGCATGGCTTGTTTCTTTGCTGTGGTGACATCGACGGCAACAAATATTAAATGTTGCAATTGTCAACGTACTGCAGCCATTCATCTTTCCCCCTCTCGAAGTTCCACAATTTTACCGATCAGTTGTCCGCGTCGCCAGTTTGTAATGAACTAGTTAAAGTCGGGTTTTTCCACGCAATAGTTGAGTTGAAAAACGTGCTTTATTCTCGGCTAGGCAAACACTGATCGATCATACCATTACCATAGGCTATGGTATTTACAAACTACAAACATCTACATGTACAACAGTATTGTGGTAATTCGTGTACGACCAGACAGTAATACATTAATTGTGCTTAGTCCAAAGTCCAATAGAGTACAGGACGTGGGTCAAAGGGTTATGATCATTTCTTTAATTAGGCCCAACAGAAATAGTTCTGCTTCCTGAGTTACCTACATGGTTTGTCGGGTTGGTCTTACTAGGAGGAGTGTTCACGTCATGCCATTCACATCATTATGACGTCATTACCAGAAACCTCCAGAGCTATATGTACTGTGCTGTATACAGCCAAATCTTGGTTATATCTATCACGGTATATTTTCTAGCAATTTTTCAAGATTTAAAGGTCTTTTTATTGTAACTTCCGGTCTGATGACGTAATCATTTTTTTTCGCGCACAGGTGTTGTCTGCGTTATGGTCAACATGTACATTAATGTTGAAGCGATTACCGCAAACTTCGCCACAGACATCAAGTGAAAATGCGTTTTTGACGTTTTTTAACCTGCCGCTAGAGGGCGCTCCAACACTTCATGGCGTCACCCATTACTTTTTTTGAAAGGTCAATCCAGGCAGACACTTAAATTGTTAAAAGCAAGTTCATATCTTTTTCCACTTTTAAATTATTAGGCACTTCTGGTTTCAACTGGTGGGTCACGTGATTTTACGCCCACAACATAAAATGAAGATCATGTATTACCATGTCGATTCCCGCAAATTTCAGATTCCGGTCTCTCACGGTTGATTTTATATGGAATTTCAAAGATTAAATTTATTAAACTTTCAAGTGACGTCACGTGACCCATGATGACGTCATGATGACGTAATTGCCAAAAAACCACATCTGCGCTGGATTGGGCATTCATGTATTGACAAATGAATTTCATATATGTTTCCATTTTTCCAAACAGTTCTGGAGAAGGATTTGCTAAGAATATGCTGAGAAGAACAAAAACAGTAAATTCTAACAAAACCAATAGGTGGTGGGCTCAAGGCCCAACAACTAACAAATCTGGAAAAGACTTCAACAAATGTTACGTTTACTTATAATTGCATTTTTGCTTCCATTATAGAAACGGCAAAATGACGAGGCGAGTCGGAATTCGAATGCAGCGGGCACCATCATTATTGCTGATATGCTGCACCTGTAAGCAAGCCACAAAATAATAATAATCTTTTTTGCGGACTCATGATGTGATCTGGCTGCACTGCATGGATTGTAAATCTAAACCCAGTAATCCCAATATTATTACCAAATTGCAGGTAAATTCAGTTTTAAAGTCTAAAAGTGTATGGGGGTTGTATGGGAAATTCCAATGTGGTTAATAAAAGTGGCTGTGAATTACGGGCAAATACCTTTCGGGAAATCCTGACTACATTTGGGGGTGAAATCACTATACGGCAATGATTTTCTTCTATAATGCCTCCAAACACAATTGTGAAGGCAAATCTGGCGGTGTTTGACTTTGGGTCCAAATTGAGAAAACTATTTGACTGGAGTTAATTTACTACAAATTAAAATTACTAATCAAGAGCAAAACAATCGTGTCAAAAAGAATTTCGATTGACCTAGATTTCCCATAGGCTATATGTAGTAAAATCAGGAATGATTTCTCGTTCGTTATAGTGCAAGCGATCACCGTTGAAGCCTTGTTCTTAGAACGAAGCTACCGTGGGATCGTGCCCTGTCCCCTGAGCATATCTTGCAAAATGCCGCTAGAAGACGTCGACGCGATGTACTGGTTCTATGGCTCAACAAGCGACACATCCATCCTCATTTCGTACTTCTTGGGAAGAGTGGCTCCCCAAAATGGGATCCCAGAGGGCGTCTATGATATCGACAGTGAATGCAATCTCATCATTGAGAACGTCACTGCCTCCAATGAGGGAACCTACTACTATAAGCTGAAACCACATTTACTAAGCATGGAATATGGACAGATTGAAGTTTGTGACAAGGGTGAGTCCATTTTGTGAGTTTACTTTACTGGTTTGCTTCAAATGTTACTAATCAAGCATTTAGCAAATTCCTTTAAAATGTACAAACAAACAAAAACAAGTTCAATTGTCTCACTGTCACTATAATATAAAAACTAAATCTGGAAGAGTATTTATTTAGAAAATTCCGACATTTGGATCTGCACATTTCCCAATTTCATGGAGATTTTAAACAGCAAGTATTTCTTAGCATATAATTATATACACGATACGTGCTAAACAAAGATGAGCTGGCAACCTGCAGTCACAAGCAATAATAATCACATGGCATGTTGGCGGGTAAATATTTTGCCAAACAAATATTTCCTGTCTTTAGGAAATTTCTGAGCAGCTTGATGACGTTGGCCCCAGGTCGATTACAATAATGACGTCTGGTTCCTGTACTTTGTCTCGAGTCTCGGACAAGGTTTTACTCGAATGTAACCCCCAATCTCTGAATCACACTTTAATTCACATACCTCAATCATTCAAAAACGAAAGTGCCAAAATATTAGGAAATGTCCTACTTTACTGTAAATAAATAACAGGATCAAACATCCTGTGAAATCAGTGCGCCTAGTATGCTGTCATTTTTGACATAATGAAAAGTTTTGGACATTTGCTCATCGCAACACTGCATGTACACGCTTTGTATATGTGCGCGTGCGTTGTTGAGACACCCAAACAGGCATATCTTTAAAACTAGGCAACGTACAAATCTGGGGTGATCAGAATATGAAAGAAGACATCTTCAGCTCTCTATAGGGATGAAATCTGTAAATGACAGTGCTCGGCCAATAACGACCATTTTAGTTTAAATAAACGCATCCACGCTTTGCGCTCCTATTCAATAGTGCACATCACGAAGCGTAAACTAGTTTTTTTAGCACGCATGTCCTAGTGTTTTTTACCACAGCGTCAAAACGAAAAGTTCAGCAACCTTGGGGTGACGACATTCATAAAGTTAATAAAATTCCCTAAACGCTGATATAAAAAGCATGCTAACTGAACAATAAATTCCGACGACCATTTTCGCTTGAAAAAATATATCCAGTCAGTGTTTTGATTAGTTAGTCCATGGTCAGCCCATGGTTAGCCATATAGGCACACGCGCGCGCGTGTATTATGTACATTGTATATAAATGTGCGCGCCTGTTGTGTAACGTGTGTTCCTGATGTAGTGTGTATGCAGTGGTGCGCGTATTTGAGCTTATGTCCGTTTGCCTATATCAACTTTTCATTATGGAAAAGAGGAATTCCCATCACTGTCCCGATCGTTAGGGCGAACTCATCTTGAAATGACAAACTGGGATCTTACCACAAGAGAGTGCACTTTCAGTGTTTTTTGAAGAAGTGTCTGAGCTGAAATTTGGGCAGGCTAGTTTGTGGAATAACCTTCTTGTTCATTGTATCGTTGTTCCTTGAATCAGTTAAAATCCATTTTTTGTGTGCAAAATTAACAGTCGCCCCAAGTCGACCATATCCTACCGTCATAGGATGCAACCAAGATCACGACGCAGACACCTGCGAGGCGAGAGTACAACATGATAACACTTTGCATAACCTGACCTGCGTCATGGAGCAGGTCAAACCTGCCGTGCAATTGAAGTGGTTTTTGGGCGGGCTGACGGAACTCAAAGCCTCAACAGCAGTCAGGCCTGTAGTTCTACCGGCTAACACAGGTGAGCAATGTTCTTCATAAGATCATGGAGGAATCAGGTAATCACTGCCATCGCTGGAGGGGTTGTGAGGCCGTAGGGGTGTTACACTCCTCCCCCCTCCCTAGTTTAAGTTTTTTTTTGGTCGCCAGAACCATTGTACTGTCGACAAAATTGTGTGTCCGTCCGTCGTGTGTCTGTTTCAAATATCGTCGACCTTGAACATAACAGCGCCTTATACACAGTCATGATCGTTTCTGATTTTTTTAGTTAGGCCAAAAAAAAAATACTCGGTCTCTGGTCAGACCAAAGTTCCGGAATTGATGCGGCGACGCGGCTTTTTAAAGCTTGGATTGTACAGACAAGGTGGGGTACTATTTTGCTTTTTTTTTTGGTGTCCTCATGTACATTGGTGTCCTACATAATTTGCCTTGGTGCCCTCGATCATTTGCCTTGGTGCAATTTCCGATTCCTTGGTGCTCTTTGGTAAAAAAAAAAAAAAAAAAAATGAGGAGGTGCGGCAATAGAGAGCGCTGTTGGAGCTACCGCGGAACATTTTTGAAAAAAAAGATTGACGCGCATGATTAAAATCGACCAGCGCGCTGACCAGAGACCGACTATTTTTTTTGGGGGGGGGAGCTTATCTGTTATTAAAACATATACATGTATTATGTATCTATAAATCTATCGATCAGGTTCGTCGTTGAGGAACAACACCTATTCAACTTCAGCAACAATCCAAGTTCCTTCGGATTACAATGACATAGAATATGTGTGCGAGGCAATGGGTGTTGCTGTAGGAAGCAGGTCTACACGCACGAGGGTGCGCCTTACCAAAACTAAACCCACAACGGCAACTTATGATGAAGTTCAGTCCTCCAGCAATCCAGGTAGGTTTCATTTCGCGGACTTAGTATGACTCATTATCTGGCTGCTTGGATTGTAAATCGTATACTGTGTAATTTCGATGTTATTGTGAAAGTTCTATACTGTTTTGATGTTGATTGGGAAATACCGATGTGGTTAAATAAAACCAGCTGCGATTACGGGAAAAAATAACTACATCATGGGAAGACATCAGTGAACCACGCTTTTTGAACTTCTGTAATTATTATGTCCACTTCATAATAATTATGTAACTGCATTCACACACAATCACGAGTGCGAATCTGGCGGTATTTTGATTCTCTTCATTGAGAAGAATTATAATTCGACTTTTGTTTGCTTTAAATGACCGCTACTCATCATGAGTAATATAATGTTGACAAAACGAATTTGATTTCAGCAAAATTGTAAAACTATCCAGGAATCATTTAACTGGGCGAAAGGTCTTTGAATAGAAAATCAGATATAATTTCTCGTTCATTTGGTTTAGTCCCAGGTGCTATTGCTTATGCGAACTCTAACGGAACTGTGTTTTAGAAGGAGGCAGAGGGATAGTGCCTGTCACCTGAATGTATTATACATGTATATACACATTGTGTATACTAATGCGTATCGAATCCCAGAGGAAAAGGACGTCAGATGTGCTGTCAGATGGGGGTCTATTAGGTGATGAAACAATGAAACTCAGTGATTCGATCAAGTCAGATATCAATCGAATCAGTCTGATATCAATCGAATAAAGCCAGATGTCAATTAAATCGAGTTACATATCAAACGAATCTAGTCAGATATTGTGTCTAAGTGTCTTTTGACTCTTTTCAGGAACAACGCTTGCTTTGACAGACGGTTTCCGGATTCCAATTTCCAACAAACCTGTCGATTTGATTACGAAATGGGTCCCGGCTTCAATCTTATTCATCTGCTTTATGGTTGCCTGTGTCTACATTGTAAGTACATGTATATACAGTGTATAATTGTTTAAAAAAAAATTAAAAAAATTGGTGCAACGTTGCTGCGGGGACCGGGAAGGGGTTAGGAGCGGTGCTAAATATTTTGTCAACTGTGCACGAGGAGGGGTAGGGAGGACAAGCAGCTTAGGGTCAATTGAGTGTGATCGGCTGACTGATAAGGTTTACGCACAAAACCCCCGGCCAATGAGGTTTTGTATGTTGCTATATTCGCACGATTCCACCGATTTTTAAACTATAGACGGTCTCGTTTTTTACAAAAAAATTTGGGGTCATTTTTTATGCAAGTGACTCGCGTCGAAATTTTTGAAACCCTAATCAAAATTATTGCGCCCGCTGTCGGTCTTATCGCAACATTCTGATAAATCGTCTGTCTAGCCCCCAAACTGTATCCAAACTGATGGGATGTTTCCAAAGTGTCTTTCCCATTTGCAAAAGTTATTTTAAAAGCCCATCAGCCATTTGAAACACACTCTTACAAAAAATGGTCCGGTTTATTCTTTATGATGGGACTTGCGGTTTTGCCGAAGTCAATTGAGCGTGATCGGCTGACTGATAAGGTTTACGCACAAAACCCCGAGCCAATGAGGTTTTGTATAGAAAGCTGGCCGAACCACTTTTTGCGAGAGTGTGCCGGTAATGAACTGCGATTATGTGTATGTGTAAGTTTTAAAAAGTAAAAGTGCATTATCTGTTTTGTTATCCTAGATTATATGACACTACAGTGTGTAACTGCAGCAACATTTCATTTTAGCCATGTGCAAAAGGCACTGATCAACCAAAGCGAAGGATTAATTCATTTTCATGCACGCGGTACCCAGGTACGGGTCCGCAGAGCCCATTCGAGCCGGGTCAATCAGAGCAAATTCCAGAGCATAAACCTGCGACTCCTGTGAAAATCTGACCCCTTGTTCGTTTTATTGGTTAAACCCTCTAACGTGATCGGTCCTTTCCTAATTATCTATGCATGACATGTGCATTCCCTCCTTTGAGTCCGTATTTCATAAAAACCTAAAACACTTCACCGCTTGTCCAAGTACACCCCCAGCGGTCTGGCCACGCCCCATACGGCATGTTTATTATCCATTGTACAGGGCCAGTATTGGGTTCAATGCTCTATATGCACGCCTCGTGGCTGACCACAAATTCAAAAAGGGCTCTGTTGAGCCGTGCCTTCTTCCATGGTTGAGATGTTTGACTCCGACTCGTGAAATATTGTTTTGCCACTAGCAGGCTCGCGAAATTTCTTTTCCCAAACGAGATCGGACAAATCAAAAGAAGGCGCTCTCTCTGCGTTATGCATATTCATGATGTCCAGGGAAATTAGAGAATAAGGTATGTAACAAGGAATAATAGTGTTTAAATCACCGACGATTGGCAGCTCATTCGTGGACTGGTTGGAAGAAGTCCTGACTTCTAATCAGGTGATCCGAGTTCGAATCTCAGTGAGCGTTTCTCACTTCTCATTTTACCTTTTAAATAAGTAAAGTGATGAAAGAACATTTCTCACAACACGTACGTAAAGCCTATCTTGGGTTTGTGTTATGGAGAACAAGGCATTAGATATGCATGTAATGGACCAATCAGAAGATGGAAAGCGGATGTCGTTTGGGGGAAAAAGAGTCGCAGCCGGCCCGAGTGAATGTCCCGGGCCGCGCCTCCGCGATTGGTTTCCTGTGGAGCCGATTCTCTGCTTTGGATTTTGTGCACAAAAAATAGGCAATTTAATCTGGAACCGATTTTTTGGGCCCGGAACTAACGACATAGCGGGTACCCGGTTCTTCGGTACCCGGTACCCCCCCCCTTCCCCCCTAGCGCCGCCACTGCGTTTTCATCCTTAAAAGAAAGGAATTGTTTTTTAGTGAGAAATGTATTGTTCACAGTTCTAAATGTCTTGCATTCAGGTGATATGATCCACTGCTAATTATCCTAATTTAGCAATAATTTACATAAGTTTTTTATTTGCATTGTAATGTTTGTCATTAAAACAGGTCCGTCTAAAGAAGAAACAAAGTGAATACATTCGTGCTGGAACCTACGACACCACTCTGTCTATGAGCCCCCGGACCCCTCCATGACCTGTCTTTGGGCATTTACACCAGGTTGCCCTTTCTCTTGCTAGAATTTTGGACAGAATGATTTCTAACCGTAATCACCCCAAGAAACATTCATGTTGTAATTCTATGCTGGCATTCGACAAGAAAAAAATATTACAAATGTGTTGGAGATGAGGCATTTTACTCTACACATGAACAATACCAGTGCAAACTACCTCCAGCGAGTTTAAACAGAGCCCATCACGTGAAGTTGATTTTGAAAAGTATAATACATTTCTCTGCAGTTTCAATTTTAATATTTAGTAACTTGCAGTCGATCTGTCTTTTTTTTTTCTTTAAAGTAGAATTAGTCTTTAAATTATGCTGATTACTGTAAACTTTAACGATAAAAAAAAAATCAGTTTTGAAAAGAGATTTTAAAAATTTTACAACGTGATGTAAAGGGGATGCCCCTTTAATTTGACAAGTGATTTTCATTTTAAGCTCTGACAGTAGTGTCAGAGCTTAAAATGAAAATCACTTGTCAAATTAAAGGAGCATCCCCTTTACATCACATTGTACATGGCACTTGGTGGTCGGTCGGTCGATCCCCGGAAAATTGATCAAAATAAGCCTCTAAGTTTCCTCTAAAACATAACTACCAAATTTTGACTGTCTAAAACAAGCAAATGAAATAAATTAAATACTTATCAAAAATTGTTTCTAACAACTGTAACAACTTATGGAAAGTTTTTCTTTGTATTGTAATTATAAGTTGTTTCATATAGCCATGCTCAACTTTTCAGTGTTGGTAACACAATGGCGACTCTGGGACAAAATTGACCAAATTCTGGTCAGGAGCGTGGAAGTAGAGGAGGGCAAGGCTATTTTACTGGGAGTTCATGTAACATTTCTTCAGTTTTCTAATTTTTTTAATAGCTTAAATATTTCATATTTTTACAGGTTAAATGGCTGAATCGCGCTGAATATTTTTTCTAAAATGTAAAAAAAAAAAAATTGTGGAAAAGATAAAAGTGTCAACAGCTGCGCAGGAATTTCTTAAAAATTATGCATGTCAAATTTAGAAATTTTCTATGCAAGTTGGAAGTTTCCTACCTTCTTGGTGTATTTCATAAATTTTTCTAAAATTAATATTTTTTTTAATTTTCAAAGCAGCTGAAAGGACAAAATTAGCGCTGTCAACATATCACCTCTTCGTCTGACCTACAGTTATGGGGTCAAAGGTCAAAATAAGGTGAACACCAATGCGTTGGCCCCACAGCTTCCAAGATCGATCGAGCTTGTTTCATGATGAGGCAGTATTTTGTGTGGTATATGAATCGATCCATTGTTTCGTCCTTATAATTGGCTGAGAAAAATTTGTTCGTAATCTTTGTCATACTATAATCAGCTAATTTTGTACATGAACTGAAATAATTATAAAGTATAGACTTCTTAACAGTCCTGATCAAAAGGCAAAACGCAAATGTGATACTGAAATATAATTAGGTTTGTGAATGAAATACATGTACATTACTTTTAAATTTAAAACAAAATCCTTGGAATTTTGTTTTAAATAATAGAAATTAGATTGTAAAAAGCCATGTGGCCATTATTCCCTAATTACTTTTCTTTCTAAATAATTATATCATATATCTTAAGCAGCAGTGTTGTAGTCGAGTCCTCCTCATCCGAGTCCGAGTCCGAGTCCGAGTCCTTGAGCAAAGGACTCGAGTCCGAGTCCGAGTCCTTGTCAATTTTTGATGTCCGAGTCCGAGTCCGAGTCCGAGTCCTTGAAAAAAGGACTCGAGTCCGAGTCCGAGTCCTTATGTATCAAATTCAAGTCGCGGTTCACCAATACTATATTAACGTTTTCAAAATGTCACTATCAAATGTCAGGTGATAGAGAAGGGGTAATGGTTTTGGCTGTATGCACTATGCAATGCATTCATTATGTTTATAATGTACATTAAAAAAAACTTGCATTAACTTTTACCTTAGTATGCGTAGAAGCCTACAGATATTGACGCAGATACTACAGTAAAGTGACAATTACAATTAGCATATGATCTTCAGTAATTATTCTTCACATTTGTTGCTTTTCTTTATTTCCCTTTCTTACAGTAAAGGTTAAAAAACTTGTAAATAGCATAACTGTTAAACAAACTATCAACAGAAGGCAGAGCCACAGATCAAGTCTACAAAATATGTAAAGACTAAAAGAAACTGAAAAAAGTCTTCTGTAATATGAAAAGTTCTAACTAACAAACTTGTAAAGATCATAACTGTTAAACAAAACAATCAACAGAAGACCGAGCCACAGATCAATTCTACAGAATATGTAAAGAAACTAAAAAAGACCCGATTTTGCCGGACTCGAGCCGGACTCGAAGCCGAGTCCTCGAGTCCTTGGGGTCCGAGTCCGAGTCCTTGAGCAAAGGACTCGAGTCCAAGTCCGAGTCCTTGAAAAAAGGACTCGAGTCCGGACTCGAGTCCGAGTCCCGAGTCCGAGTCCTACAACACTGTTAAGCAGTGACAACAGAGTAGGTTGATACTCGAGTATCATTGTTTTATATTGATTTCTTCCTTTCTAACGCATTTCTATTGGAGTGCATTAACAGCATTATGATAAGTGGCTGGTGGTTCTTAGTGTTATTTGCTGAAGAGGGGAAACAGTGGATTTTGAACAATACATTTTGAAACACCAGTTCTACACTTAATGATTTAAGCAGTGTATTATGGGCTTATAGATATTTCATTTAAAGGCGGATTGCATGCTTATAAATTATGTAATTTATGATTAGTCTCTTATTAATGATATACCAAAGACTATTTTGCAAATTAAAAGAAACAGATTATATAAGTCAAAGTGTTTTGTTTGAAATGATTTTCCTTCATTCTTTGCATTTACTTTTATAGGCCTACAGGATTTGCACTTAATAATTATTTTCTGTTATAATTACTATATAGAGCTCGTGTGCAATGGTGCGTATGCGCATCCCGACCGAGTATTCAAACCCAGTGAATTATTATGACTCAAACTTTCAATCGGCCCCCTGAAGAGTAGTCCGAGGATCGCACATTCACGTCTGCAGAGCCACATCGAACGTCTAATACACGTACAACATGCTCAATTTATGCGACCCCAGCGCGCCAGCCCATCGGAGAATACTTTAGAAACTGTGACGTCATTTCGATCAGAAATGTGGACTTCGTTGATGATTGGTCAATTTGGATGCCATGTTATTGTAATACAGCAACGGGTTATACGGGAGACCCGATAGAAGGCACGATTTGAGAAACAAATGAAGAGTTTATATCCATTTGAAAAAAAACATGAACAATTTCCATGAGTATGAAGTTTTGGAGAATAAAAACACAGCTGTTTCTAAACTTCACTTTTCGCTTTATTAATTTATTCAGTCGTACATGTATTTAACTACACTAAACCTGTCGCAACTGACATTGGGCAGCCAGGGGAGGATGGGATTTTAAAAAGGGAACAAAATGACATTTATCACTTTTGGAAATAACCTTTTCAAATACAATGCACTAATACCAAAATAGAAACTTTGCATCAAACAATACAAGAATCTTCCAGTACTTTCTTTGTTTATCTTGTAAAAACTGAGTAATACCACATTTTCTAGAGTGGGATCTAATGGGGGTGGGGTTTTGGAGTCTTAACCCCCCTCTTGCCACCAAAACAAAGAGGAAAATCTACAGAAAATGTCAACAAATGCCTGCTAAATCCCCCTCTTGGAAACATACACTCAGGTAAGCGTGCCATTTATTACCTTTCCAGACACAAGAATTTGAAATTAGCGAATTATTTTTAAAGTTTCCTGTGAATTATTATTTTTTCTATCCTGCAGTTTTCATGGCAGTGGCAAGCATATTTTAATAATAGGGAGATGGCTAGCTTCACTTTAGCCACCGTAAAGTCTGGCTGAACAATTCAGAGCCTGTGTGAAATTAAATAAATACTGATAAAGCTTGTCCATGAACCACACACAGCCAAATAGGTAAGCAGACATGCAGTCACGGCACTTGTAATAAAACAAGTCCATTACAAGTCACTCACAAGTCGCCAAGTCCGAAAAGTCAACTCACAAGCTACTCCAATGAACTGTGTTAAAGGCATTTCATGGTATTGTTCATCCCATGCTACTTGAGACTGGACTTGTGATGTACCAGCGATCCATCAGCCAGGCAAACTTTTACTGCAACATGGCAGGAAAGCCGGACGTCTCACTAAACAGTCTTAATCTGTTCATGCCATCGGTGATGGAAGACAAACGTGACTCGGTTGGTTTCAAGCGCCTGCTTCAGGACCACGTCTGGGATTCCCCGCTTGCCGGTGCAGTGGTTCCAGTGGGCCAGGTCGCTGTTGCAGTCCGTGTCCGCTGGCGGCGGGCGTGCCTGGATGTTGTTGACACAGCGACGGCATTTGATCCTTTGGAGAAAAAAAGTAGAACAAGTAGATTAGAGTGATTCGCACAAGTGAACCATTAAGATGTCACCAAACAGAGGCCAATGGACATCTGTGCCTGTCACTCAAGCAGAGTGCATCGACCAATCAGAAAATGACTTTTTGGTCAGGTGACCACGATAGCTCAGTCAAACTTGGCCAAAAGCACTGTTTGAAATGTATGCAAACAAACGGTGGGCGGGGCTGAGAGTCTTCAAATGGGCAGCAATGACACTTAAGAGCCAGACTCTGAACCTGACTTGTAGTCACTGTTGAGGACGGGGCCTTCTTTTGTATCAGGAATGCATATTGTGCACTGTTTAAAGATGATCACTTGTAATGTGGCAAATACTGACAGATTTTGAACATTATATTTGAAACAATCAACAGCATGAAAAACTAAATATGGGGAGTTTCAGCCGTAAAAAATAAAAGTTAGAAAACTGCTCCACCTCTCAACTAAAAGCCAGAAGCAAAATAAAAGCCGTCGGGAGCATCTGCTACGCGCCCGTTTAGATGATGTTAAGGCATAAGGCCGTACCATGACGTGGAGCCGTACCACGAAGTAAAAAAAACAGGCCTTTTCTGTTTACTGGGCTCATTGACACAGTTTTCCATTCTGAGCATTCTCTTGCTAGACTTGTGCCACCAACGATCACTTTTTTCATAAATGCGGAGACTGCCACTTACTTGTTAACGGGTATAATAATGGACAAGTCCCCATGAGAGAGCAATGTTGTTCTCTCCAGCTGATGGAGCACACACCGCGCAATGAGAGACAACATTGAATGGGGGCCAGGGGGTTGGGGGCAAGCGAGATTTGGCCAGGATTGTGGCTTCAAGCACTTACTTTTCATGCGTATCACTGATGGTGGACTCATTGAGAGGAAACAGGTCTCGTAGCTGATCCAGGGAGAAGTGCCTTTCCACGTCCTCCTCGTTGTCCACTACGCAGCTGGGCAGAGCCTTCTTGTGGGCCTGACGCTGGAAAATCTTCTCTTCTATAGTCCCCGTCTTACAAATTGCACCCGAAGAAACAAAAATAAAAAAGAAATCAGTCAGAGGTGCCCTAGTGCTTGACTATTTGTTTTAATGGAAATATCAGCAGTGATTAAGGCCAAATAACATAAATTACATGTTTCTCGTGCCCGCCCTCAACTATTTTTTTGAGATTTGAGAATATTTTTGTTATTTTTCTTAATTGCTTCATAACTTGATATTTCATATATTGTTGTGATAAATAGAAATGCTAAGAAGTGCTTAGGTATTAAGTTGTAAACACATTGCACACAATTTCTACAGGCTAGGGGTAGTAGGTGTGGATAAATGGGGAAATAACAAAAAATAATGAGGGCCTCTCCAAGCCAAAATGAGCCTATAGTTACATGGCAATCGCTATTTTTGCTATCTGGCTGTGCACGACCAAAAGTACTCTACGCATAGCAACTAAAGTACTATATGCATAGCAACCAAAGTACTATATGCATAGCAACAAGAGTACTTTACGCATAATGGAAAGACCTTGTGTCTGATTCTCATCATTATTTAGTTTCTCAACTATTAAACAAAGTCTACCAAGGAAACCTATATTGTTTCAAGACAGAATTTATCTATAATGAACTTGTCTTTATCACTCAATAGAAATCTATTTTTCCACACAGAGAAAACAAAGAGAATATTCAGGCGTAGTATTTGGTACATTAATGAGTTTCATAAACTTTAATAAATTTGAGTGGTATACAAGTAATTTGGGTAAAAATTAAGAGAACTGGGAATGTAACACTTCTCACTTGAGCATCAGAAGCTAAGATGGAACTTCTGATTCAGGACACACAACAAAATGTGTGGTGGTGGTCTGATAGAACATCTTACATTATGTTTCTCAATCTTAAGTTTTGTCTTCACTTACACATAAACACTGTATACTCGGTGTGTTACCTCCCCAGTGAAAGTTGGAAAAAATCACTCGGGTGGGACTCGAACCCACGACCTCCTGCTTTCTACTTGACCACCGAGCTTGCGGGATCGGTTGGCTGGTTCAAACTCGCTGCTACATCAGATTCGAACCGGCCAACTGATCCCGCAAGCTCAATGGTCGAGTGGTAAGACGTCTGCACTAGAAAGCAGGAGGTCGTGGGTTCGAGTCCCACCCGAGTATTTTTTTTCCAACTTTCACTTGGGAGGTAACACACTGAGTATACAGTGTTTAAAGGGTGAAGGGCAAAACCTAATATTGATATACATCACTCCGACGCGAATTCCATCTTATGAATAGTTACGTTATGTTTCTATCATGGGCAATTAAAGATTGGACTTGTCAGAGATATTTTATCATACTTTTATGTCCACCTTTCTTATGAATAATGAAGCATTATAACACCTGTTTTCAGTATTTAACCGTTTTCTGTTTGTACACAATTATGTTCGTTGTTTTCATCCATGGTTTCAATTTTCCCGATGTGGGTAATTCCAGTGTCACAGATGGGCTGTGTTTCCATAAGCACGAGTTGGAGACTGTTTGTATCTTCAAGACATTACTGATGCTTGAATCAATGATCTAGGCATCAGTCTGTTCGTGAAATAGTTGCGAGTCTTGGGCTTGAATCAGTAATAGTGTACATAAGAAATCGCTATTGCCTTTTATCCTGAGGTATGCACCTTTTCTTTGGATCCGCTGTTTTCCTCGTTTTTCTCATTTGTTTTCCTCGTTTTTAATTTTCACGAATGCCATTACAAATTGAAAAATACTGCACAAAGTCTTGTGTGGTTTGGAGTTTCCTCATTTTTTTTTAAAAATTCCCAGTTGCATGCCTGTATCCGTTATTTAATTACAGAAATAAAAGTTGGGTTGAAATGCAATGTCTGTGACACCAGAATTACCTGCTGCTGTTTACATGTACATGTACATGTATTTATTTAATGTGATAGAGGGTTCACAGTCCATTTATGCTAATAAGGACACATTTATTATGGAGTTCTTAATAAACAAAATTGCTCGACATTTTTGCTTTTGCTTCAGGTTTGGAGAGGCTTTTTGAATAGTTTAGACACATTTCAGCATTACAGTGTTTGTATTCTGGTTTGTATTCTGGTTTGTATTATGGTTTTTGCTGTTATAAAGTAGTGTGTTTTGGGTGCCATGTAGCCTGGTTTTGCAAGTACAAGTATTGTCTATCTGGGTTTGAAAAACCACTAAGAATTTACAGTATAATTTTCCTTTGAAAACTATTTGAAAAAAAATAAAGTGTTGAATATGTTATAACTAGTTAAAGATAAAAGCTTTTTATATTTCTTTTACATCATCTGTCAAGAAACACAACAATTTCTCTGGACCAACAAAAAAAAAAGAACACATGTGAAGAATAGCACAATATCTATTGATAACTTCACAAGTTGATTATAACTTTAATGAAGTTGGCATTCGGTTTATTAATAGTCTATCGTACACGCATTATGACTGTTACTTGTGCAGTTTGAAACACATATATTTACACTGATGGAGGTACTACCAAAAAAAAAATTGGTTGTGGACTTTGTATTTTATGCACACTATTGTACCTATGAGTATAATAAAGACGTTTCTTTATGTAAAGACTAATTCCAAAAAGTTATATTCTGGAAATAAAATGTGTTTAACGTTTTCCTTATTTTAATCTCTGAATCACTTTTACTGAAGACTACTTTTCTGTACACTTCTTTACTTTGGACTGAGACTTAAAGGGAAAATACAACATTTGCAAACATCGAAAAATAAAACTACCAAGTTGTTACGAAATACCTTACTATGAGGTTGGTAAATGACATGCTAAAGCATCCTGTAAAATTATGGCACCTGATGTGAAGCCATTTTAAAGAAAATTGTATATTTGTATACATTTCCAACGCTGGTCGGCCGACCACCGTTGGAAAAACCTAACTATTTTTCAATTACTGCTCCAAATTTACCATTTTTTTAAGTCTAAATTGTGTTTTGCTAGCTATTGGTTCCATGTTCATGAACGGGTGCAGGCCAGCTAGACTGGTTCCCTTACCTTACAATTTTCCGGTATTTTTGATCCATTTCATCTTTAGTGGAGTCAGGGAACCAGACTACTTGAATATTTTGGCTTTCTTGGTTTTTCCAGCATTTTCGAACACAAAACGTCAAACATGTCAGTGCAACAATATTTGATCTATTATACTAACCCCTCAAATAGTTCATTTCTGAAACTTACAGCAAAAGCCAATGATGTACATTCCCTTTAAATCTAGTCCGAGTAACTAGGACTCTATGGATCGCTTTTTAACATGTGGACATGGTCGGGCGATAGTAGAGTCTGAGATCGATGGCCCTATTGCGGTTACTATTGTAAGCCACATGGACCACATTGGGGTCAACACACCTTGGGTCAGACAAATGAACAAACCACTACTTAGTCTATAAATTATACTGAACTAGAAAACCTTTAATTTGAAAACTCGGACGGAACTCTAGATCAAAATCTATAACACCAGCGCTGATGATGATAATCAAGAAACCTTAAGTAGGCCTACATATAAATGTTCAGGTTAACAATGACACTTTATGAATAAACAATCATTTATCTTTCTGACAAAAAAAACAAAATACCGGTATACAGACAATATTAGGGCCCTAAATATATTAAAACAAGGATATTTGAGACTCTTGATGTCACTCTAACTTAGACAATCAAGTCCCAAATCCAAAAATGTTGATCGACTAGTCAGTTCACTTCACTTCGTGGAGTTCCGGCGAAACCACAGAAGTTCACACGGTACACTACACGGTAAACAGTTCCTTCACAAGATCCCTCCTGCTTGGAGATAGACTGATGTGAGGGATGCTCCTGTTACGGTAGTTCACCTAATGCAGACAGCATACATGTAATTCCTGTCCTTGTGAAGAGGTAACATGTGTAAGCTCACATGTGGCCAGTCCAGTCACCAACGGCTTGATCCACTCAAGATGTGGAGCAGAGTTCCAGACTGTGACTGTCCAGGCAGCAAAAATACAGATCAAGTTAATCCCCAAAATATCAGGGTACACCTGAGAGTAAAAGAAAAGCAAAATATGTACCTTAACAAAAGGCTTGTGTCTCTACACAAAGCAATTTAGGAGGTCAAAGCAGACGGTAGATCAAATAATCCACCCAACTTCTAGCATCAATACACTTTAAACTTGTTCAATTTCTAACATAACTCAACATGTCACTTAATTTGAATCATCCCAGTATATGAGGTTTCATTATGGAAAGGTATATTGGTCACAAGATCAATTATTTCTTCTAGATGCATTAAAACTGGCTCCCGATTTATAATTCACACTTGTTTCTGTAACGTTTATTTTAACATCAATTATCAACACAACTTATCATCAAAAATCACCCCAAATGTTATAATCATCCCATTATCCTTCACTTATTCTCACCTGAGAGCCACAAGCTGTAGGATTTCAATCAATGTCAAACTAACAGTTGACTTTTAGCAAGAATCTTGGCATTTCACTGCGGGAATTTCGCCAAAACATGTGCGAACATGGCGCCTGCCATGGTTACAGTACACGCGCGTCTCATAACCGCTTGAGGGCGCACTTCAGCGTACCGCACGGGCTACACATCCCCCCTCCTAAACGTGTTGCAGCGTCCCGATGCAACTCTTCCTTGCAGTGAGGAACGTAGGAATAATAAATTCTGGGATCCAGTGACTCCAAACACCTGCCTGCAACTGATGAGTCACTGGCTGGCCAAGCACTTCGTAAGTGAACCGCCTTGGGGGTCTCCGCTCTCTTGAGGGCCGGGGCCCATTCACCTCACTCTCACTGCCGGGTCCTGTAGTAGCAGTTTCCCTAGAGAGATCCCCAGCAGGGATATACATCCCTGGTACAGGAACCTCTGCTTCAGGCAAACTACTTGCATCTGGAGAGCCACAGGTGCCAACTTCAATTTCGGCACCGATGTCTACCATGCTACCGAACTGGGGTGTCAGTTCGTCAGCTTCGGGGAGACTATCGAGTATAGGGCTGGGAAACTCACTCTGGGTCGCACTTTTGTCTGTCGATAGTGGCAAGTTGCTTTCTTCAGCCATCATACTAGGCTCTGCCTCCAAGTGGCAGTTATCTGGATTACCAAACTCAGCTGGTAATTTGCTAGCCCAGGTTACTGGTTTGGGTTGCAGCTTTGTCTCACTCAGGTCATCGGGAGGGAGCTCTGCACCACTTTCTCGTGACGATGTCCCATCAGGTCCAAGATCAACGGACATGTCCTTTAAACCAGATGGACTGGGAACAAATGCCTCAGCATCAGGATCCAACTGGTTTGGACAAGGAGGTATGTCTCTCTGTCCCGTGTCATGTACGGTGAGAATCCCACTGTCCTGCTCATCCGGATGTTCCTCTGTAGTTCTTTCCACCTCGTGATCACCCACAGGCAGTGGTGATACCGGAACGTCAATTTGGTCACGGGGCCAGATAGTAATGATGTTGTGATCCTCATGGTCAGAGCCATAATCATCACTGTCGCTACCGTCATCTGGGGACGACGGAAGGCCTGAGGAAGATTTCTGCCTCGCTCGCTGTCTTGTCATTGGCTTTTCTGGAGGTTTCATAACCAATGGAGAACTGTCCTCTCCAGTTAGAGTTCCGATGGGTAGCAACATATTGCGATGCAGTGTTTTTACTGCACCATCCCCTGTTTCTGGCTTCACTCTGTAAACTGGTATACTGTCATTCGGGCGACCCTCAACACAGTACACAGTGTCACTCCACCTATCAGCTAGCTTGTGAGGACCCTTGAAACCGACATTGCGAACAAGTAGTCTGTCGCCAGGCTGTAACTCACTGCCCCTCACTTTTAGGTCATAGCGTTGTTTGTTCGCTGCTGCCACCTTGGCCGACTCTTTTGCCGCCAAGTTGTAGGCATCTTCCAAGCTGTGCCTGAGCTCAGATACATATTTGGTGTGGTCCTTGTTGTTGACACTGTCCGGCGTAGTCCCAAAACTAATATCAAGAGGCAGCCTTGCCTCTCGCCCGAACATGATATAATAAGGCGAGTATCCAGTACTGGAATTCCGTGTTGAGTTGTACGCATGCACCAAGGGAGTAACAAACTTACCCCAGGTTTCCTTCTTATTTTGGGGAAGGGTGCCAAGCATGCTTATCAAAGTACGGTTGAACCGTTCTGGCTGTGGGTCCCCTTGTGGATGGTATGGGGAAGTTCGTGATTTCTTTATCCCCAAGAGACTTGTAAGCTCTTTGATGAGGTTATTGTCAAATTCTCGGCCTTGATCTGAGTGAATACGCCTTGGCAGACCATAGTGGAGGAAGTACCGCTCCCAAAGTATCTTAGCAACAGTGCGTGATGATTTGTCTTTCGTGGGAAAGGCTTGTGCATAACGGGAGAAATGGTCAGTAGCAACAAGAATGTACTGGTGGCCACTGCGGTCTGGTTCCAACTTCAAGAAGTCGATGCAGACTAATTCCAGGGGATATGTTGTCTTGATATTTACCAGGGGAGCAGCCACTTTTTGGTTTGTCTTGAAAGACACACATCGTGCACAGTTGGAAACCCACTTCTCAATGTGAGCCGCCATCTTCGGCCAATAGAACCGTTGACGTGCCAAGG
This sequence comes from Patiria pectinifera, assembly GCA_029964075.1. Classification (NCBI taxonomy): domain Eukaryota; kingdom Metazoa; phylum Echinodermata; class Asteroidea; order Valvatida; family Asterinidae; genus Patiria; species Patiria pectinifera. The sequence goes on along the minus strand of CM057131.1, from coordinate 16,814,951 downwards.
CCACAACTCGTTCAGCACCCAAATGACCCAAGTCATTATGGAGTCCGATGATAGCCTTCTCTCTGAAATGGACAGGTAGTACCAACTGGAACAACTCTTTCCCCCTTACATCAAGAACTCGACGATACAATACTTGCTCTCGTAGGACAAGTCGAGAAAACTGGCCCAACATCAGCCGAACTTCCTCAGGCAAGGTTGAGATCTGCTTAGGCTTCTTGCCCGCCAGAACAAATTCTACAACCTGCTTGATGTGTTCATCCACAGTCTGCTCGTTTTTCCAATTTACAGCATCTCCTTCAACAGTCGTTGCTTTACCAAAACCTGCATATTCTGCAGGGATAGCCTCGGCACTCAAGGCCATCGAGTGGATAAGGGGGCCTGGTTCCACATCAGTAGTATCCGGAACATTTCGTCCCGAGGCATCCAAAAGATGCTGGGAGGAAATAGCATCAACCATCTCCTCACTGAGAGTTGGTGTAGGCTCCTCTACCTCACCCTGAAGTCGTGCCTCCAGGATATGCATCTTTTCCACCTGATCCCTCTCTGAAGACTGCAAGAATGCATCACTGTGTGGTCGTCGAGAAAGAGCGTCCGCATCTTTGTTACAACGACCGGGCTTGTAGTGGATTGTAAAGTCGTAGGTTGTTAGAGCTGCCAACCACCGATGCCCTGTGGCGTCCAACTTGGCAGACGAAAGGATGTATGTTAGTGGGTTATTGTCAGTGAATACCCGGGTTCCTTTGGCTGCATACAAGTAATCCTTGAACTTGTCTACGATGGCCCACTTAAGAGCCAAAAACTCAAGTTTGTGTGCTGGGTAATTTTTCTCCGACGGATTCAGACCACGGCTGGCGTAAGCAACTGGTCTCAGCTTACCATCAGACTCCTGGCAAAGAATGGCACCAAGACCATCCCTACTTGCGTCCACATGCAGTACAAAGGGCCGACTCATATCCGCAAAGGCCAAAACTGGTGCTGAACATAGCTTGTCCTTTAACTCCTGAAATGCCTGCTGGCACTCAGGTGTCCATCTTTCTGCAAATACCACTTTCAAACCCCTGCTCGTATCCTTACTACAGGTCTGACGCTTGGGACAGCTCTTACTTTGCAGCGCGGCGGCCAACTCATGTAAGGGTTTGGCAATCTTGGCATATCCATCAATAAATCGGCGATAATATCCAGCCATTCCAAGAAAAGACCGCAATTGTCTTGCATCAGCCGGGGGTGGCCATGACTTGATCGCCTCCACCTTCTGTTGGTCTGTTCTTACACCTTCTTCTGAAACTACATGTCCAAGATATTTGACAGATGTACAACACAGCTGACACTTTTCAGGAGCAATCTTTAGCCCATATTTGGCCAACCGATCAAACACTCTGGCCAAACGCTTCTCCATCTCCTCTAAAGTGGGAGCAAAGATGATGATGTCATCCATGTACACAAGTACCTCCGCCAAGTTCAGGCCTGCCATACATCTTTCCATGAGTCTTTGGAAAGTGGCCGGCGCCCAGTTGACACCCTGAGGCATCCGCTCAAACTGGAAAAATCCGGCCGGGCAGATGAAAGCTGTCTTGTCCTTGTCGGTAGGTTTCATCGGTATTTGGTAGTACCCCGACTTGAGGTCGATCACAGAAAACCACCTGCACCCATGTAAACAGTCCAGAGCCTCCTGTACGATGGGAACCACGTACTGATCAGGTACAGTTCTGGAGTTCAGAGTACGATAGTCCACACACAGACGCATCTGTCCGCTCTTCTTTCGTACGATGACTATGGGTGAGGCATATCGGCTTTTGGACTCTGTGATCACCCCAATGTCTAGTAGATGCTGAAGATGGTCTCGCAAGTCCCGCAAATCAGATGGAGCTACACGACGCGATCTTTCCCGGAAAGGAGACTCATCAGTGAGCCTGATGTCATGATGGATTTCGTTTGTCAAACCAACATCCCACTCATGGCTGGAGAAGATTTCTGATCGACCATAGGCCAATTTGAGAATTCTGTCTCTCCATTGAGTGTCTATGGGACCCCAAACAAATGGTAGTTTCCTAAACTCCTTTTCTGTAATCTGAGAAGACTCTCGTCTCTGGGTTGGGTTCATGCCAGTGGTGGCACTAGTCGTCCTCATCTGGGCTGGTGCCGCTGCTGAGGAGATGGAACTTCCACACAAATCAGGCTGCACACTACTCACTGAAACTGGCAGGGATGCTTCAGCCAAAACACAGTTCCTTTGCAAATGCAGGTCCACATCAGTCTGATTCTGCACGCAGACCTTCACCTTTTGAAAACCATTCCCAATCTGTGCTAAAGAGCAAACAGTGTTGATACCGGTAGGCATTTTACGCAGGTGGGGAGCATCTAGCAACACAGTCACTGGCCTCCCCAATCCATTTCGAACAGTGCCCGAGATGTACTTCTGAGAGTTGGCAGGGACTGTCACCTGATTTCGAGTACGACATGTTACCAATCCAACCTTTCCTGCTGGTCCTGCCCTCCGTGAAACTTCAAAATCCTCATAGATTCGCCTACATGCCGCACTGATGACAGAGCCACCGCACTCTTTCCCTTTCTGGAGGTCAATAAGATGTTGGTAGCAACCACGGAAAGCTCCAGAATTTGTACCCACAACTAGTTGGTACGGTGTTGCACCACGGCAGTCAGGGACAACTAAAGCCAGGGTGGAGGATGACCGATTTGTGCCACAGAATGCTGGATCAAAACCAATAGTCACCTTGGTCCAACCTAAATACGGTATCTGTCCCCCTCCACCATGCCAAAGCACTAGATCTTCAATCGGAAACAAGGGCTTATTCAGGCGTCGAAAGAAACCTTCGTATATTAAGGTGACTTGCGACCCCGAATCCAACAAACACTTGGCCCAGTTCCCATCAATGCAGCAATCCTCTACCATGTCTCCTCCAACTAGTCCCTTAGGTATGTCAGTTCCAGTGTGGTAATTAACACCAGGCCTTAATTCACGGGCTTGGGCTTCTGGCTGGCCCCCTCCAGTCGCCCCTTGGCGTTTCCCTGCAGGAAAGCAATAAGTTGGCTATTTACCTTCTGCAAGTTCTCAGGTTTCTCGCATTTTGTCTTGTAGTGGCCCTCTTCACCACACCGGTAGCAGAATCTTGGGCGTGCTTCATTTTGCTTTCGCTTGATTGGTCTCTCAGCAACTTGCGTCCGACTCTTAGCCTGTTTAGGGTCTGCCGGGAACACACCCACATCTCCTTCTCCTCTTCGGCTCATCTTAGCCTGTTGTTCTGCTTCCTCTCTCCTTACCATCTGCAGCAACGTCAGGTAAGAGGGAGGATTTTTCTTGAGATCCTTCAACCTCAAATTCACCAGAAGAATTTCGTCGAAGAGCACCCCCTTTGCAAACTGCTCAATGAGAAGTGAGCTTGACTTCTCCCTTTGGGCTGCACCTTTTCGCACCAATTTCCTCAGTATACCCTGTAGTCGTGTGAGAAATTCTGAAGGCGATTCACCACGACGTTGGTGTGTAGAGTGAAAGAGAACGCTCAGCTCCTCAGGTGACTCTGTACTTCCGAATGCTAGCTCCAAGGCAGCAAGGTATTCATCAGCTGTCGCCTGAGGGCACTCTCGACGGAGGTCGGTGATGATACTGGCAGCAGGGGGACGGAGAGCCTCCCTCAAGCGTCGCCTCTTCTCACAATCTTCGGGTTCCTCCTCAAGTTGCCCCTGAACAAGTTCAATCCATGTATCGAAACTGTCCTCGTCCTTGGCTGGAGTCTTAAGACCAGAGAAAGGACGCAGTTTCCGTCCGCCAACAGTGCACAAAGACATGGCGTGGCTCAAGGAACTCTTGGATGTCTCTCTTGTCAGGGGTTCGGATGTACCCGGATTCTCCATAATGTCCTTAACCAAGACTCGACTCTTGAAGTTTGTAGTGGTGTTCAAACGGTATATTCGCAGAAACACTTCCCCGCCATCAACAGAGACATTAAAAGTGCCTGAAAGAGGGAGGGTCACTTCACCAACCTCACATTCAAACTCACACAGAAGATTGGTCTTTCCTCGCCACTCCTGACGGGACACACCCACTAGGCGGTTAACCTTCTTAGCCAGGCCTTTGGTAATTGACTCTGTCGAAAAAGACAACGGTTTCTCACTGCAAAGAAGAAGAGCGCAAGCCGGTCGAACATCGTCTTTCTTGCACCAATCGCGCCCAAACTGCAAGATATCGCTACTGTCCGCCATGTTTCGCACAAAATTTTAACGCGTGTACAAAAAAACGTAAACGAAATGCACTCTGCTAAAACCTACCACAAGAAAAATACCAATTCTCAGCTTATGGCTCTCAAAATAATCCTTCTAAAGCAACAGTCGGTGTTGGTGATCTATCCATCAATCTGACACCAGAATAAAATGTGTTTGCCCTGTTGCTTATTTCCAACAGAGAAACAGAGCAAGCCCCTTTAAATATTTATCTACGAGGTCCTGGCAAGATCGCCATGAAATGTAAGCCACATGGACCACATTGGGGTCAACACACCTTGGGTCAGACAAATGAACAAACCACTACTTAGTCTATAAATTATACTGAACTAGAAAACCTTTAATTTGAAAACTCGGACGGAACTCTAGATCAAAATCTATAACACCAGCGCTGATGATGATAATCAAGAAAAACCTTAAGTAGGCCTACATATAAATGTTCAGGTTAACAATGACACTTTATGAATAAACAATCATTTATCTTTCTGACAAAAAACAAAATACCGGTATACAGACAATATTAGGGCCCTAAATATATTAAAACAAGGATATTTGAGACTCTTGATGTCACTCTAACTTAGACAATCAAGTCCCAAATCCAAAAATGTTGATCGACTAGTCAGTTCACTTCACTTCGTGGAGTTCCGGCGAAACCACAGAAGTTCACACGGTACACTACACGGTAAACAGTTCCTTCACAAGATCCCTCCTGCTTGGAGATAGACTGATGTGAGGGATGCTCCTGTTACGGTAGTTCACCTAATGCAGACAGCATACATGTAATTCCTGTCCTTGTGAAGAGGTAACATGTGTAAGCTCACATGTGGCCAGTCCAGTCACCAACGGCTTGATCCACTCAAGATGTGGAGCAGAGTTCCAGACTGTGACTGTCCAGGCAGCAAAAATACAGATCAAGTTAATCCCCAAAATATCAGGGTACACCTGAGAGTAAAAGAAAAGCAAAATATGTACCTTAACAAAAGGCTTGTGTCTCTACACAAAGCAATTTAGGAGGTCAAAGCAGACGGTAGATCAAATAATCCACCCAACTTCTAGCATCAATACACTTTAAACTTGTTCAATTTCTAACATAACTCAACATGTCACTTAATTTGAATCATCCCAGTATATGAGGTTTCATTATGGAAAGGTATATTGGTCACAAGATCAATTATTTCTTCTAGATGCATTAAAACTGGCTCCCGATTTATAATTCACACTTGTTTCTGTAACGTTTATTTTAACATCAATTATCAACACAACTTATCATCAAAAATCACCCCAAATGTTATAATCATCCCATTATCCTTCACTTATTCTCACCTGAGAGCCACAAGCTGTAGGATTTCAATCAATGTCAAACTAACAGTTGACTTTTAGCAAGAATCTTGGCATTTCACTGCGGGAATTTCGCCAAAACATGTGCGAACATGGCGCCTGCCATGGTTACAGTACACGCGCGTCTCATAACCGCTTGAGGGCGCACTTCAGCGTACCGCACGGGCTACACTATGAATTTTTTTTGACCATTTTCACTCGTTCCTCCACCAGAGTGAACCTGGCCGCGTATTCAGCCGTGTATTCAGCCGCGTATTCATCAAGTACGGAGGCCAATAAACAACATTATTGATGTGATAAATTTTATATATTTAATGCGGATTTCATCGAGGAGTGTACCGAAAATGAAGGACGTCAGATTTATGTTTGATGGTCAGTTATTGAGGACTAGAGGCTTCCTATAAATTATTTTGGTTTCAGATCTAGGGCAGCTATGAATCACGTGATACTCGTCCTGAGGAAAATCGTACTTTACTAGCATTTTGCGGTTGTACAACAACATTAAACTTTAAGTGAAAGTTCGAGACAAAGTGTACCAATCAGTGAAGAAGAAAAAGTCCAATCGCCGATGTCATCTTAAAGAGTGGTGTCCCGCCTACACTTTAATTTGGTTTCAGGTGTATGGGATGTGTCTGTCACGTGACAGTGGCATAACATTATGGGCTTTCACCGCCAAATATCTTTTTTTTATATATTTAATGCGGATTTCAGGAAAAAGTGTACCAAAAATGCAACATGTCCGAATTATGTTTGATTGTCAGTTATTGAGGACTAGAGGCTTCCTATAAATTATTTTGGTTTCAGATCTAGGGCAGCTATGAATCACGTGATACTCGTCCTGAGAAAAATCGTACTAAAATAGCATTTTGCGGTTGTACAACAAAACTTTAATAAGTTAAACTTCGAGACAAAGTTTACCAAACAGTGTAGGAGAAAAAGTCAAATCGTCGATGACATCTTAAAGAGTAGTGGCCCGCCTACACTTTATTTTGGTTTCAGGTGTAGGGGGTATATCTGTCACGTGACAATGGCATAAAAAATGGGCTTTCACCGCCAAATTTACATTTATTTTATATATGTAATGCAGATTTCAGGAAAAGGTGTACCGAAAATGCAACATGTCCGAATTATGTTTGATGTTCAGTTATTGATGTTATACATGCTGCAAAAGGTGATCTGTTTTCAAGATAGATAATTTATGTTACTGTCAACAATTTTTTCAAAATAAACGACAAATATCAATATTTTTCTATGCTGTATCAGAGTTCACAATATAAGCAACCATGTCGTCAACGAGTTTTGAAAATTTGATGCTATAATTACTTAGAAATTAACTGCTTATTAATGCGAATCATCACATTGAACGTAATTTTCGAGCGCTTTTAGAGATGTTGAAAAATAAATGCATAATTTAAAACAAAGTGTACCTCACATGTTGTCAAAAACTCATAATTTTATTGCATAATCTACGAGATCATGTGACTGGGCACGCTTGATTTTGGTATTGGCTTCATCCAAGGACTAATTAGTGACTAATTGGCCCCTTAAAGTGATCCTATTTTCCCAGCATTATCAGCATGCATTTTTTTCAACTGCATACATCACTGCTCCTTTTAAACAAAATTAAGTGTGCCCAGTCACATGATCTCGTAGATTATGCAATAAAATTATGAGTTTCTGGCAACTTGTGAGGTACAGTTTGTTTTAAAGGAGCAGTGATATACGCAGTTGAAGAGAATGCATGCTGATAGTGCCTTGAAAATTGGGTCACTTTAAGGGGCTAATTAGGCACTAATTAGTATTTGGATGAAGCCAATACCAAAATTAAGCGTGCCCAGTCACATGATCTCGTAGATTATGCAATAACATTATGAGTTTTTGACAACATGTGAAGTACACTTTATTTTAAAGGAGCAGTGATATACGTAGTTGAAAAGAATGCATGCTGATAGTGCCGGGAAAATTGGGTCACTTTAAGGGGCCAATTAGGCACTAATTAGTGTTCGGCTGAAGTCAATACCAAAATTGAGTTTGCCCAGTGATATGGTCTCGTAGATTATACAATACAATTATGAGTTTTTGACAACATGTGAGGTACACTTTGTTTTAAAGGAGCAGTGATATACGCAGTTGAAAAGAATGCATGCTGATAGTGCCTTGAAAATTGGGTCAACTTAAGGGGCTAATTAGGCATTAATAATTAGTGCTTGGATGAAGCCAATACCAAAATTAAGTGTACCCAGTGATATGATCTAGTAGATTATGAAATAAAACTGCGAGTTTTTGGCAACATGTAAGGTACACTTTGTTTTAAATAAGCAGTGATATACGCAGCAGAAACGAACGCATTACAATATATAGTGCAGTAAAATAGCGTCGCTTTTATAACGGGCTAATTAGGCATTAATTAGTGCTTGGATGAAGCCAATACCAAAATTAAGTGTACCCAGTGATATGATCTCGTAGATTATGAAATAAAACTGCGAGTTTTTGGCAACATGTAAGGTACACTTTGTTTTAAATAAGCAGTGATATACGCAGCAGAAACGAACGCATTACAATATATAGTGCAGTAAAATAGCGTCGCTTTTATAACGGGCTAATTAGGCACTAATTAGTGCTGGGCTGAAGCCAATACCAACATGAAGCGTGTCCAGTCACATAATCTCGTAGATTATGCAATACAATTATGAGTTTTCGACAACATGTGAGGTACACTTTGTTTTAAATGATGTATTTACTTTTCAACATCTCTAAAAGCGTTCGAAAATTACGTTAAATGTGATGACTCCCATTAAGCAGTTAATTTCTAAGTAATTATTGCATCACATTTTCAAAACTCGTTGACGACATGGTTGCTTATATTGTGAACTCTAATACAGCGTCGAAAAATATTGATATTTGTCGTTTATTTTGAAAAATTCGTTGAATAAATAAATTATCTATCTTGAAAACAGATCACCTTTTGCAGCATGTATTATATATTTTTTTACTTTTTGCGAATGCGCGGCTGAATACGCAGTTGAATACGCGGCTATCGCTAAAAATCCGGCCGAATCCGCCGTTACCTTGAGCCAGGTACTATACCGGTACACTTTGTCTCAAAGTTGGGCATAATGTTATTTAACCGCAAACTGCTATTTTTTAGTACGAATTTCCCAGGACGAGTATCACGTGACTCATAGCTGCCCTAGATCTGAAACCAAAATAATTTATAGGAAACCTCTAGTCCTCAATAACTGACCATCAAACATAATCTGGACATGTGGCATTTTTTCCGGTACACTTTTTCCTGAAAACCGCATTAAATATATAAAATAAAGTCAATTTGGCGGTAAAGGCGCATTTTGTTATGCCATTGTCACGTGACAGATACACCCCACACACCTGAAACCAAAATAGAGTGTAGGCGGGCCACTACTCTTTAAGATGACATGGGCGATTTGACTCTTTCTCCTACACTGTTTGGTACACCTTGTCTCGAAGTTTAACTTCAGTTTAATGTTGCACAACCGCAAAATGCTATTTAGTACGATTTTTCTCAGGACCAGTATCACGTGATTCATAGCTGTCCTACATCTGAAACCAAAATAATTTATAGGAAGCCTCTAGTCCTCAATAACTGACCATCAAACATAATTCGGACATGTTGCATTTTCGGTACACTTTATCCTGAAATCCGCATTAAATATATAAAATAACTAGTAAATTTGGCGGTGAAATCCCATTTTGTTATGCCATTGTCACGTGACAGATTCACCCCACACACCTGAAACCAAACTAGAGCGTAGGCGGGCCACTACTCTTTAAGATGACATGGGCGATTTGACTTTTTCTCCTACACTGTTTGGTACACTTTGTCTCGAAGTTTAACTTAAGTTTTAATAATGTAAAATTACCGCAAAATACTATTTTAGAACGATTTTTCTCAGGACGAGTATCACGTGATTCATAGCTGTCCTACATCTGAAACCAAAATAATTTATAGGAAGCCTCTAGTCCTCAATAACTGACCATCAAACATAATACCGACGTCCTTCATTTTCGGTACACTCCTCGATGTAATCCGCATTAAATATATAAAAATTGATCACATCAATAATGTTGTTTATTAGCCTCCGTACTTTATGAATACGCGGCTGAATCACTGATCTCTATATAAAGACTGGATAGCGGATATGCATACAACGTTCACACAGAAGACTTTGCATATTGACCAATTCGCCCCCGGTCTCACGAAGATGGCCGCTTATAATACGAACGTTCTACGCGTAAATACGCGCGCGTTGTATCAACAGTTGACGCGCATTTTGGTCACGTACACATATTATGATGTTCTAAAAGGGACACATTTCCGTAGTGATTATCATTGCGAAAAGCCGAAAAAGTGATATTTGCGGTATTTTAGTAACCACGACGTTAAACAAAATTGTAGTTAACCTTGGTCAGTGGTGGTTGACAAAATATAAGTCAAGTGAACCGCGACGTTACAAAAGAAATCATGCTGTCTATAAAAACGGCAATTGTCCTTTGTAGATCACCAGCCGGTCTCACCAATATGGAGTCAAATTCGTACATTGTGCGGCTCTTTATTAGCTATCCAGTCTTTATATAGAGATCAGTGGGCTGAATACACGGCTGAATACGCGGCTGTGGTATCTGGCCGAATATGTTCACAACGTGCAGTACGTGTTTTCGCGATCATTCGTCCACGCCTTCTCGAAAATACTAATTTCCTTTCCAATTTGCTCATATTAATATGAAATATGATACTGCATGTTGTCTTGATAAGATCGTAACAGTTTGATTTCAAAAATCGTGTTTTCTTAACTCACGCCGTGCTCGCGCTGCTACGAATTGACTCTGTTTTTACCCCAGACACCGCATACAAAAACAAACGCTAATGTGTAACGCATATCCAGGCACCAGACTGTTCCTCATTTGCATACGTCTGCAAAAATCTTGCACATGCAAATGATCCAATACCAGGGTGAGAGAGAGCAGGTAGTGGCGGGCGCGTACTGCTCGATACCCTGGGGACGAGGTTGGCGGCCAGGTTCACTCAGGTGTATAGAGCACTAGTACAGCTCGACGCAACCTCGTCTCCAGGGTGTCGAGCAGTACGCGCCCACCACTACCTGCTCTCTCACCCTGGTATTGGATCATTTGCATGTGCAAGATTTTTGCAGACGTATGCAAATGAGGATCAGTCTGGTGCCTGGATATGCGTTAACATTAGCGTTTGTTTTTGTATGCGGTGTCTGGGGTAAAAACAGAGTCAATTCGTAGCAGCGCGAGCACGGCGTGAGTTACGAAAACACGATTTTTGAAATCAAACTGTTACGATCTTATCAAGACAACATGCAGTATCATATTTCATATTAATATGAGCAAATTGGAAAGGAAATTAGTATTTTCGAGAAGGCGTGGACGAATGATCGCGAAAACACGTACTTCACGTTGTGAATATATAGCACCAAGTACACGATAAAAATCCATTACTAGCCAATTGCGGGATCCAATCAGGATACAGGAAGAAAGTTTCCTATCCAGGGTTTACTATTGGAAACGCGGTTGGATATAAAGTAAGCACTGGGGACGAGGTTGAGCTCGACGTGATGAGTCATAATAACACCAAGGGTCAATGGACGCGTCCATACCTCAGAGGGATTACAACAAATCGTGGCGCAAGTATATATTACAAAATAATGTTTTAATTTGATAAAGTATTTTGACACTCAATGTTTTTCCAGTATAATTAATGCATTGATTAGAGACTTAAAGAAACGGGAAAAAACTGCGCTTGGCCAAATGGGTTTACCTATGTTATTTACAACAATGTTATAGACTTTATTTTCCCCCTTTCGTGTATGGTACGATCTCTGCTGCCAGCTGGCTGGAATGCCGGGCCGGCTAACGCCATGCGTTTACTAAAAACGTGACAACGCATAAAAAGTACTGGCCTGCTAGTTGAGTTGCACGGCGATTTCTTCACGCACCAAAGTACGATTTATTTCTTCATTACGGAGCAAATTTCGACCTGAAAATATCGTCCGAATATTGAAAAGAAAAGGCTCTTGACCGTAAGTCCACTTGTCACTTTTGTATCCTATCGAATGAATTTCAAAACAAAGCTTTATTTTTTTTCTTTCTCCCATCTTACTCTACTCCTAGAACTTGGATTTCAAAATGGCCGCCATTTTGGACCTAAAGTGTATCATAACTTCGGACCTGATTGTCACATGAAGTCCATTTTGGTGGCAAACCCTATGTTTTTGATACCAATTGTTGACAGGGTACTCCCAATGGATGGCAGCCATCTTTGATATTTCAAAATGGCCGCCATTTAGTACCTAATTTGTAGCTTGAGTAACTATGTCAAATCCTGGACCTAGCCCAGGTTGGACGAAGTCTTCATTGCAATACGACTAACGTCCAGGACAAGACTTTTCTACATGAAACCACCCCAACATTTTTACCAGAGTTTTGTTATGTTTTACCTCGTTATAGAAGCTTATTTCACGCCAACATACTCTATGTATCCTTATCTATTGGCCACTGGGTTCAGGAATTCCATATGCGATGCTGACTGACGTTAATCAGGAAAATAAACTCCAAAGCAACGTTAAACTTGTACGTGTTTGTAGTCGCTTTTCATCAGTTTATTCCCAGAGCCGTACGTCATGTACAATGTACATGATAATGTACAAATGTACGTGCGTACAATCCGAAAGCGCGCACGCACGCTAAGCGCCCTCATTTGTTTAGTTTTGGTTGGAACCGTGACGTCACTCCAGCCAACCGATGTCAGGAAAACGCTCAACCAATGACCAAAGCCGAAACGTGTTTCTGGTAACTGGCGCGAAAACACACTCGGTCATTGGATTAGCGACCGCACCTTCAAGTAAGTGCGCGTGCGTATGAGGGTGGTTACCAAGCAAATCGCGCGTGCGCACTGCATATTCATGCGGCATAGTCTGTCCCCCGGACCAGATGTGATATGAGCGTCGAGGATAATTGTCCGGTCTAGGGAACCAGACTACACGCTGCACAGTGCAGACGTACATGATGTACGACTAGAATAGACTCGGCGGTGAGAAACTGATGAAAAGAGACTAAACACGTACAAGTTTAACGATGCTTTCGAGTTTATTTTCCTGATTGACGTCAGTCAGCATCGCATATGGAATTCCTGAACCCAGCGTACTAACAGATAAGGACACATAGAATACTACGACGTAAAAATTAGCTTCTCCAACAAGGTAAAATATTAAAATTATTGGTAAGAATTATTGGTAAGGTGTTTTCGTCCGGTTGTGAGCACATGTGTACTCAGGACTCCCTCCGTAACGTAGGGAGGAAAGGGAGTCCACCAGGGCTAATCCTGGACCCTGTATCCTCAGTGCATTACAAAAATGGTCCATTTTCGCTATATTATCCCGACCCAAATTCCATAATTCATACCTCATACGATGTAGCAGACATTCATGAAGCCAATACTTCAAACAGAACAACGAAAACTGTCGCGCGACACTATTCTGCCGACTGCCGTTGACCAAAAAAAAGCAACTTTGGCAAATAAGAACATCAGATTTACCTCAAAACAGCAACAGTATCGTGGTAATCGTGTACGACCAGACAGTAATACATTAATTGTGCTTAGTCCAAAGTCCAATAGAGTCCAGGACGTGGGTCAAAGGGTTATGATTATTTCTTTAATTATAGGCCCAAAAGAAATAGTTCTGCTTCCGATTACATGACATTTGCAAATAGGGTAGTTGGGCAGGAATTTTTTTTTTGCCAATTCTTTTTGTGTACCATCATATGGAGGGGTCTGCGTGTAGTCAATATCAAGTGATGTAAAAGGTATAAAGTGATGGTTTTGGGTGTTTTGTTTTCACATTTTCCAATAAAATAATTAGGGTATAGGGCTGTCAGAATAGGATAGGTAGGGAAACCGGAAGCAGAACTATTATTTTTTTGGCTTTATGCACCTGTTAACACAACATCGGCCCCAGGATAGGACTTACTATATTTTCAACCTCGTTTCCAATAGTAAGCCCTAATTGGAAACTTTCTTCATGTATCCTGATTCGATACCGCAATTGGAAAGTAATACATTTCTATCGTGTACTTGGTGTTGTTAATTTCAACGTGCATTACGTGTTTTCAAGTTCTAGTAATTATTTCGTCCACACATTTTTTTTAAATAATAATTTCCTTTCAAATTTGTTCAAGTTATGGAATGTGACTGCATTATTTGTCTGGTATTAAAAGATTGTAACATTTAAATTAAAACAAAAAATCGTGTTTCCGTAACTCACGCCATGCCCACACCGGGACCAATTGATGTTTTTACCCTAGACACCACACAAAACAATCGCTGCTGTAAAGCACAGGACGGCACCAGACTATTCTTCATTTGCGTATGCCCCTACATGTTCAAAAATTGTGGACATGCAAATGATCCCAGGGTGAGAGAGCTGTCAATGGTTTCAGCCCAGGGGTGTCTTGGAAAAAAAAATGTTTTCAAATGCACAAGACTGTTTATGGAAAGATTTCCATATATACAAAGTTCACTCAACACTCTGTGTACAAACCCTATGAGAGTGAACTGAAAAATTCTAAGTGTTTTCTAAGAAAATGCTTGTATTTTCTCACTGCTCAAATTGACTTTGATGACATGAAATTGCTATCTGGGGGCTTGTTAGTCAATACAGAGGAAAATTAGTGAACTTCGCATATGTTAATCTTGCCCTGTTGATCAATTTAATTCTGTGTAATTTGGGGCCAAGCAAGTATTTCTTTCTCCCGTCACTGTACCCTTCAAGTTCAACACGTGACAATGTGTTTCCGATAAATCGTGGCGAAAGCTCTTGCCGAGAATATTCAGACATGGGTGATAACATATCCCGTGCATATATACATGTAGCCTTATTTCCAAGACTTATAGAGGTGCGAGGAAGTGCGAGGAAAGTAAACGAACGGCGGCGCTGCTCATGAATTTCAAAAATGCATCAGAACTGATCTCTTCATTATGCACCCTTATTCACAGAAGGATTTAAAGGTCCCAAATGTACCACTATATATAGCCTTAGCTTTGCTGGCAATATTAAATTTGTATTAGTTTCTGAGAAAGATGAACATTAAGGCACCAATAATTATAGACTTGACAAGAAAAGTAGTGTGAAAAAACACAAATGCCCCGCAACCACAGCCCATACATCGTACTGCAATAGGCATAAATTATGTACGCACACACACATTTGTTTCACATACATAGTGTGGACTTTCCTTTCTTTTCTCAAACTGTGAAAACTCTTTCAACCCAATTTTTTTTCTATGATTCCCTTTAGTGTTTCTCTTCATTCTGCTACGGATAAACCTAACCCAAAAATGCCTCTAAACCTGTTTTTCAAAAATGGGGAAACAAAGTGTGGACGTGGGCATGCAAGTCCACACTTCGTCGCTGCTACCTACATTATGTGGACGTGTTTGGTTCGGAAAACCACACTGCGTATGTAAGACAAGCTCACACCCCCCTCCCCCCACACACACACCCACACACACACACACCCAGACGGACAAGGCAGAAACAGTATGCCCCTCTGGCTTCGCCGGCGGGGCATAATAAAAATAATTCTGGAAAAGACTTCAACAAATTTTACGTTTACTTATAATTGCATTTTTGCTTCCATTATAGAGACGGCAAAATGACGAGGCGAGTCGGAATTCGAATGCATCGGGTACCATCATCATTGCTGTTATACTGCATCTGTAAGCAGTCACAAAATAATATTAATCTTTTTTGCAAACTCATGATGCGATCTGGGTGCACTGCATGGATAATAAATCTAAACTCAGTAATCTCAATATTATTACCAATTAAATTACAGGTAAATTTAGTTTTAAAGTCTAAAAGAGTTTGCGGTTGTATGGGAAATTCCAATGTGGTTAATAAAAGTGGCTGTGAATTACGGGCAAATACCTTCGGGAAATCCTGACTACATTTGGGGATGAAATCACTATACGGCAATGATTTTCTTCTATAATGCCTCTAAGCACAATTATGAAGGCAAATCTGGCGGTGTTTGACGTTTGGGCCAAATTGAGAAAACTATTTGACTGGAGTTAATTTACTACAAATTAAAATTACTGATCAAGAGCAATACAATCTTGTCAAAAAGAATGTCAATTGACCTAGATTTCCTGTAGGCTTATGTAGTAAAATCATAAATGATGTCTCGTTCATTATAGGTGTAGGTACATTAGTCCAATTGATCACCGTTGGAGCCTTGTTCTTAGAACGAGGCCACCGTGGGATTGTGCCCGGTCCAAAGAGCATATCTTGCAAAATGCCGGTAGAAGACGTCGACGCGATGTACTGGCACTTTGGCTCAACCAGCGACACAGCCCTGCTCATCTCCTACTTCAACGGAAGAGTGGCTCCCCAAAACAGGATCCCAGAGGGCGTCTATGATATCGACGAGGAGTGCAATCTCATCATTGAGAACGTCACCGCCTCCAATGAGGGAACCTACTACTATAAGCTGAAACCGCATTTACTAACCATGGAATATGGACAGATTGAAGTTTGTGACAAGGGTGAGTCCATTTTGTGAGTTTACTCTACTTGTTTGCTTCAAATGTTACTAATTAAGCATTTAGCAAATTCCTTTAAAATGTAAAAAAAAAACAAAAAAAAAACAAGTTCAATTGTCTCACTGTCACTATAATATAAACACTAAATTTGGAAGAATATTTATTGAGAAAATTCTGACATTTCGATCTGCACATTTCCCAATTTCATGGAGACCTTGATTGGTAAGTATTTCTTAGCATAATATACACGATACGTGATAAACACAGATGAGCTGGCAACCTGCAGTACGTCACAAGCAATAATAATCACATGGCATGTTGCAATTGGCAGGTAATTGCCAAGGAAATATTTCCTGTGTTTAGGAAATATCTGTGTAGCTTTATGACATTGGTCCCAGGTCGATTACAATAATGACGTCTGGTTCCTGTACTTTGTCTCGAGTCTCGGACAAGTTTTTACTTGAATGTAGCCCCAAATCTCTGAATCACACTTTGATTAATAACCTCAATCATTCAAAAACGAAAGTGCCAAAATATTAGGAAATGTCCTACTTAACTGTAAATAAATAACAGGATTAAACATCCTGTAAAATCAGTGCGCCTATTATGCTGTCATTTTTGAGAAAAGAGGAATTCCCATCACTGTCCCGATGGTTAGGGCGAACTCATTTTAAAATGACAAACTGGGATCTTACCACAAGAGAATGCACTTTCAGTGTTTTTGCAGAAGTATCTGACTGAGCTGAAATTTGGGCAGGCTAGTTTGTTGAATAACCTTCTGATTCATTGTATTGTTGTTTCTTGAATCAGTGAAAATCCATTTTTTTTTGCAAAATTAATAATGTCCATTACCCTTTACCAACAGTCTCCCCAAGTCGGCCATATCCTACCGTCATCGGCTGCAATCAAGACCACAATGCAGACACGTGCGAGGTGAGAGTACGACACGACAGCACGGTGCATAACCTGACCTGCGTCATGGAGCAAGTCAAACCTGCCGTGGAATTGAAGTGGTTTTTGGTCGGGCTGACGGAACTGAAGGCCTCAACAGCAGTCAGATCTGTAGTTCTACCAGCTAACACAGGTAAGCAATGTTCTTCATAAGATAATGGAGGAACCGTGTAGTCAGTGGCATCGCTTGAAGGGTTGTGAGGCCGTGGGGGTGTTCACTCCTCTCCCCCTCCCTGGTTATTTTTTTGGTCGGCAAAATCGTTGTACTGTGACTACTGTCGACAAAATTGTGTGTCCGTCCGTCGTGTGTCTGTTTCAAAATATCGTCGACCTTGAACATAACGGCGCCCCATACACATCTGTTTTGTTAACTGTTATTAAAACATATACATGTATTACGTATCAGTTTTTGTTCTTTAAATCTATCGATCAGGTTCGTCGTTGAGGAACAACACCTATTCAACTTCAGCAACAATCCAAGTTCCTTTGGAGTACAGTGACATAGAATATGTGTGTGAGGCAATGGGTGTTGCTGTAGGAAGCAGTTCTACACGCACGAGGGTGCGCCTTACCAAAACTAAACCCACAACGGCAACTTATGATGAAGTTCAGTCCTCCAGCAATCCAGGTAGGTTTCATTTCGCGGACTTAGTATGACTCAATATCTGGCTGCTTGGATTGTAAATCGAACATTGTGTAATTTCGATGTTATTGTGAATGTTCTATTGATGTTGATCGGGAAATACGGATGTGGTTAAATAAAACCGGTTGCGATTACAGGAAAAATTAACTACATCATGGGAAGACATCAGTGAACCACGCTTTGTGAACTACTGCAATTATTGTGTTCACTTCATACTAAGTATGTACATGTAACTACATTCACACACACGATTGTGAATCTGGCGGTATTTGGTTCTCTTCATTGAAAAGAATTATAATTCGACTTTTGCTTGCTTTAAATGACCGCTACTCATCACGAGTAATATAATGTTGACAAAACGAATTTGATTTCAGCAAAATTGTGAAACCATTTTGCTGGGCAAAAGGTCTTTGAATAGAAAAACAGATAATAATTTCTCGTTCATTTGGTTAATAGTCCCTGGTGCTATTGCTTATGCGAACTCTAACGGAACGAGGCAGAGGGATCGTGCCTGACACCTGAATGTGTTATATATATACACATTGTGTGTACTAATGCGTATCGAATCCCAGAGGAAAAGGACGTCAGATGTGATGTGAGATGGGGGTCTATTTAGGTGATGAAGCAATGAAACTCAGTGATTCGATCAAGTCAGATATCAATTGAATCAAGTCGGATATTAATCGAATAAAGCCAGAAGTCAATTAAACCAAGTTACATATCAAACGAATCTAGTCAGATAGTGTGTCTAAGTGCCTTTTGACTCTTTTCAGGAACGCTTGCTTTGACAGACGGTATTCCAGTTCCCAACAAACCCGTCGATCCGAGTGTGATATGGGCCGTGGTGGCTTCAATCGTATTAATCGGCTTTGTCGTTGCCTGTGTGTACATTGTAAGTACAGTGTGTATAATTGTAGATGTATTAAAAAAAGTTGGTGCTGGGACTGGGCAGGGGTTAGGAGCGTTGCTAAATATTTTGTCAACTGTGCACGAGGAGGGGTATAGGGAGGACCAGCAGCTTAGGGAAATTCGGGAAAGGGGGGCGGGGGGGGGCAGGAAATAAATTGTGGTGCGAATCCCCACCCCACCCCAGTGCCGCCACTGCGTTTTTATGCTTAAAAGAAAGGGAATTGTTTTCTAGTGAGATATTAATTGATCACAGTTCAAACCTGAACGTCTTGCATTCGGGTGACATGATCCACTGCTAATTATCCTAATTTAGCAATAATTTACATAAGTTTTTTATTTGCATTGTAATGTTTGTCATTAAAACAGGTCTATCTAAAGAAGAAACTAAGGGAATTCATTCCTGCTGAAACCTGCAAGTATGCCACTGTGTCTATGAGCCACCAGACCACTTTGTGACCTGTCTTTGGGCATTTACACCGGGTTGCCCTTTCTCTTGCTACAATTTTAGACAGAATGATTTCTAACCGTTATCACCCCAAGAAATATTCATGTTGTTATTTTTTCGTGGCATTTCACAAGAAAAAAAATTACAAATCTGTTGGAGATGAGGCATTTTACTCTACACATGAACAATACTAGTGCAAACTACCTCCATCGAGTTTAAACGGAGCCTATCACGTGAAGTCAATTCTGGTCAGGAGCGTGGAAGTAGAGGAGGGCAAGGCTATTTTACTTGGAGTTCATGTAACGTTTCTTTAGTTTTCTAATTTTTTGAATAGCTTAATTTATATCATAGTTTTTTTACAGGTTAATTGGCTGAATGATGAATCACGCTAAATTTTTGTTTCAAAAATATGAATTTTTGTTTTGGTGGAAAAGATAAAAATGTCAACAGCTGCGCAGGAATTTCTTAAAAGTTATTCATGTCAAATTTAGAAATGTTCTATGCAAGTTGGAATTTTTCTACCTTCTAGGTGTATTTCATATATTTTTTTATAATAATTGGTTTTTTTTTTTATTTTTAAAGCAGCTGAAAGGACAAAATTAGCGCTGTCAACATGTCACCTCTTCGTCTGACCTACAGTTATGGGGTCAAATTTAGAAATTTTCTATGCAAGTTGGAATTTTCCTACCATCTTGGTGTTTCTCATATATTTTTTTAAAATAAATGTTTTTTGTCATACTACAT
Source organism: Patiria pectinifera (assembly GCA_029964075.1). NCBI lineage: Eukaryota > Metazoa > Echinodermata > Asteroidea > Valvatida > Asterinidae > Patiria > Patiria pectinifera. The sequence goes on along the minus strand of CM057131.1, from coordinate 16,795,083 downwards.
GTATAATCAGCTAATTTTATACATGAACTGAAATAATATTGTATATATATTGTATATATTCATTTCTTTCTGGTGCATTTACAGCATACCGTGTATATGATAGGTGGCTGGCAGTACTTCTTATTTGCTTAAGAGGGCACACTGGATTTTATGTATATATTTTGAAACATAAGTTCTGCACTTGATTTAAGCAGTGTATTATGGGCTTGTAGATATATTTTTCTATTTATAGGGGATTACGTGAGGAGAATAAATGGTTTTTGTCTTTGTGTAAAGTCTGTGTAGATGTTTGTGTGTGTAGTTGTCCGTGTATTTGTACAATCGGTTAGTTGTTGCTGTTTTAGTGTATGTGTAGATTTTACCTACTTATTTCATTTTTTTAATTTAATTTTAATTAACTTTTATGTATGTATCTATGTATATATAGTGTTTTATTTTGCTGTGGTTTATGTTAAGTATTGTATAGACTATTGTTTGTAAGTCATGTCGGTCTGAATTTTTTTTTTTTTTTTTTTTGTGCGTCTTAGTGTCCCAGCTTGTTACTAAGTCTGTTTGTTTGTCTATCTGTTATGTTTGCCGTGTGTCTGTCTGTATTTTGTAATAGTGGCTGTGTAAACCTTATTTACTTGTTTTAAGTTTTTTTTTTGTATATTCATTATTTATTTTTGAATAATATTAACAATTTGTATATGATATGTATTCTGTTTATTTAATTTTGAATTGTAATTTTACCGTAATTTGGCCTATGGCCACGAGGGTAAAATAATAAACCAAATCAAACCAAATCAAATAAAAACACAGCCGTTTGTAAACTTCACTTTTCGCTTTATTAATTTATTCAGTTGTACATGTATTTAATACATTAAACCTGTCGCAACTGACATTGGGAAGCCAGGGGAGGGCGGATTTTAAAAGGGAACAAAATGACATTTATCGCGTTTTGGAAATAACCTTTTCAAATACAATGCACTAATACCAAAATAAAAACTTTGCATCAAACAATACAAGAATCTTCCAGTACTTTCTTTATCTTGTAAAAACTGAGTAATACCACATTTTCTAGAGTGGGATCTAATGGGGGCGGGGTTAGGGGGTCTTAACACCCCCCCCCTTGCCACCCAAACAAAGAGGAAAATCATGCAGAAAATGTCAACAAATGCCTGCTAAATCCCCCTCTTGGAAACTTACACTGAGGTAAACGTGCCATTTATTACCTTTCCAGACACAAGACTTTGATATTAGCAGATTAATTTTTTTAAAGTTTTCTGTGAATTATTATTTTTGCTATCCTGCAGTTTTCATGGCAGTGGCAAGCATATTTTAATAATAGGGAGATGGCTAGCTTCACTTTAGCCACCGTAAAGTCTGGCTGAACAATTCAGAGCCTGTGTGAAATTAAATAAATACTGATAAAGCTTGTCCATGAACCACACACAGCCAAATAGGTAAGCAGACATGCAGTCACGGCAGTTCTTATAAAACAAGTCCATTACAAGTCACTCACTGGTCGCCAAGTCCGAATAGTCAACTCACAAGCTATTCCGATGAACTGTGTTAAAGGCATTTCATGGTATTGTTCATCCCGTGCTACTTGAGACTGGACTTGTGAGGTACCCGCGATCCATCAGCTATGCGAACCTTTACTGTAACACGGCAGGAAAGCCGGACGTCTCACTAAACAGTCTTTATCTGTTCATGTGATCGGTGATGGAAGACAAACGTGACTCGGTTGGTTTCAAGCGCCTGCTTCAGGACCACGTCTGGGATTCCCCGCTTGCCGGCGCAGTGGTTCCAGTGGGCCAAGTCACTGTTGCAGTCCGTGTCCGCTGGCGGCGGGCGTGCCTGGATGTTGTTGACACAGCGACGGCATTTGATCCTTTAAAAAGAAAATAGAGTAGGACAAGTAAATCAGAGTGATTCGCCGAGTGAACAATTAAGATGTCACCACACAGAGCCCAATGGACCTTTGTACCTGTCTTTCAAGTAGTGTGCATTGAACAATCAGATCACGCAGGCGCGGATCCAGAGGGGGGGTTTTGGGGGTCAAACCTCCCCCCCCCCCCCAAGCTCTGTCAAAATATTTTTTTTTCCATACAAATTCCTTAAAAATAAGTTGAAATCCCCCCCCCCCCCTGCTGTGACAGCCCAAAAAAGTGATACTGGTATAATGTTTGCCTGTTCAAAATACGATACACCATTCTGTAATCTAGTGTTAATAATCATCATATTTGAACAGCCCCCCAGTTTGTGATTTTACGGAGGCCAAGTGTCCGAAGAAAAAAACTGTGTACATTTTCAGATTTTTTTGCTGGTAAAAACCCCCCCGCGAAGATTCCTGGATCCGCCCCTGTCACGACTTTAGCTCAGTCAAACTTGGCCAAAAGCACTGTTTGAAATGTATGCAAACAAACGGTGGGCGGGGCTGAGAGTCTTCAAATGGGCAGCAATGGCACTTAAGAGCCGGACTCTGACCCTGACTTGTGGTCACTGTTGAGGACGGGGCCTTCTTTAGTAACGGGAATGCTTATTGTGCACTGTTTAATGTTAATCACTTTAATGTGGCAAATATTGACTGATTTTGAAGATTATATTTGAAACAATCAACAACACGGAAAACTAAATATGGGGAGTTTCAGCCGTAAAAAATGAAAGTTAAAAAGCTGCTCCACCTCTCAACTAAAAGCCAGAAGCAAAATAAAAGCCGTCGGGAGCATCTGCTACGGGCCCGTTTAGATGACGACAAGGTACATGGCCATGCCATGACATGGAGCTGTACCACGACGTAAAAAAACCAGGCCTATTCTGTTTACTGCGCTCATTGACACAGTTTTCCATTCTGAGCATTCTCTTGCTCGACTTGTGCCACCAACGATCACTTTTTTCATAAATGCGGGAGAGAAATGCCACTTACTTGTTAACGGGTATAATAACGGACAAGTCCCCATGAGAGAGCAATGTTGTTCTCTCCAGCTGATGGAGCACACACAGCCCAATGAGACACAACATTAAACGGGGGCCGGGGGAGGGGGCCTGCGAGATTTGGCCAGGATTGTAGCTTCAGGCACTTACTTGTCATGCGTATCACTGATGGTGGACTCATTGAGAGGAAACAGGTCTCGTAGCTGATCCAGGGAGAAGTGCCTTTCCACGTCCTCCTCGTTGTCCACTACGCAGCTGGACAGAGCCTTCTTGTGGGCCTGACGCTGGAAAATCTTCTCTTCTATCGTTCCCGTCTGACAAATTACACCCAAAGAAGCAAAAATAAAAAAGAAGTCAGTCAGAGGTGCCCTTGATTCCAACAAAACTGCTAAAGCAATATGTGACCGGCTCCACAAAAAAGGGTATTATGTCGCAAAAAAAAGTGAAATAGAGTCATATACATGGTTGGAAAGCCAACAATGTAAGCTTTCATTTAAGCTCCCGTTCTGAAGATATCATGTAATCGCATATTATTTACTTCCTTGGAGTTCAAATTACGCAACTGAGAAAACAGGCTCTGAAATAGCTGACTTTGTTGTAGAACAACAGAATGATGCACACAAAACGGTTGTTTTTGACCACTTTGTTCAGCAAAATCAACATTTCTGTGAATGAAACCTGAAACTGTAGGTATTAAAGATGACATTCATGCCAAAAAATGAAGATCACATTTTGACGAAATTGTCACCCTGTCAATGTTGAGCGGGCCATTACACAATAATGCTCAGAGCGACTTAATACCCTTTTTTTTTGTGGAGCCGGTCACATATACCTGCTTGGCAAAAGTCAGCCAGGAACCATTCACAACCTTCTAAGGGCCCCTCTCAATTTTCCAGCAATAAAGTTATCAGTATTGGCGAGTCAAGCGGTTGCTACTAGCTCGACCTGTTTACTCACGGCCAGCAGGCGATAGATGAAGCACTCTTTCTTCTGTCCGTCCCGCCAGACCCTTGCCATGGCCTGGTCATCGTTGGCCGGATTCCAGTCAGGGTCAAACATGACCAAGCGGTTGGCTCCGATCAGGTTCAGACCGCAGCCTCCCGCCTTGCTGCTTAGCATGAAGATGAACTCCGGACTCTGGGTGGATAAAAGGGAGGCTAACTTATGGAGCTAATAAGGAAAACAAAAATTTGCTATGCTAGAAATACAATTGCAATTACCAGCAAACCTGTTTAATAAACAAGAAAATGCTTTTGCTTAAAGTGAATTAAGTTGCGACTAGGACCAAATACCCCTGTGAAATGGTATTATTCGGAAGAAAACAATTATTGAAGATGTTTTATGAAGTTCGACCTGGGGGCTTTTTTTTACGTGCGAAATCCTGCTACCAGACCCTAAAAATTGTGCATGCTATTTCTCTGTTTCTTCAAAATGTCTAGTATCCACTGAGCTGAAACTTCAGCAACTTTGTTGTTAGGCACCCTTCTTAAGATTTTGAGCAAGTGTGAGGCACAGTGTAAACTTGCCCATTGAAACCAGCACGTGCTATTTTTTGTTCACCCACGCATAATCTTGTTACGGAGAACATTGTAAATGGACAACTCAGTGTTTGTAAAAGTCTGTCGGACCTCGCTGCCAATTCTGAGACAATTAGAGCTAGTCTCAATGTGCAATGCCACAGTTGTATCCTGCTGCAGTTGGTGACCACAGACTCTGAGGCAGTTTGGCCTTGAGACTTTGACCTGATGGATCTTGCAACACTGAGCAGGCTTGACATTTTGACAAGTGTTGCAAGTTGCTGCGTTAAGCAGGGTTTCTAGCCAGAATACCCCTGGGTGTTAGGGTTAAACCGGCCTTACCGTTGGACTGTTGAATCTGTCTACTATCTTGGCCCGTTTCTTGATGGACATGCTGCCGTCCAGACGTACAAAGATGTAACCCCTGAGTCTGCAGAGCTGCTCAAACAGGTCCAGCGTCTGGGTGTAGTTAGACACCAAGACCACCTTGTCGCTGGTGGTGGTACGAGTTACTGCCAAGAGGTAGTCCAGCACTAGCATCTTGCCTGGACACAACATGAAGGGCAAATCAAAGACGTCAAAATAGAAAATTATGTTCAGGGCACAGCTGACTAAAAGTGAACCTAGCTGGTTTCTGATTGTTGTTTATTCATTGAAAATGACCTTTAGAAATTTACGATATGGATATTTTTTTATTTGTCTGTTACCTGATAGATCTGGTTGCAGCTTCCCTGGTCTGTAATTATCAGGAAAAAGTGGGAGAGCATCTTCAAAGCCACCATCCCTGTCACAACACTTGTCATACACTAAGGCTGGATCTGCAAAAGAAATTGTGTGACGTCGTGATAAAATGCACTAAAATTTGGATAATAATATAGCTTGTGTCTAAATGTCTATGTCCAGGTTCATCCAGTTATATGGAGAGAGGCAATTTAAATGCGGGTAAAGTGGCTTGCCCAAGGACAAAAGATAGGGCCAGCAGCTGGATTTTAACCCCTCTCCACCAACACTTCACCTCGACTTGTAATGTACTTGCATGATTAACAATGCTGCTGAGTTCCACACTCCTGCGTTCAATTCCTCCTTGTGAATTATGAAGGATCTTGGGAGGGATAGGTTCAGGAAGTGACTTACGATTGCAGAGTTTCTTGAGTTGTGTGATTGCTGACAGCGACGATGCGGTGGGCTTGCCTTTGGAGGCTGCAGTGCACTCCCTCATCTTACTCTCAACGTACTGTTTGTAGAGGGCGTTTTGCAACGGCGTTAAGTTGCAACATACAATCTGCTCGACTGGAAATTGAAGACAAAAAAAAATGGGCATCAATCCATACTCTTTCTGGACTTGAGGTCCAGCCAATATAAAGTGGCCTTGAACAGTCAGGTTTGTTAAAAGTTTATGCTCTTCAAATAAACTGCAAAGGGAACAGCCTAAGGGATTATAATGATTTAAAAGTTGAGCAAAGAATTAGAATGTAGCAGGATTTGAACCTGCAACCCCCACATTGTCATTCCAGTGCTCCACCAACTGAGCTATCCAGCCCCATGTTGGTGGATCTCCATTTTGTCAATTTCTTTGTCAAGGGGTGTAAGTAAGAGCCATGATGAATTCACATATGCAATGTAGCCAAAGTTATGATAGTAGCAACATTAGCAATACTGCAAACGTAAGAAAAAGCAAACAAGAATTACTCAACTTTATAAATTAACTTTGGCAATGTCTAACTTATTAAGCATTTGGTTGTTTTGGTTGCCTTTTCATTTTTACCATTTCTAAAATGTATTATGTGGTCCAATATATCTAGAGAGAATTTCTAAAAGTTTACAGAGCATTTTCAAATGGACACTTAGTAACAATGAGAGAGAGACAGAAGTTTTAGGGAATTCAAAGGTCAACTCACTTTTGACTGGAAGGTACTTTGTAAGGAGAGCAGCTGAAATGAAACAAAAAAAACAACATTTAATTGACCATGCCGAATGATGTTTGGAAAACCTGGAATACTAGTACACTCTGTGTACACGTAACCAATTGCGACAGTTTTGTATCAAACATTTCGGATTGGGAGTGGTTTTACTCCAAAACCCTCCCCTCCCCACCAAAAAAATCTCATCTGTCTTATACTTTTTGAACCCGTCAATTCTTTGTCAACAATTCAAATCTGTTACCTACATTAAATTAGCTCCAATCAATTTGTAAAAAAAAACTAAAAGCTCATTGTTTTCACTCCAAACTTACATGTCCGTCTGATGATGCACTTGTTAACCAAAGCTGCAAGCTGTGTGCATGAAAAACGAAATAATTTGAACGGGAGACATACCTAACAAGGATTCAAATCTGACAAGTGTTAAAATACATTTATGATGATACATTATAATAAGGGGTAACAGAGACAGTTCCTGCACTAAAGAAAAGTATTTTTTTTAATATTTGACAAATCACAAAGGAATTAGAACTAACAAGGAAGTATAGGGGTACAAATGATATCAAACCTACGCTTCCATTTCAAAGTGGGAAATTTCTCAGTTCAGATGCAAAGTATGAGTAGGGGTGCGAGTATGAGTAACAAGAACTAGAACTAAAACTACAGCCTTATCAGGACTTGGCATGGTGTACCTCCAGCAGTTTTTCTTGACCCTTCTGTTTGTCTTTATCAGTGCAGCTGGCATCTCGTCCTCTCAGGATAGGCAGCTCAAACTTCCTCTTAAACTCCGACGCAGTCCCTGCAAAAAGAAGACACTTCATAAGGAACATTCACCATTGGACCTTTCACTCTACAGGAGTGGATCAAGAGGAGGATTTAGCTATCAAGACCCTTTTTGACAACCCAAGACAGAGTCAAGACATCCCCCCATCTGTAGATGCTCCGCTGATCTGACCCTAGACTATCAGGGTTTATAGGGATTCTTTGTCAGACCCTATTTTGGAGTTACATGTACTTGGGTTGATGAAAGCATCTTAGATCGTTGAGTGTTGGTTGAGTAGAAATCAAGTATCCAGAAAAAAAGAAAACCCTTAGGGGGCTTTTTGTTTCCTTCCAGGAGAAGGGTCTTTTTTTTTTAAATGATTTAGTATTTGATTATTTAAGTGCAACTGCAATTTTTGTTTACTCCAGTTTGTTTTTTGGGGGGTTTTTTTTGGGCTGACACTACTACAGAGGCCCAAAAATATGAGAACCAAAAAATAAAAAGGGACGCCATAATACAAAGCCAACAGTTTTTAGGTTTTCATTTCCTTTGAACTTTACAGGACAACACATGGTTCATCTGCTATGGAGAAAGGCAAAGGCAGAAACAATGCCATAGTTTCAGAAAAGGCCAACGTCATAACACAAAAATCTAAAAATAAAATCACTAAACAACCATATATTCCTTCTCTGACATCGCAAATATCTTTGGCAAGAGTGTCCACACAAAAAAGGGACTCCAAAACTTACCCAGGATTCCCCGGTTGACAAAATGGACGAGGCTGAAGTACTCCAGCAGGTCATTCTGGATGGGGGTACCGGACAAGAGGACGCGCCGCTTGGCATTCATGGCATTCAGTGCCTGGTAGGTCTGGTTCTCTGAGTTCTTCAATCGATGACCCTTGAACCCAAAACAGAAATGTTTCCAATGAAACTTTTAGTCGTTTTCAGTCACACATGGGCACTGTTTGTCCTTCCTTGACCCTAATCCTCCAAAATCCTCCTGCCGCGGTTTTGGATGATTTTAGAGGATTGAGGATGAATGGCAAAGACGTATTGCTTGTGGAGGATGCATTATGTCAAGCCAGTAGGCCATATCCTGCATTGGTTATGTTCAACCATGCATAAATTAGTCCTGCCTTTTTCTTGTATTTCATCCGCACTGCTTCTAAACGCAATTTGCACTGCCTCAAACCATAGCTGTAAGTGGCAGAGGATTTTGGAGGATTGAGGCAGTGGTCACCCTCCACAGACTAAATTCAAGAAACTATCGGATAATTTTAGAGGATTGAGGCTGAATCCGATTTTTTCTTGGTGGCACAATTGGAGGATTTTGCAGGATTGAGGTTGCATCCTAGCCAGAGGGCCTATAGGGGGTTAGAGTTAAGCCTTTCGCTCTTAGACATCAATTTAAAAAGATGGTGTGGGCCAACCCTCCCTCTCTGCCCGGCAAATTCAGCTATGCCATCACAGCAGTCAAAAGCAATCAAGTGACTGTTTTGAATCCCCTTGTTAATTTGATATAGCCATACGTTGACTGGAGGTGATTGTTATGCCAGTTGTACATACCAGTTACCTTTTTTGTCTATTCAAAGGCCCATGCAATGTGATTTTTTTTTGTAACTGCAATCTTTGGAAATGCACCTGTGTGTCCCATTTAACCCTATTGTCAATTTTCGTTTTGCCATTTTCAATCCTATTTCGGAATCTGTTTGGTGTCTATGCTAAGTAAACTTCCATATTCATTAGCAAAATTGTAATGTTATTTCAGAAAATGTTCACTTTAAATTAATGGCATTCCTTTTTTTCATGTAGAAACCACTACTTCCTTATACATTTCCAAAGATTATGATTATTTTCTTCCTTTTTCCTGTTAGTTCTTCCATCTCAATTTCCATAGACTTTGCACAATTGTTCTAGTTTAAACAGTAGAACTTTGCTCCACAAATGATAGACATCGTTACACTCGGTTGCAATGACTAATAATTGATCATATAATTTGTGGCCAAATTGAATACTTTTACAACCAAATGCTTGGAATGGCCGTATTCGTTGTAGCGGTGATCTAGTTTGTTTTTGAATCAGTCTTTCGTTGTGAATGGTGGCTGTTACCTCGTCACATATGACCAGCCCCACGGAGCCTCTATGCAGGGTCTCGGCGTGCAGACGGAATGTCTCGTAGGATATGATGAGAATGGGGTTGAGTATGCGACGACCTTTTTGAGTCAAAAACGATTCTGCAAGGAGAGAAAATCAATGCATTGGTAACAATTCTCAGTGAAAAACATAATCAGATAAGGCCAAAAAAAAAAAATATTCGGTCTCTGGTCAGACCAAAGTTCCTGAATTGACGCGGGGACGCGGCTTTTCTTTTTTTTTTTGGCTTATTTTTTTTTTCCTTCAAGCTTGGATTGTACAGACAAGGTGGGGTACTATTTTGCTTTTTTGGTGTCCTCATGTACATTGTTGTCTTCCTTAATTTGCCTTGGTGCTCTCGATCATTTGCCTTGGTGCAATTTCCCATTCCTTGGTGCTCTTTGGTAAAAAAAATTGAGGAGGTGCGGCAATAGAGGGCGCTGTTGGAGCTACCGCGGAACATTTAAAAAAAAAAAAGATTGACGCGCATGATTAAAATCGACGCGCGCCCTGACCAGAGACCGACTTATTTTTTTTTTTTTGCCTAACAAAGCAATTTTTAGTTCAAGTATATTCTTTGTACTTGAACTAACATTCAAGGGGTACATGTAATTAAAGTCCAATTACAAGTAACTGTGATTGCCGACCACTTTCCCAAACTCTGAAAAAACTTCTCAAAGTGGATTTTGAAGGGATCTACAGCGAGTATGGTTAGAGGCATACAGGATCATTTGCTTTTCATGCCTTTTGTTCGTTTCCAATATTAATTAACACCACTCAAAGTCCAAAAAAGAATGTTCACAACCTAACCTGTTGAAATTTCAGCTCAGTGGATATTACACCTTTCGAGGAAACAGTGAAAAACCATGCACAACCTTTTGATCGTGAAACACAATTTTGTCAATAGAACTCTTTACTTCCAAAAATTAGTCAACTGACTGATTGTTGCAAATCACCTATTTCTTGATTCCTTCTAAATCACAGCAACTTCATTTTTTCTTTAAAAAAATAACATTTTAAGGAAACCCTTTGGGACTCATTTCAGTGTCAGCCAGTCTTTTTGTAAGACTTAATTTTCTCAACTCACCGAGGTTTGCGTCAATCTCTTTCTTGGAGCCCGAGTCAATGGCCAAGGCGTTGAGCTTACTGCCCAGCCACTTGCTGATCTCATTGTGCCAATTCTAACAAGGGAACAAAGAAATAAAGGAAGGCTTGAAGGTTTCAGGGGAGAGTTTCCATGGTCATTCAAAAGAAACTTATAGGCCACGATATCAACAGGCAAAACAAACAGCTATTAGCAGCTTGCTTTCTCATTTCATATGTATTTTGCCCACATTAAACAGTAAATAGATCATTCTATAAACTTAGGGTCCACTTTTTCCCCTGTCCCTGTTACGTCTAACATCTATGATTTGATAATTCTGATAAGCTCCTTAATCCTAACCACCTCAACCCTTCAAAATCCAACTGCATGTTTTGTTGGAATCTGTTGGAGTGAGTACTGCACTATAGTAAACCGATTTTGCTTTTACATGGGGTCAGGCATACCACCATAATCACAGTCCAACAGTTTGGGTGTCAAGTTCATGTGGTGCTAGATTTTGCAAGAGCGAGGAAGATTCCTAGTAAATCACTCGAGGGAGTTAGGGTTAATGCAGTCGTCCTCCAAGAGTGATTATGATTAGCAAACTCTACCTACCCTACAAATAAAAAAAACACTTGAAGTCATTCTTAATGATAAAATGGCAAACTACAAAGTACCATGGTAACAGGGACAAGAAAAATATCACACTTTAGACCCTAAATATAAGTTTTTTGCCCTAAACTCAGCATCATGTGATCACATCATTTCTACTTTGACATCAGATCTGACATGGTTTATAAACTAGAATGCATCTATATTGAGCTTCTTTGTGTAAATGACAAGTGGAAGGATTTGATTCTTTGGGACGGCATCCATACCTTGACGAGACTGGATGGAGCAACTATCACAACCTTGTCCAGTTCTGGCTTGACTGTAAAACGACACAAAGACAAACGATGAGCACTGCTGTCTACAGGAATTTTAATACAGGGCTGCATCCCTAAAAAACAATTATTGAAAGACTAAAGAAATTAAGAATGAGTTTTGGAAGTATGCTTACCGTCTGGGCTTTGCTTCAGCAGCGTCCAGATGAGAGTAATGCACTGGAGAGTCTTACCAAGGCCCTGAAACAGTGTTGGAATAAAAATGTAAAAAAAAAACACCAGGCACAAGTTGGTACAGTGGTACAAATGTGACATGTTGAATCTCTGAAAATGTGGCGTTTGAGGATTGGCAACACAACATTTATTACTGGAAATTGAAGAAAAAAAAGTCCTGACCATTTCATCAGCCATGATGCAACCAAAGCTGTCATCGATACGTCTGCCTGTCACACAATCCCAAAGAAACTTAACACCCTGAGAACAAACGCACAAAATTAGGAAAATTTTGTTAACGACTTGCTGAAACATTAAAACGTTTTTTACCCACACCAACGCGTTTATATTAAAAATCCAACTCAAACTAAGTTTTAAGCTCTGATGGATGGTTAATAGTTTTACCTGAATGTTTAAAATATTGTCCCATTCAAAATTCATGAATACTGAGTAAGGTGGCTGTTCCAAGAACCGACTTACCTCCCTCTGGTGAGGACGAAGAACTTTGGAGAGTAAAGGGTCAACAACAACTGAAATGAAAGCAAGTATTGCGAAGTAATGTCAACAATCAAAAACTAAGCCATCCATTGACGATAAAATGCTTTAAAAACGACAGAAAATGTTTCACAGAAAAAGAGACGATTCAACTAGTTTTATTATTTAACTTAGAATTTTTCACAGACTGTTTTCCACTTTAGACTGCAATGACTCTTCCATTGTGCAAGAGTTACTAATCAAAAGAAATAATACTGGTTCTTTATTCTACTCACCGTGGACTTCCATTTTTTCTCTGTAACAGAAGAAAAGAAATCTTAATTAATAAAAACAAATTCTTAATAAATATATTCTTCTCATTATGGCTGAATTTCACGACCACTACAAGATTCCAAGTTGTTGTTGTGGTTCGTCGTATTGTAAAAGCGCCTTCCATCGACAGGTAATTGCGTATACAATGAACAACAACGTCTTGACCCTGAATGGATATAAGTAGACCTTCGGATGAAATGGAGTAAGAAGAGCAAAGATCAAACCTGTCTATTGTCAGCTGCTCCTGAGCCGAGACCTGCTCGGGTGCATACAGCACGAGGGCGCCCTCCTCAAAGGGGTCGTGGAGGGGCTGCCGCAAACCCTGGCGTCGGATACCGAGACCTCTTGAGGCAAGTGTGGGTCCTACATGCGGGGAGTGAAGAGGAAAATCTAATGAATGAATCCATCGGTGGCTTCTGAAGACTGGAATCCCCCTCACCTCTACGCTGTTTCGAACTATGAATGAATTCATAGGTACCGGTGTAGCATGAATATCCGACTCCATGAAATATAGACTCATTGGTAGTACTGCGCATGCGTAAGTATGATAATTAGGAGAGTGACTGGTCACGTGCGAGGGATTAACCAATAATAGGGAAAAGGGGTCTGATTTTCATAGGGGTCGGATTTTCATATGACACCGGCAAGGAATAGACCATCGTACCAGCAAGGAATGGAGCTCCCTAAAGAAGGATCCTAGTGACTTTGCAACACTCAATGCCTTCAAGGTGGCATTAAGGAAGCCACCATCTGGCATGCAGACATCTAACTTTTTAACCACACTTTGCTTTTGTTTTTGTTTGTCTGCGTACATTATACAAATATTGAGTGGGTCAGCGTGGAATGGGAGGAATATTATCGTGAGGTAAAATCTGGACTTTTCCATTTCAGGAGGCGAAGCCGAGTGAACTGGAAAAGTCCAGATTTTACCGAGCGATAATATTCCTCCCATTTCACAATTTAAAGCCACTCAATATTTGTTTTATATAACTGAAATATAGATCCTTGTCATTTGATATATTTGAACTTTTTTTTTAATACAAAACTGAAGGAAAATCTATTTCTCTCTTCAAAACCACCCCATCACGAAAACGTTTGAACCTAACGCTGTAGGTCTTGGAACAATACGCGCTACGCTGAACGCGCACACCGGCATTCATTTGCACACAAATACCGCGTCACGATCCTAATTACTATACCTCATACATATTCATGATCGAGAGCCGAACGTTCACTGGTCAATTCACCATCACGTGCCAGATGTTATTCTTGCTGTTTACCAAACGCGCGCGCGAGGATTCACGCACATTGTAAATACGCATGCGTAGTAGACTGTCGCATGGGTTACCCGTGCGACAGTCTACTACGCATGCGCTTTACAGAGCAATCGAGGAACTGTCGCACGGGTGCAGTACGCACGCGCGAACATCGCACAGGAGAGATGCATGGTTGCACGGTTCCTGTAAATGTTAATTTCCAGAGTTCAATGATGCCGTACGCGTACTGGAGAAAATGTATAGACCGTGTAAAGATGTCTCCTGTACAAAAGAAAGTTGTACACATTGCAAACAACTGTATTTACAACTGTAGTAACTGTATTATATTGCAAACGAACTGTAGTAACTGTATTATATTGCAAACGAACCGAACTAGTAATTGAAGTTGAATCTTTTGGTGAGCTGTACAAGTTTCCCCGAATTTTGTTTTAGGTGCATAATAATAAAAAAAAATTGGCAACTGAATATGTATGAGGTATAGTAAAACAAATATAACATGGTTCATTTCGGGTGGACAGTCGATATTAGCTCCCCTCGGTATTGGAAGTTGACAAACTAGTTCCCTCGGCTTCGCCTCGGGAACTAGTTTGTCAACTTCCAATACCTCGGGGAGCGAATATCGACTGTCCACCCTCAAACCATGTTATATTTGTATACTGTTGAATAGTATTTCCCATTCCCCATGGGCGGATAGTACTTTTTGAGCCGCGGCGTGAATGGGAGCAATAACGAATGTCACGTGATGTGAGTTCCACCAATCAAATGACTAGGATCTGTATGTCAGTTATATAAATTACGACTGTGCGTGCATCCAACCTACTGCGTTTATCTTCATTCATGAAGCTTGTACTAGCCTATATCTGGAATAATGATAATAATAATAATAGTGGATATTTATACAGCGCACGTATCCACCAGGACTGGTGCTCAAGGCGCTACATCATTATTACCCCTGCTCATTGGGCACATGAAACATTCCAAATACCATCTCAGCTCCCTGGGGAATATACAGCTCGATGCTACCTGTTAGGCGCAAGGAAGCTAATTCAATCACAATAACCATCTCTGCCCTCACAGGTACCCATTTACTCCTGGGTGGGGAGAAGCAATGAGTGACAAAGTGCCTTGCTCAAGGGCACACGCACCATGACCCCGCCAGGACTCGAACCCACAACCTGCAGCTTTACCCACAGACCATGAATCAGTGCCTTTAAGAAGAACTTCACAATTCATGAAACCACGACTATGGGCCACAGCTAACAAGAGTGGGCACTTTTGACCACTTTGGAGATCCCAGTGGATGGAGCATATACACTGCATGCTCGTACTGGAGGGCGTGTGTATGGCCCAAAGTACCCACATCTTATTTTATTCTGAATGTGCAAAAGGCCGTGGCATCTTCCCATGAGCATCAAGCGTCATCGGCAATGTGTTTGAATGTCTCTCCCAGTGGTCTCCCCCAACTCTCCTTTTCTCACTGTAGAGCAGTGTGGAGGGGGGTACTTGTACACGGCGCCCATAACGATTGCAACATGCAGGCTCTAAAGTGCTGTGGTAACGTGGAATGGAGCACTAATGTAGGTTCGAGTCCAGCCTGTGGGGTTCTGTTGCATGTGTGTCTTTCTAGCTCTGGGCAAGACATTTTGCCGTTGTAAAATGGACACTTTTGAGGACAAAAATGTTCAGCTACTTATTTCAGCTGCTTTAAATTTAGCTGTATACTCCGCAGTGAGCTGAGCTTGTCTTCAGATGGTTTTATGGGTCCAGTGACAAAGGGTAGTAGTGATGTACATTGTAGCAGCACCAGTACTGGTGAAGTATGCTTCACAAAAGCACATTAGGAAAGATTTCCATATACGAAGTTCACTGAACACTCTGTGTACAAACCCTATGAGAGTGGACTGAAAAATTCTAAGTGTTTTCTAAAAAAAATGCTTGTATTTTCTCACTGCTCAAATTGACTTTGATGACATGAAATTGCTATCTGGGGGCTTGTTAGTCAATACAGAGGAATATTAGTGAACTTCGCATATGGTAATCTTGCCGCATATTATTATTTACAAATAACGTTGTTAATTACTCCAGCAATTTGGTGGATTCATACATTGTGAGCTGAACTGCTTACCTTTGTAGTTGGGAATTGGGACCTTGAAGGGTCGGGAGAGGATACTTCTGATCATATCCTCCTAGGAAATGGGCGGGGGAAAAAATTCAGTGATAAGTTAATACAACCTAAACATAAAACCTACAGAATTTCCTAAGCACAAGAGGCTACCAACGAAAAGTCTTGAACAAATACAGATATGAGGTATCTTGTACAATTGGGGGGGGGGGGGTTTAAACGTCCTAACTCGCAGCTCAGAAGCTAAAATGCAAAGGATGTGGCTACAATGTGGCCGATCGATCCGAAGGCATGTAAAGGCTCCTTAGGCTGCCGCCATATGACCCATGTCCAACCACAGAGCACAACCAGAGATCGAAATTGTTGATTTTTCCGGAGGGAGGACAACCGAAGAACCCGGAGAAAAACCCTCTTGGCACAGGAGAGAATCAACGAACAACTCTTCTCACATATGGTCCGAGCTGGGAATCGAACCCAGGCCACAGTGGTGAGAGGCGAGCACTTTATGCACTAGCCTGACTGACTGACTGATAGATTGACTGACTGACTCCCCGACATACAACGACTTTGACTGGTATGAGACTGGTGGATAGAGCTTTTGTAATGCATATAAATTGCTAAATCCAGCTTACTATGAAAACCAGATACGCGAAAAACTTCCAGTGAATAGCCCTCCAGAATCAATTGAGAAAAAAAATGGCTTGCTTTTATTTTTCCCCCAAAAAGTATATAAGCTGTCATCCATGGGGCAACTGGTGGCTGTTAAACTGGAAAAAAATATCAAGAAAATAATTTTACAGCATTTTTTTTTGACTACATACATGAGAAGATCTTGCAGGGCTGGCACCAGCATTGTTCAGAATGTTCAGCGGTCTTCGCATGATGGACGTGAACCCTGGACCGGGCGATGGCTTCTGGGATGCTCCATCTGAGAGCTTGGACTTCTTACGAGGCCCCGTCTGTTAATAACAACAACAAAAATAGATACATAACCGACAAGGTGAGACTGTCAAGAAATGGGCTACATGAACAGAAATTTCTCAAGTATTGCACCGAATATATTTTCTGTATCTTATAAACTTAATTCAAAACGGCCATCTTATAGAGCAGTGCTTTGAGTTTGCCAGAAATGATCAATCCTTCTCTTTGTTAGTAAATTAAAATAACAAATCAAGCATTCAAATATGGGTGTCATGTAAATACTTTTTAACCCGTACGACGTTTGACAAACCTGCAGCTGTTGTACATTTTTTTGGTAATGTTCCTTGTACAATGAACAAGCTTTGTACCTTTTTTGGTAACATGTACTAGAGGTTGAATGCTACTCTTTGTTTTTTTTTTGCTAAACTGATTAGTGGTTATCGGACAGCATTTTAAACTGTACTAGCTTTGGTCAAGGCGTTCAACAATAGTGTCCGATGAAGATCGATGGTCGGTCGCTAGCGCTATAAAACATCAACAGTAGCTGCGCGCAATGCACTCACTACTGGTCCATTGATAATCAGAAACAATCGTCGAATGCCTTGACCAAGCCTACATACAGCTGCACCAGACTGTTCTTCCAAATGGCATCGTCTCTAGGCCTTGCAGTTGGACCATTTTGCAAAACATTTCCTCAGCTTCTCAGACTGTAAATGTCAGACATTTAAGCTGATTTTGTTTTGCCTTGGTGTCTACATGTGTAGGCAAACCTTGTTATAAGCAGTATCATCCCCCTGCGCATGTTCAGCAGCACTCTTTCTGTTGCCGTTGTGTTGGTTAGTCTGAGCTAGACGACTGGGTGCCAGGCTTCTCAACTGGTCATGATGGGATTCGTAAACAAACAAAAAAAACTCAAGTTCAAATATGAACATCATGCAAGAATAAACATGGACTTAAGTAGGATATAGTCTTGTTTATCAATTTTTTTTATATAATTAAAAAAAAAAAGAATGTCATGAATATCTTGATGCCACTGGAATGGTTTTTAAGGTCATCATGGTCATGGCAACAAAATTCAAAGTCATTTTCTGCCAATCGACTTAGTCACGTCATGTTTTCCAAAATTTGTGAAATTTTTTATGGGGGCCGGGGAGGGGTGGGGAAACATTTGATAGGTATAGCTCAAATAACTCCTGTTGACATGCTTATCAGGAATTCACATGTATAAACATGTTACATGTGATTCCTGATGAGCAAGTCAGCGACTCAGCGGGACTTTAATACTCAAGACTGATGCATGAATGTATACTAATATTAATTATAGGGACATATTGTGAATGTAATACAGAATTTATAAAAACTTACAACTTACGGACAAACCTTACCATTTCAGATTATTAGAGCTGGAGAAAGTCACTTGTAATCAGTCACGAATCTTGTGTAGGCCGTAATAGAGTTACTCAAGCTAAACTCGCACTTCTTCAGACGCAGTGACTGTTGTTATTCAATTTCAAGCATGATCGAGGATTGGAATGATTCAACTTCAAGTAACTGAACATTGGTCCCAGCCAGCAGCATTTTCGACCTTTTGTGAAACGTAAACGATACAACAAAAGCCTTTCAATTACGGGCAGCTATCTATAAATATGACCTTACATGAATATATCAATGCCATGGCCACTGCAAGAAAAACAGGACATTTGGAAATGGAAGCATTTATTCACCGCGCGTATTGCAAATGTCCCGCACAAAACAAGCAGTCGGCACAAACCGAAACACCGCCCTCTACCGACAAGCAGACGGATTGTATTGTAGGGAAGTTGCGTCAATCAAAGTTTCGAAAAAGTGTACGCAGTCTACCAACCTCCGGCTCCAATCCCGTGGTGATTGAACTCTCTTTCCCTTATTCGTTTGGGAACAGAAAAATCAGTGCAAACAATGCAAAAACCTACCTTTGAGTTGTCCAAGCCAAGCGATGGAGACAATTCCGTCCAGTGATTCGCACCATGATTGTCAAACTGGAAGCTAGGCCTGATTTCATGTTCGTCCCTGTGGTCCGTACTGTAACCCACTATAATGACTCTATAGCTCAGAATAGCTGATTCAACTTGACTCCAAACTCAAAAAATGATGTTTAAAAGATGATCTTTTGCAAAACAAAATTGGTTTTGGTGGTCAGAAATTGCCTCAGATTGCAACACAGATCGTCTAGAATCCAAAAATGTTCGGGGCCGGCCCCTTGCCGTTAGGACTTCGCGCTTATTTGCGCTCGCATACAGCTTGTCCGAAGTTATGCCATCCCCCCCACTTTTGCCGGAGAAGCGATTGACGCCTTGCATTATATTATAAAGGAAGTCAATACATATAGCAGGAGGTAAAAATGGCTATTTTTAGCCAGATTCATTTTGTTCAAGGATAAGCATGGCCGGAAAAAACAGTTCGGCCATTATTTTGTTTGCCAACTTCCTCTTGCTCCAAAGAAAGAAATCTCGTTGTGTGCTTAGAAGAAACGCGTACTCGTTCATTATGCTTCCTTATCAGTCGTTTACGTACGGAACCCTTTCCGCTTAATTTCAATACAACGATTTACAATGTACATGGAAGGATCTTAAAAAAAAAAGGAATTATTTTTCCTTTATTTCAAATTCGTGGGGTTTTTTTCAAGCTCGTCGTTCCCGGCCATGCAGCTTAAAAAAACCCACTTCAATAAGCAATTAACCAAGTTCCTTGTCAATCGTACACGGAAATCTTCTTCTTTATTTTAAAATAACGATGAATTCGAACCCAAGTTCCACAAACATTTTCCTGTCGCAGCCTAAACAGGCATACGTCTCCCGCCCGAACTCGTAGCCACAAAAACCAGATTCCGACGTAAAAGCCACAAAGAGACTTATAAGCTTTGTGCAAAGTGGTCCTGTGATCTGAATAAAACGGTTACACCTATATTCCGACACCCCTTTGTTCTGACTGCACCGTCTTATCCTTATCCCTAACCGGAAGTAACAAAATCTTATGTGCGCGGTTAAAAATGTCCGTAAATTTACGGACTCCGTAAAGTGAAATATTCCGTATTTTTTGCCGTATAATTTTACGTATTTTCCGTAAATGCAAATATTAATTATGCTAATTAGCGTGATTACAATCAACCACATTTGCCAAAACACCTTCAAATAATAAAGTACATCTAAGTACATATTGTGATTTCACCCACAACCGTGTACACATGTCCAAACTCGTGTTAAGGGTCTCTTCATTTTACGGAATGAAAAAACTTTTCCGGAAATTTTGCTGCAGGAATACGGAACGCTATTTTTTTTGCTGGCAGCAAAATTTCCGGAACAAATTTTTCATTCCGTAAAATAAAGAGACCCTTAACATGAGTTTGGACATGTGTACACGGTTGTGGATGAAAAAAATATGTACTTATATGTACTTTATTATGTGTAGGTGTTTGGGCCGATGTGGTTGATTGTAATCACGCTAATTAGCATAATTAATATTTGCATTTACGGAAAATCCGTAAAATTACGGCAAAAAATACGGAATATTTCACTTTACGGAGTCCGTAAATTTACGGACATTTTTGGTGTCGGAACGAAGGGTGTCGGAACCTCGAGCAGTTACCCATACTTGTGTTCAGCAGTTCTTTATCAATTAATTCGCTTAATTTCGTGTTTTGGGGGTTTTCTTTTAGTGACCACGTTGGATTCGCCAGTTTTTGAACATGATCGATGTTTGTAAGGCAAAGCATGACAAATACAACTGAACTCTTCAGTATAGTTACAAATTCTACAAAGTGCGCTTTATTCACCTTCAAAGTTTCAAATTATTTTACGCGTAAAAATGAATTGATACATTTTCTTGTTTACGTTGAATTGTGAAGGCACATTTGGCTACATTAATGCGCCATATCTTATTAAAATAAAATGGAATAAAAGGTACTTACCAATTTGATGCATTTATTTTTATTTGCTTAGTTTATACGTTTTAACATTGTATCCTGATTATAACAAAGGTACGTCAAGATAACTTTCATTATTCTATAAAAGGAAGTTCGCTGCTGTATAAAATTCCTAAACATTTACATAAGAAAACGGAGTGTGCTTAATTATTACTCTTGGATAATAATTCTAAAAGTGCGATCACCTCGGATGAGGCTAAACTGTATACATACTGTTTACACGTAATATTAAATGTTATAAAGGGGAAACTGCCACGCACCCTCGACAGGAAAAATCATCTTTATGACCAGAAGTATCGTCAATTAAAAAAAAACACGAATCACGAAAACACGAATCGCGATAGCGTGATTTGGCAACGCCAAAATGAGGTGATTGTGATCCATTTTGCCCAAATGGGCCGAGCCGTCTACATAGCTTTTCTATACCATTCGTTTCATTTTCTAAATAAATAAAACGGTAGTGGTAGTGGCCTATATGCAAATGTGCAGAGTAGTTGACGTTATTGATAATGTATGTTATCAGTCATCCAGAATAGTAGTTGATGATTTTTTTTAATTGAATCAAATACTGGAACTTACTTAATTTTTGCAACTGTGCGACGTTGCGTCCGAAACCATCGGACTTCGTCAGGCAACTGGTGACCCGGTGGACTGGTCACGTGAGAGACGGCTAGGAATCCCTTGAATGGCCCGGTCCCATGCATGTGATAGGTTGAAGCGTAGACCTCCTCTTTTGTTGAGAGGGGGGCCACGCTTCAACCTATCACATGCATGGGACGGGGCCATTCAAGGGATTCCCAGCCGTCTCTCACGTGACCAGTCCACCGGGTCGCCAGTTGCCTGACGAAGTCCGATGGTTTCGGACGCAACGTCGCACAGTTGCAAAAATTAAGTAAGTTCCAGTATTTGATTCACATATGAATTTGTTACCCCCACTTTTGTTCACTTAATTTTACAGTTTAAATCTGGCGCGCAGAGTACCACACAGAGGTCCAGGGCTACATAATCGGATTAACGCTGGCCCTGTGTGGCTGTGCGTTCAACCCTAAAATGTGGCCCGGCACATTCCATTCATAAAATGGTTAAAACAAACCTATACATGACAATGTACATATAGGATTTGTGCACATATCGATGCGAAGGTATGCCTAATAGTACAACTTCTTGTCCGATTTTGTCAAACTTGATATAAACATCTTATTTCATTTTTGCATTCTTCAAGAAATCTGACGTATACACTAACGTGTATATGCATATAGATATCCTCCCCACAAACAAAATGGTACAGCCCAATAAACAAGTGCACGTTCTTTCCATCACAAATTTCTATAACTGCCTTGAAGTGAACAGTATTCAGATCCAAAATTACATTATTTTAAAATGAAATTAACTCCTAAAAAGACCACAGTTTTAATGCCAGATAACTGATTTACAAATGGATAGTTTTTAAATGTCTTATCTAAAGTAGAATTGGAGAAAACGTGTCTTGAAAAACAGGTGATTAGCAGAGTCCAAGATCACGAGACACGTGGTAAGCAATGGTACATTGATGTAAGTCTCGAACGATGCCTTATCGATCGAAAGATTTTTTTCTTTGTGAAAAGTACGGTGTTTTTTTTCAACCAATCATAATAAGTTTTACATGTAAGGAAAGAGGAGGAGCTAAGCCA
Source organism: Patiria pectinifera (assembly GCA_029964075.1). Taxonomy (NCBI): domain Eukaryota; kingdom Metazoa; phylum Echinodermata; class Asteroidea; order Valvatida; family Asterinidae; genus Patiria; species Patiria pectinifera. The sequence goes on along the minus strand of CM057131.1, from coordinate 16,772,891 downwards.
TTCGATTCCGTTTACCCCCACGCAATTCGATACTCTAGTCAGGAGTTACAGTCAAAAGAGTCGACGCGAGGGCGCTCAATCGGTGCGTTTACACAGGAAAATGATGAAAAGTTCACATTTTCAGAGCCGAAATTACGGGGATTTTTTTCAAGATAAAAAAAAATAACATATACCATGAGAAAGAGAAAGAGTTAAATTGTACAGAACCGTTTACCCCCATTGAAAAAGACCGCATGGTTATCAAACTATGACTCGAAACATCGAAAAAAGGGGCCTTTTTACCGGGATTCTCGCCCGGAAACGGGCCCGCACAGAGGTTTGAGCTTAAGTGAACACAACAAATTCATATGTTAAGAAAAATCAGTTGACGTTATTCATTAATATAACTTTAAGACGTAAATACCTTCTGTATATATTGACGTTAATTTAAGAACATTATTTTAGCAGAACAATATTCAGTCAGCTGGGAACCATACCACATTCATTAAATCAAACATTCCAACCAATTGCAACAAAATAATAGCCCTTTTCATTCTAGCAGCGTCTTTTTATATATATAGAAACATTTATTCCAAGTTTATCCACGGACCTCACTAAATTTGTCTTCAGGATCAACGTATTTCCACGCCACTAGTTTATAATATAAAGCAACAAAAATATTCTAAGACGCCCATGCTCACACGTGCTATCTTTTTACGGATTGGTAGGGCTAAACAGCGCCCTCAGACGTCCACAAGAGTAATAGTCCATAATAATGTTACAGTATGGTCTTGGGTCTTTTTAATTTAGTGCTTGCTTCCATAATGGTACTTGTAGTATTTCCCCAGAATAATTATATATAAGCATAAACGTTTCTTTGTTGTCTAAAATTTATATAGTCCCAACTGTGTGGAGCTACAGAATGATTGTGGTTTCGTAGAGGTGCGCACCACTCTGACCGGCCGCCATCTTAGGCTTTTTGGTCGCCTTGGTAGTTGAACGTTTGGTGGATGCTCGAGGTGCTGACGCACGTGTTGTTGATTTCCCGGACGGCACAGTGGATGCCCCAGTAGCTGATTCACGGCTTGGTGCTGCTGACATCTTCTTCAATTCGACTGTTAACAAAATATTGTAGGATAATTTCAGAGGTTTAATCACAGACTTATAACGGATTGATACAGCTCTCAAACTATCTGTTATAATCACAGTAAAATTCCCTTACTGTCGTTTATGTCAATATATATGGCCTCGGCATCATCATGTGCACGTGTCTCAGGCTTTGGGCTACTTGCTGACCTCTTAGCTTTCTGAGAGCGTTCTCTGCAATTTGAAAATAAAATAATATAAAGACAACACATTCTTGAGCATTGTTAAAAAAAACTGAACAACTAGTTTTAGAACTGGAAATCTAGTCACTATATGACTGTAGAAAATTACCATAAACGTCAAGTCGATTATCCTGACTAGGATATAGGTACTTGAATACTTTTCACTGCATCCAGTCGACTATGACATTAATGGTCACATTTTACCTTCGTGAAAGTTTATCAGGTTAAAATTAATGCCAAAGTTCTCACCGATAGTGTCTGGCAAAAGCCACCAGCAAGGCAACAGCAGTGGCAAGTATGATGCCAATGGCAATTCCTACACCACCAATGAAAACCGTATTAGCGACGCTGATTCCCGAATCGACTAAGAAGATAAAGATAGAACGTAAAAAAAAATCAGATTCTTTGGTGTGAACAAGTTTAGATACTTACAAAAAAAATATCTGCAAAACCTAAATTGACTAACTGTGTAAGGGTACAACTGTGTGAAGTGTAACATTACCAATGGGGCTGATTTCGGAGCCAAATTATTAACGTGACTCCACAATATATTTTGTCGTCTTCTTCAGTATTGATGCATTGTATTTTCATACACGCTTTAGTGATATCTTACCTTTTATTATCACCATGCTGAATTCTATCCAGGGACCAGGTCCTACCCGCGTAGACGCCCACAGCCTGAAGGAGTAGGACGCCCCCTGTGACAGACCTTCGACTTCAACATACTCTGCCGTGGTGTCGGCTGTTTGTATCATGGACCCAGATGCGTCACGCAGCTCGTACGTGTAGCCTGTGATGTCACCGCCTCTTTTGCCGCAGGGAATCGGATGCCAAGACACTCGAGTGATTTGATTGGACGAAGAAACGCTGTCAACTTCAGGAGCAGCCAATGGGACTGTGATAAACCATGACACAAAACAATGTTCGTGCTTGTTGATCGTGTTCAGATTTTGATACAGACCAGTTTCCTAATAAATTCAAATTCATGCACGCATGCGCATAAATGGGTCGTGAGCCTAAAAGCGAAATCTGCCCATTGAAAATATTCAGTAGTCCCAAACATTTTGTCATTTTCTCTCATATTCTTCAAGATTCGTTCAATTTGTCTTCGGAAATAGTCCCTAAAGTCATCATAGGTAATAGGCTATGTCAAGGCCCTAGTGGTCTTTTTGTTTGGGGTACAAAATAAATGTAAAAAAAAAAAATGCTTTCGTCCCGTATGCACGAGGCCCAATGAAATCAGCACGGGTCCTTTCCGCATGAGTGCTAAGAAATAACGGTGTTCTTCGGGATACCATCCACGGCGGCAAAAAAAATGATTTCACCGTCTAATGGAAATCATGCTGCGCTATATCAGTTTTACACAACATCGAGTCCTGTAAACACGAACTTTCCGTACGTGCCATGTAATGACTATGGATCTATGACACTACATGCGGAATAGCAAAGACGTATTACATGTACATAGGCCCCCTATGCTTTGTTATGGTTTAATGGATCGTTGGTCATCACATTATTTCGTAACTGAAAGATGCTCGTATGATTAGCTTACCTCCCTCATCAGTCGTCACCGTCTTCCTTTCTGAAAAATCTTCTCCAGGGTGATTCCCTGGTTCCACGCGCACGCCGTACGTAGAGTAAGCATGCATCGAAGTTAGCTCGATGCCGCTGCTGTTTACAACTGCTGCGTGTATCGGGGCCGAGTCGGTCTGTGGCTGGCACTGCTCCAAGTTGAGAAGTTGGTAACTAACCCGGTACGAGGGCGCAGGGCAAAGGTTGACCTCGTCCCTGGTACTTGTCCAAGTGACCCGGATGTCATTTCTTGAAGGTTCCAGGGTGAGGGATTGGATTTCGTCTTGAGAAGATATTAAAATATGATATTTTGCATCAACACAACTATTTTTTTTACCTGACATTCAGGCCTTATTTGACATGATACACATTTTGTCAAAATGACAATTCTCTGGTCATTGTCTGGGTCATTTACACCACGAAAACTTTCAGGTCAAGTATGACCAGAATGAAAGGAAGGGGGGAATTATGTTTTACCCTTCACGATTGTGTCTTGGTGTGTCCAGTTTGTCCATGGACCTGCTCCAATGCGAGTATATGCTCGAACTCTGATTGAGTACGTGGTACACGGTGATAAATCACGGAAGGTAACAGATAGCTCTGAGATATTTCTCTTGTCGATAGCTCTGTCCTCTTCTTGTGGCCCTGGCCCTCTGAATGCGTACTCGTAGTGAGTGATATTGCCACGTCTACTGCCACAAGGGATGGGATCCCAGGAGAACGTGATGCTATCATTGGTTGCTGTACTTCGGATAACCGGTGCTGCAATTGGTGCTGTCAAAAACAAAGTTCAACATAAGCTCAATAACAGGGTGACCGTAAGGTCATTGCAAAGTTCTGCTAAATGCACTTCAAAAATCTGTCAGATTTATCAAAAATCTGCCAAATTCGCCAGATCACTCGAAATAGACTACAAACACTTAAAATCACATGCAGCTATTGTAATATTGCTTTAATTTAGGTTCAAATCACATTATAGTCACCTATCGAAAGTACTAAGTAAATAAAGATGTTATGAAATTGGGTAAATAAAAAAAGCTTCAATCTGTTAAAAAAAAAACACTAACAAAGTAGGACAGGTTGCCTGGTCTGGGTGCTGAGGTTCACTGGGAACCAGGTCGATTTCATCCGGCGTGACGCAACCGCGTTTTGCCTGAAATTTACCGTACATTTCAGGCAAAACGCGGTTGCATCACGCCGGATGAAATCGACCAAATTAACCAAAGGCAACCGCTATCTTAAATATGCACAGGTATAAACAAACACTTTTGGGTTCACATCACTCCTGAATTCAACGTCAACCTGTAACTAAACCAAATCTGTCTAATTTGTCGAAGTCGCAATGGTAACATCTACCAGACTGGTAGTATTTGTATAACATAATAAATCAGATCAAGATCAATGTTACCAAACACTTACTGTTTTCGCTGGTGAGCAGTTCTACGAATTTTGTTTCACCATGTCCAGCTTCATTGATTGACGAGACGTTCACTCTGTACTCTGAGTAATAGTTATACGCAGGTAGGTGGAGAGTAGCGTGAGTAGTGTCGACCGTTCCTACATCTGTTACGATTGGTGGATTCTGCTTGGTGCATTGGTCCATCGTGATGAGCTCATATGTTACACTGTAAGATGTCGCAGGGCAGGCTCCTTCGGGGGAAGTCCAACGAACGTCGAATTCGTTTCGTTCACGTGAAATGGCGAGTACGGATATGTCTGATACAGCAGCTGGCACTGTATGGAACAAAAACATCACTACACTGCAAGATGACGTCTCACTTTCATAGACCAGAAGAAGAAGAAAAAATAGTATCAATGCAGGTCTTAATTTTTTTCGTTTAATCATAGTGGGGCGCCTTTCCTAATACAGACTCGAAATGGAGAATTGGGGGCAGCCATTTAAAGTATGATACCGCTGTCATATGAAAATTGAACTCGTATGAAAATCGGACGTCCTCTTTTTCCCTTTTATCTCCTAATTATCTATGCATGAGCATGCGCAATACCACAAATGAGTCCGTTTTTCATATAACCTAAATTCTTGCTACACCGGCCATGCAGCGCGTCGATTGTCAGGTCGATCTATGACGTAGGGCTCAACCTACTTTAAATATCTACGCGCGAACCAATGTGGCACTGCGTTAAGCATGACGCATCAGTATACGTGTGCAGAGGTAGCTGGGCCAATCAAACTGCGGAGGATGTGGCGTAGCCAAGACGCACAGCAGCCAATATTTAAGACATCTGAAGCATATGAGGCCGTTGCCGGTCCTGATACACACGTGTGTTATGAGGTCAAGTTGGTCTCGCCATAGCAGGCGTTGGAACTGTCGTGAGTGGTGACGAAGCACCATGGTTTATGCACAAACTCCATTATTAAGGATGTTTGTTTTCCATTTTGCTCAACATCCTATCGATGGATATCGAACAAGAGCATGTACTTACCAACGGAGTCTGTTAGTTGATAGTGAGTCAACCACTGACCTCTTCGAGCATTGCCATATGCCGACGCAGCCAGAGAGTAATTTGTGCAGGGTTCTAGACCAGTGTGTGTCACAGACGTGGTTGAGACAGTCTTCTTAATTGTCAAATCGGGTCTAAGCAAACGTGTCCTGTAGCCAGTAATGTTACCACCTCTGCTCCCACAAGGGATGGGGTTCCATGTCCACGTGATGCTATCAGTCGTTGCTGAACTGCTGTTGAATTCGGGTGGCACCTGTGGAACTAGTAAAGTATAGAAATGAACTCAACGGTAAAACAAGAAACAGTAATATCGGCAGCATGCAGCAGCAACATTAACGACAACCGTAGCAACAGAAGCCGCAGTAACAAAACAGCAACATTAGATGAAACAGCAGCAGCAGAAGCAGCAACGGCACAGCTAACTGACCATAGCACAGATTCCATGCCCATCGACTATGGGTGAGGTGTCACTCATGATTCATTAATTTAGCCTCGAGTTAATTACTTCGAAGTTTTTCCTTCAACAATTCGATATCTCTCATGAGAAGTAATTACTCGATCTTCAATTATAACACTTGTTTTAAAGAGCACTGCACGCCAAACTAAACAAAACCTGTGTCGTTCATTTTGTCAATCAGGATGCGTATCCTGATCAATTAAAAACGATACCGCAATCAACAACTCCATTGCAAACGGAGTAACAGTTACAAGAACAGCACGTGACCTACCAGTTTCTCCTGTTGTAACTTGAACTGAAGATGGCATGCCGTTTCCAGCTTCCGTTCGTGGTGTAACAGACACATTGTAAGTTGAGTATGCCTTTAGTCCATTTAGAGTGATGCTGGTGTCAGCGGTGGTAACTGATCCACCATGTTGATGAACCTCTAGACACTGCTCCAGGTTTATGAGGTCAACAGTCACCAAGTAGTTGGATGCAGGACAAGGGTACTCTTGGCTGGTACCCGGTGCGTTCCACGATAGCCTGACCCGTTGCGCCCCACGATAGCCTGTGCCCTGAACAGTCAGTCCGTCAACGGCACCTGGGACTTTAATAAAGATTTAGTAATGATTTAATTTTAAAATTGTTAACTCCAGATTTTTTAGGGGGGAATGGTAATTTGGTAAACCGACACTTCTGCACGTCACTACCGATACTATTGTGTGCAAATCCACTTTTCTTATGAAATTAATTTTCATTTTAGGTATTGGAATATGATTTTAATGGTGTGAATTGTGACGACATCCTGCACAATATACTGCAAAACATCCTTTTGTAGTAATCATCTCTGCCGATTGAGCATGTACTCACCAACGGATTTTGTTCGTTGAGTCAACTCCTGACCACTTTGTCCTGCACTGGTATATGCCCATACGACCAGGGTGTAATTTGTGCAGGGTTCTAGACCAGTGTGTGTCACTGACAAGGTTGAAATAGTCTGAGTTGTCAATTCGGGTCCAATCAAACGTGTCCTGTAGCCAGTAATGTTGCCACCTCTGCTCCCACATGGTATGGGGTTCCATGTCCATGTGATACTCTCAGTCGTTGCTGAACTACTTTTGAATTCAGGAGGAGCCTGTGGAGCTAGTGAGGATAACAATTAAACTAGTGAGGATAAAAATTATACAACTAAACGAGCTAGTGAGGATAACAATTAAACAAGTATAACAACAGCAGGAACATTAACGACAACCCGCAACAGAATCTATAATAAAAAAAACAGCAACATCAGCAGCAACGGTACCTGCAGCAGCAGCAACAACAGCAGCAGCAAAAGCAGCAACCGAATTAAGTAGCCCAGGTTTGACATCTTCATCGCATCCGTCGCGTGTACACATCGAGGAGTTCGACTGGGCCACAACCTATTAAAGCAGCAACGGCAGGGCCGCTATGCTAATTGACCATGGCTTCTACGGCGCGTAATACAGCTCCATCTACCGGGTGAGGTGTCGTATAATTTATAATTTATTCATGTTATTAGTTTGAGTTAATAACTTCAAGGTTTTTCTCCAATAATTCGATGTCTCAAGTGAGAAGTGACAACTTTTGTGATTTTCCAACTTACGAAAGTTTCTCGCCATGATTTGAACATGTGATTTAGAGTACGTCAAACTGTTACAAAATTGGTGTCGTTCAGCTTGCCATTCAGGATGCATATCCAGATTTAATAAAAACGACACCACCGTCGCCAACTCCATTGCCAATTAGAAGAAGTTAAAGTGCACATGACTCACATGTTTCTCCAGTTGTAATTTGAAGCGAAGATGGCATGCCGTTTTCATCCTCATTCCGTGGTGTAATAGACACAGTGTAAGTAGAGTACGCCTTCAGTCCTCGTAGAGTGATGCTGGTGTCAGTGGTGGTCACCGATCCGCCATGTTGATGAACCGCTAGACACTGCTCCAGGTTTATGAGGTCAAAGGTCACCAGGTAGTCGGATGCAGGACAAGGGAACTCTTGGCTGGTTTCCGGTGCGTCCCATGACAGACTCAGGCTATTGTAACTGGTGCCCTGAACGGTCAACCCGTCAACGGCATCTGGGACTTTAACAACGATGTCTTCATTATTCAATTTCAAAATTGTAAGTTGACTCCGATACTTTTTTTTTTATTGCAAAACAGTAATTTGGTAAAAAGGTTTGGTTGGATTTGCCACTGCCGAATCTAAAATGGTGTCAATCCACTCGTAACTAAAATATGAGGTTATTTCCCATTTGGGGCTTGGAATATGACTTCAGGGGAGCAGTGAAACAGAAACAGCAAAATTGTTTACCTTTCAAATAAGTTTGAAGAATCGTTTAAAATAATATTCATAAATACCTCAGACAGTTGAGCTATTCCTATTGGTCGAGAGCCCGTCACGTGGCCGGTCTTAAATGGATGATAAAGACATGGCTAGCTGGTCTTAAACACTTTTCCAGTGTCACAATAAAATGTGGACTCCTAAAAATCCAGTGCCTCTCATCGTTTCATTGGTTGAACGTTCACAATCCTCACGTAGGCATGCGCAACACTACCAGGGAGTCAGAATTTTATAGTTCTAAATTCAAAACGCAACGCGCCAGGTGCGTTCTGCTCGACATCGCGCAGAACATAAAAGGGTTGTTTACATCTTACTCGCCAGCTGAACACTCCATTATTTTGCAAGAGGGATGTTTCAAAAAGCATAAAGTGAATTTGTTGAACAAAATCGGGATGTTTTGAACGAATTATATGATTTTTTCTTACCGAAAAGGTATTTATGAATGGGAATAAATATGTGCTCCGTCGGTATTTATCACTCGGTATTTATCACTTATTTATCACTCATAATTACCCTCGCCTCCGGCGCGGGTAATTATCAGCACCCAGACTCTAAGTGGTCTTAAACAGAGTGATAAAAACCTCCAGAGCACACATTTATTCCCTTAATAATTAATCGTAATTCACAGTCATCCTGCCGTTTGGGCAATTCACGGGTGGCCAAGTAAAATTCCCAATCGTTTCATTATCAAAGGAACCGAAATATGAGGCAATCTGAGGTGCGAATGACTCCGTAACTGGGTCGGAAATACGACGAAAGAACAATTCTATAGACTTCTGATCGAGCAGTCTGTTTCCGATTAAGTGGAACTAAGTACGTTTACCGATGATATTCTAATTGGACCGTAGAGAAGCAGAAGATTTTCAGTCAGCTTACAGGGAAAAACTGGGAACCAGTCAAGACCGCTTTAGTACGGTTACAGACGACAATAAAAATTGTTCACGCTTAGTCGCTTACCTAGGGATTTTGTGCAGGTTGTACCACACGATGCCATATTTCCATTAAATGGCAAACATTTTTCTGAAATCGAGAAGGAGAAAAACATTGGAGTTATTTGTGGTAACCTCGTCAAAGACAAAACAGACCGACATAAAACAAAGGGCACAAAATCGGCAGTTGACGATTCCCGTGAATCGTGGCGCGCAGTTCCGAAACACTTGCCCGTAGTTCTGTTGCACGCGACCCCATCCATACAGTGATAAAGACTACAGTCTTCTCCGTATGTGTCAGTGCCACACACTTAGATAAAAGAATCATCATTTAAATGTTATCGTGATACATTTTTAGGAGTTTAGGTAAAAGAAAACAAAAACGACAAAATGATATTACCTTGACAGTTGATGCCCGTGGATCCTGGCGCGCAGTCCCCGGGGCACTCGCCCGTAGTTCTGTTGCACGCGACCCCGTCCATGCAGTGACATGTCTGTGCACAGTCGGCTCCGTAGAAACCATCAGCACACGCTACAACAAAATACGAATAATTGAATTGGTGATAAGTTACAGCAAATAAATGCAAATATTTTGAAATATCAGCCCACGTGATTGACACTGGGGGGCGTCGCCAGAGGGGAGGGAATGAGAGGGGTGTGACACGCCCACTGGTCGTTTCTGCGGACAAAAACGTCGAAAAAGCCACCACAAAAAGGGGAAATTTATATATGGGACCAACAGTTATACTTTAAGGGTTAATAAAAGTAACATCTACATTTTAAATTTCTTTTACTTACTTTCATTGCAGTCGATTCCTTGGTACCCTGCAGCGCACGAGCAGCCATAAGGATCTGGTAAACAGAACAGCATCCCTGCACACGTGGGACCGCCTCCTAACTCAGGTGAGTCGCAGCGAAAACTTCCCGATTGGCCAAAACGATTGGAGCCTATCGCTAGGAACGAAATACAAGACCTTCTTTGTTAGTTAACGTTCGTGAGAGGTTCAACATAACTATTTTTGTGTTCAAAATAATGACGCCTACAACTTTAGGGCCCGATGATGATTTAAAGTCGTTTGACATTACAATATAGTATGGTTGATGAATTCGACTGTTCTCTATTTTAATGTGTAAACTTCTTTCATTATACGTCCCGGGAGGAGATTTTGAAGAAAAAAAATCGAGGGAAAAAATCGAGGGGGGAGAGGGTTTGTTCAAACTCACGTCTTTTGCAGAATTCGCCGCTGAAGCCAGGCGGGCAAATGCAGTCTCCACTCCGCTCGTCACACATACCACCATTGAAACAGACTGGGCAATCCCTGTCGCACGAGGGCGCATTCCATTTATTCTTTGGGCAAACTTTGAGCAAAATATCAGTGGAAAAGAAAAAAATCGAGGTGAAACCCGTAAATAGAACGGGGAATTTATCCTTGAAATCAATTTCAAAAAGTTTTAAAGGCCTACCTCTGACAATCAACCGCATAAGTGCCTGGTTTCCAAGGCTACGTTCCCCTGCCATTTGTGCCTCATAGATCCCTGTGTCTGAGACACTGGCACTGATGAAATCAAAGTAAAGACTGTCACTTCTGTCTCTGAAGACTTCACCTCCGTCCTTTCTCCATCGGGTGTCGGTACGGGCTGGGTCTGTTGCAGTGACGGTCAGATTGACAGCATCGTCCAGGAATACCGTCTGACTCACTCGGGTAGGGAGGAAGTCAGCTGTAGTACACAATAATAAATCAGGCGGGCTCCGGTCAACAAATAAAAAATAAACCGTCACCGTTTTCACGAAGAAAATGGCTATTTTTTCGATTACAATTTTTTTCTCACAATTTCGCTTTAAAACATCGTACTTATTAAGTTTGACATGCTTCTGTAAGCAAACATTCATTAATTTCTTAATAAGCCTCTGTACTAATGACGTCAAATTTTGTTTACGTGTATGCTTTCCTATGGTGCTCAGTGGACCGTGCCCCCCCCCCCCCCGGCTCTATATAGGAAAGTGCAGATATTATAAACAAAGTGTGACGTCATAAGTACAGAGGCTTATTGCCTTAAAGAGGTTGTGGAATGCTCGAAGACATTTCCGTCATTTTTCGGGTATAATATAGCCTAAGGTGTGATGAAATTAAAACGACTATTGTGTCTGTCATGAAATGAGTACAAAAGGTACTTTTGAGAGCTGTTTTTCAGGTCCTGTTTCGACCCGAACGTGCAATTTGTGTAAAAGTCGTCGTTGGGGGCAGCAAACAAAACAAAGTAAATCGTGACGTAATAAACAGGACTCCCGATGCAGCGTAGTATAAACGAGTCCTGTTCAGTTATTACGTCACAATTTACTATGTTTTGTTTGCTGCCCCCAACAACGACAAATTGCACGTTCGGGTACATATTAAAAATTCGTTAGGAGGAAAAAAACAACCAATTTTTGAAAGAGGACGGGGTATGAAACTTTAAAGGTTTTGTACATGTCTTGCTTTATGTATCATACCAGTCCAATCCATTCAGTTTCAGTTTGGAAGGGCAATTCTTAAATGTATAGTGCCATTAAACTAACCGGTTCTGCTCATGATGACCGTACCAATGCTTGTGTCATTTCTATCCGTCATCCTTGCTCTACAGGCAAAGGCTCCAATCCTAGTCTTGCCTTCAGCCGCTGGCAATCGAAGAATGGAGATCTCATCGCCCTCTGATGACGAGCGTGGTTCCAAACGGTGGTATGAAGGTAGCCCTAACGGGTCGTTATCGACGCTTGTGTACGTGTAGGTCGTTCGAGCGAAGGACAGCCTAGCATTACTGTCATGTAGATAGGCTGCGATGTATGTGTCTTCACTGCCGATATCAATACGGGGCTTGGTGATACAGGTGAAATCATGAATGGCTGAAAAACCTGCAGTGCGAAACGGGATGAGAAGTATAAAGAAAACAGAGTGATTGTAACTTTCGTTCGTTCGTTCGTTCGTTCATTAAAATTACCATCAATTTTAACCTTTAGTTACCAATTATGTCAACTTTGAGGATATGAACTCCATATGAAATCTATATGGCTTTAATATGCTAATGTCAATATACATGTTCTGTGTCCAGAAATATTTAATGTCGGGATGAAACGTTAGTGCCTGAACTGTTTGGTTGCAAGATATTATCATTTGGTTTCAGTTTTATATCTACTGAATGGTTAGGCCCCCAAAAAAGTCTCCGGTTTCTGGTATGGAGCTTGCCCAGAAAGTGGTGCGGCGACGCGCCTTTTTTTTTTTTTGCCTGATTTTTTTGCTTCAAATGTCGGCTGATGACTGCAAATGGTGCCAGACTAAACTTAGTGCAAATATATGGGAGTCCAGAGAGGCCACATAAAGCTTATTCTCGACCATAACCCAATCTAAAAACACGTTAAAATTGTGCAGCAGCAGAATTCCAGTCAAACCAGTGAGTTTGGCGGTTTTTGAGACATCATATTTCATTGAAAAAAAACTTTTTCATTTTGGCGACGCGCATGGCTACGGCGACGCGCGCGCATACCAGAAACCGGATACTTTTTTTGGCCTTATTGTTTTAATTTGTGTTTTTCTCTTGTGTTTTAAGACATCGCAGCCTTCTTTTTTTTCGGGGTGGAGACATAACAATAAGACTTTGATTTATTTAAAACCGAACGAACATCAATTTTGTTGATCGCTTGCAACATGTACCTACTTCGTACTCCAACCTAGTCTCCAAGATGTCCTTAGCGGTACGATGTGTCGGCACACACGGGATAGTGGACTGTGCAGCTGCGAGTCACAGAGATGCCCTTCCTTATACCACAGAGGTAGGACCTTATACACACCAGTGTTGGAGCAAAGGCTTTGACCCTCAAGGCCAAGGCCAAGGCCAAGGCTTTGACCCTCAAGCCTCGAGGCCAAGGCCAAGGCTTAACCCTCAAGGCCAAGGCCAAGGCCAAGGCCCTGTTTTATGAAATGACCACTGATATAGAACTTATTATAGTCACATGAGTGACACATCATTACACAAGGGCGGATCCAGAACACAATTTGGGGGGGGGGAGGGCAAAGAAATTTTGGTCCCGCCAAAAAAAGTGGGTCAAAAAATTACGGCTTGGGCTTCGGGGCCCGCTAGAGGGCCCCGAAAATGTTTGGATTCGAGATGCTCTGTGGTGCGATTTGAGGCAATTTCTGACCATTTTAACCGATGTTTTTTGAGGAAAAGATGGTGGTGTAATCATTGCCTGACTTTATTACGACGTCACATAAAGAAAATGGTTTAGTGGGTTTTCGGGGGGGGGGGCATGGCCCCTTTTGGCCCCCCTAGATCCGCCCTTATCATCACGAATTGCTCGTTACGAAGAACAACATTTCTTTAATTGCAATCAACATGCTCGCATAGGCCTACACCGTTTTATGACTGCACTGTATCTATTAAAGTATAAGTTCAGGTCTTCAATATGGTTTAACCAAACAAAATAATGATTTACTTCTATATTGACACACAATTCTCCCAAGTGTAACAAAAGGGGGATCCAACAAACTGATTTGGGGAATTTTTATTTGCTGGCCCAACATGGTCAGTAATATCAGCATTATCTATTAAAAACAGATACATGCAAATCTTTAGCACTTATCAGGGAGACATATACAACCAATCAGATCTATTCCATAGTTATATGCAATTAAAGTGATCAGCCCCACAAGTGTACGGAATTTTTTTTTCAGCAAATCTACTACAATGGTAACAAAATGTGATGCTACAAAAGTGGAAATGTGCCCAACACACAAATCTATAGGGTGCTTCCCTCCTCCATGGTAATACGATCAAAATGGTAACAGCAACATTTCGAACAGATTTATCTGGAAAATGCAAAAATCTATGGGCCTTGAAGAGCCTTGACTCAAAATTGCAAGGCCCTGAACCCTCAAGGCCAAGGCCAAGGCTTTTGCCCTCAAGCCTCGAGGCCAAGGCCAAGGCCCTAAAATCCAGCCTTAAGGCAGCCTTAAGGCCAAGGCCCAGCATCAAGGCACTACATCACTGATACACACACGCCAACAGTGCAGGCCGCTAAGTGCTTTGCGCGCGGTTCGTCAGCCGGCCAGTCATACGGCGTCAGGTTCGCGGATGGGAACAGTACGCCCTATCAGTGGCGTAGCCAGGATTCTGTCAGTGGGGGCCCGGGGGAGGGGTGGGGGCACAAGCATGTTCATGGGGCACCAAGAGCGTACCACAAACAAACATTTCCAAAAATGTCCAGGTGCTGTAAAATCAACAGGGGGAGGGAGGGGGCTGGGCTAGAGTGCGCTCTTTGTTCTTACTTTCCGTTAAAAGCCAAAGGGTCAACGGAATTAAGGGGATTAGAATCTATTAAAAAATAGTCTTATCTCCTCTGCTGTTTCAATATTCAACAAAGACACTTCATTGGCAAGCGGCAAATTTAGGATTTCTTTTTTTGGGGGGGGGGCACCTTGAGGGGCACTGGGTGCCGCCCCCAGACCCCCTCCCCTGGCTAGACCACTGCGCCCTATACCGTGACAATATGCGACATGTGTGCTGTTAATGATGCGCGGTACTCAAGGGCTGTACCGTTCCGTCTCCCGTGAATTCGCCGCTAAGAACGTTTTGCAACAAGACTACCTTCCTCCAATCCCACGGTGATTCAATTCTTTTTCCCTTATTCATTTAGGAACTAAAAAAATGCAAACAATTCAAAACCTACCTTTGCATTGTCCAAGAAATAGCAACAATTGCCAAGCAATTCGGAGACGGACGTCCATGCTCCCCTCCATGTTGTCAAGTTCCCTTTTGTAACTGTGCAGATCCCGATTTCAAGTTTATCATAGATTATATATTTTCTAAATGCAAAAGTGTGTATGTAATTCAATGCATAAACGAGGAAAAGGAAGTAAATTTCAATATTGTTTTGCCAGACGGGATATAAGCATGGCAATTGTATTATTATTGGGTTTTTTTTTTTTTTGGCCAGCTTCCTTGAGATCCAAAGTAAACGAAGAAATCTCGATGAAGAAACATCACTCGTTCATTGTACTTCCTTATCAATGGTTCACGTACGGAACACTTCCGTTGACTTTCAAAATAACGGGGGAAAAACAATAAATAAACAGACAACTTAAAATCATGCGCTCCAAAAATATGATTGTGAATTTAATTCTACAACTAAAGAAACATCATTCCGGACTGGTAAAACACAGAACGGCGGTGAAATGTGGACTATTATATTGTGCCTCACTTTCTTGTTGTTTTATGCTAATGTCGGGAGACCAAGTGCGCCCTCTGTTGTTATCTAAAAGTTTTGCGAGTGATTTGCATATCATGACCTTTGGGCTTCCCGCGTAAAGGCAAGTTGTAACAAGTTTTGTGGGCTTCGAGCAGAGAAGACCGATATAAAATTGTCTCCGAAAATTCTCTCTTTTTGTAGGGAGCATGGCTCCTGCCATGCTCCTGAGATATATCATTCTTGGAGGGTACTTCATAGAATGTTCCCAGTGAGTATTTTGCTGTGTTTCATCATCATTTTGTGAGAGAAGCTGTGTATTTCCGGGATGAGACATTCGTTGCATTGTACTGTCATGACTGTGTAGTTTTGTATTATAGTGTGTAGCGTACATGTGTTGAACTTTGACACACACACACACACACATACTTGTTCCGCATACCATTCGAGGCCCTAAGCACAATACCTACATTTCGAGGTGATCTCGAACTGTACCCACATTATGACGGTGTGAGCTTGGGTGTGTGAGTGTGTGTGAATGTAAATGCTCACTGGAGGAAATATGACACACAGCCGCACGGATCACGTGACTTATTTGTTACTGCACCATATTTCACAAGGGATTGAATTCTGGACTTAACGGCCAAAAACAACTTCAAAAGTGATTGTACTGGGGTGTCAGAACAGATACAAGGGGCAATATTAATGTAAAATACGTTTATATGGCAGGAAGTTCATTTTTCTAGACAAAGTGAATTATAAATAACTCCATAAACAAACCACAGTGAAAATTATTGAAATGTAACCAATACTGAAGTTTTATTTTATAATCACTTCTCATGAACACCATTTGTCATTCTAATTCTCTAACAGTTTTGGACATTTTAAAGACCCTTAAGCATGGTCAAAATGTACACTTCATGTACGATTGAAAAAAGGGTACGTTTTATAATGAAGTTAAAGCCTTAGTGTAGCATTTACTACAAAACTCTTGATCAACTTCTCTTGTATCATCTATAAGTAGTGATAGGCAGAGTGTAGTATATATTACTACACGTTCAGTCAATTGTTGTTACAATAACGGTTAGTGATACATGATTAGTTGGTTACTTAATTATCAGTGAAACACAGGGAAACATTTATTTTCTAAAAACGGAGAAATTACAAAATATCTGCTCAAAACTGGTACAAACTATTTTCCCCAAAACACAAAACACATTTTGTCACAACTCCAAATAGGCTATTACAGAAGTCTTGGTACATGTACATGGACACCAGTTGCATTCATCTCAAGTATGATTGAACAAAAGTGTTTCATAAATGCAGTGAACTCCCCGACCCCAATCTGAAGTCACATGTGGCCTAAGCCTTCAGAAAAAAAATCTGTATCCCATTGACATAATCAAGAACTGTGAAGCACATCAAAACATTATTAATCTTAACATCAGTAAACAAATTATTACAACCTGATGTATTGCATTTTGTTGATCGTAACGGGATAAAAACGAGAAAAAAGTTCAGGACTTGTATGACTCCATTGAAACTCTGGCTAAGAACTGGCTCCGCTACAAGGAACAAGATGACTCTCAAGTTGGAGCATGTACAGGTACATCTAGTCTGGCAGTGTGGCTAGCTGACAACTGTGTCAACAAATCGTCCAGCTATATTTGAAAAAGGAATGACAATTTCTGCTACTTTTGTCTTAAATGTCAAAATTAGTATACAGAACCTCAATCAGCACAATCAAACTAGATACAATAGCAAAATAAGTCAACATTAAGGGAAAAATCACTGTATGTCCATTGATTCATGATTATAAACAATATAATATAAATTATAAAAAGGGTTATTCGAAAAAGAAAAAAACCCTCGGAATCAGCACTTTATCTTAACATGTACAGTACATGTGTGGATTTTTAATGTAACCATGCAGGATCAATTTAAACATAAATAGTACATGTAAAAAAATATAAGTTCTAAACAAACCCTGTAAATTTTGCATGGCCATCCCCGTCTGACAATGTTAAATTCAAGGAAGGCAACCTGCAACTCGTCATATAAAATCATCCAGTAATCTTGTTGATATTGTCCACATACTCCATCGATACCAAATTCTTTACACAACTCGACCATTTTAACTAACACCCATGCCCTTTGGGATACAAAATAAGCGAGAGTCATGTCTAATATTCTTCCATGTATGTAGAATAAATACAAGCATGTAACACAAAATACCATAACTCCTCATTTTGTCAGATTTGTAAACACAATTAAAAGTACAACTGCAACTCCTCATTTTGTCATGTATGTGAAACACAATTAAAGCTAAACTCCTCATTTTGTTGTGTGTATAAACACAATTAAAACTAAACTCCTCATTTTGTCTTGTGTATAAACACAATTAAAACTCAACTCCTCATTTTGTCTTGTGTATAAAAACAAAGCCAAACTCCTCATTTTGTCTTGTGTATAAACACAATTAAAGCTAAACTCCTCATTTTGTCTTGTGTATAAACACAATTAAAACTCAACTCCTCATGTCGCCCTGTGAATCAACACAGTTAAAACTACAACTCATTTTGTCCCGTGTATTAGTCGAGGAGATCGGTGCTCAATATAATGTTATGTGAACTGTTCACTTTTATGATAAAGGCATGGAATTGGGCACACAGTCCTAGTATGTCATGGGAAAGATATTTGGCTATGGAGCCATCGCAGATTTGTTGTTTGAAAAATATGGGTAGGATAACATGCAATGGCAGCCATTTTGAAAATTTCATGCTATTATACTTATATTTTTTCAAAGTAAAAATCTTTGATGGCTCCATAGCCAAATATCTTTCTAATGACATACTCCGACTGTGTGCCAAATTCTGTGCCTTTATCATAAAAGTCAATCTCACCACAAATCTCCCCAACTATATTAACACAGTAAAACCGGTAACTCCTCATTTTGTCCTGTGTAAAATTACAATTAAAGATAAACTCCTCATTTTGTCTTGTGTATGAACACAACTAAAGCCAAACTCCTCATTTTGTCCTGTGTATAAACACAATTAAATTCTAAATTCCTCATTTTGTCTTTTGTATTAACACATAAAACTCCTCATTTTGTCTTGTGTATGAACACAAATAAAACTAAACTCCTCATTCGTCATGTGAATCAACACAATTAAAGCCAAACTCCTCATTTTGTCTTGTGTATGAACACGATTAAAACTATACTCCTCATTTTGTCTTGTGTATAAACACAATTAAAACTATACTCCTCATTTTGTCTTGTGTATAAACACAATTAAAACTATACTCCTCATTTTGTCTTGTGTATAAACACAATTAAAACTCAACTCCTCATTTTGTCTTGTGTATAAACACAATTAAAACTATACTCCTCATTTTGTCTTGTGTATAAACACAGTTTACTACATGTACAACTCCTTATTTTGTCCCTTGTATTAGTCGAGGAGATCGGTGCTCAATATAATGTTATGTGAACTGTTCACTTTTATGATAAAGGCATGGAATTGGGCACACAGTCCTAGTATGTCATGGGAAAGATATTTGGATATGGAGCCATCGCAGATTTGTTGTTTGAAAAATATGGGTAGGATAACATGCAATGGCAGCCATTTTGAAAATTTCATGCTATTCTACTTATATTTTTCAAAGTAAAAATCTTTGATGGCTCCATAGCCAAATATCTTTCTAATGACATACTATGACTGTGTGCGAAATTCCATGCCTTTATCATACAAGTCAATCACATCACAAATCTTCCCAACTACTTGTATAATAACACAGTAAAAACTGTAACTCCTCATTTTGTCCTGTGAATCAACAGTTAAAACTACGATTCCTCATTTTGTCCTGTGAATCAAAACAATTAAAACTACAACTCCTCACTTTGTCCTGTGTATCAAAACCCACAATATACATGTGCCTGGTATATTTTGAAATTTGTTTAGTCAGCAGATACTCCCTATCCTTGCCAACGTGAAAAATCCTTACAAGTTTCAATTAATTTTAGTCACGCAACACTGCGCAATGGTCAGTTGATCACAACATTTTGAACACTGTGACCAAGCTGCGTAAAATCCTGGATGCTGTGGAAAAAAAAGCTAGAATACTTTGCAATTGGAATGATCCGTCAATTTAATAACCAGGCAGATGATTCTAATCCCGACTGCAGCCCTTTTCACAAAAAAATGATCTTCAACAGCTTTCATAACACAGCACTGAAATCAATAAGGTCACAATGAACCTGGTCACAATGTCCAAAAATGTTGCAATCAACTGACATGTAGTGTAGTGATGCTTAAGGGGAATAAGAGAAGGATATACATGTAGCATTTTTGCATAATCAAAAATTTGCAAAAAATGATCTCATAGTAATCAGATACTTTGTACTCAAGACACTTTTTGCAACACACTGTCAAAACTCCTCAATATGATACAACTAATTTTGTTTTGTGTCGAGACTCGCCTTAAAACTGAAACTCACTCATTCACTCATTCTTGTGAGTTAACATAACTATACAAAATAAAACTCAACTTGTATTCTATGACCATCTCAACATGTGGAACTATAATTCCCTGTTTTGTCATGTATCATCACAACCATTTTTAAAGTACATTAAACTGAAATGTGTCATTATTTCCTTCCAAGTTCTGGGGTAACTAGGAAACAGCGTTTTCAAATTCTTTGGTAACTCATATTTCTTGAACATTAAAGTAATTAATTATGTTTTTTTTTATAAACTAATTAAAACACACATTAATGAATACACTGTAGGTTCCAACTTTTCTGATGTCAAAAACAGAAATCAAGATCGATTGAAGGGATGAGTGAAAAGGAGAAAACACAACAAATAACAGGTCTGTTAATAATTACATGTATTTATAATTACATGTATCTTGAATGAACACATGAACAAAACCATCCCAGCGCATGATACGTACATGCACTTACAGGTTTTTTTTTTTTATATTTCACAGTTTTTGACTGAATCTAGAAAATCAGTGTGCTAGGATTTTTTTTCAGCCTGTTTTTGCTTTCTCCTGTCTGCTTGGATCAAGTTCCACACTTTGGATTTAATTTGCACCACTGTTCTACTTTCCAAAATGTTGTATGTGGCCATTGCATCTTTACACATGGACACAGTTGGAGTTTTCCCTAATTTCACACATTTTCTCAAATCAGGATGCTGCAACACCGCATCAATTTCTTGGTGGTTCCATGCCCTCTTACAAGTAGATGTCTTAGCCTTTTTGATGCCCATTCTGTTCATGTTTGTATCCGTGACACTAGAGCTAGCACCTGTGCTTGCAACGTTTGAAATGTTTCTTCCAGGTACTGAGTAACTACATGTACCTAGTGTTTCATGGCACTGGTCCTCATCATCTGACTGCGTACATGTGCTTGGCCCATGGCACTGGTCCTCATCATCTGACTGTGTGCATGTGCTTGGCCCATTCATTAGTCTGTCCGTGTCCTCTAGTACAACTTCATCTAGGGATTTTCCTTTGTATTCATGTATTTTACCCTGTTCTAATGCATCAAGGAGTTTTCCCACTTTGCCTAGGATAAGGGCCTCATGAGGCAGTCTGTAATACTCTCTGTGTACAGCTATATTATGGCCCAAATGATTTGCCAATTGTTCCAGCTCATGCTTTTTTAAATTCAACAACTGGCTCATGGTTGCCACATGTTTTCTTAGTCGCGTTGCAGTCACTGTCTCAGGGTTGTCAGCTTTACATTTTTGTGCAAGCATCCGCAAACAGTCACATCCCCTGTGCGGACCCATTGCATCTGCATTTATCCGTGCAAAAACATAGGGATTTTCGGTATGAACCCCAACTTGCTCTCGTGAACTAACCAAGATATCAACAGATTCTCTCATCTTTGGAGTGAAAAGAAGTGGCACTCCTCTATTTCGTTTCCCTCGTATATACACTAGGGACAACCTGTCAATAGACAGTTTCTCTGACAGGGACAATGATTCCATAACGTCACCATGAGCATCTACTCCACGTGCTACATTCTTTTGGTAAGTTTCCACTTTCAGAAACTGTGTTTCTCCTGGCCGTCTTCTGTTATACACAATTAGCTGTGCCAGTGTTACTTGCGCTAACTTTGTAAAACTCTCCCCTGAAATTCCAGACTGTCGTATTTCAGATTTTAGCCTGTGCTCTTCTTCACGCATGTGTTTGTGCAATTTCATTATATCTTGTGTAAGTGGCAGCCTTTGTGGTTCATTCCATTTGGCCTCGCTCGCCTGTCTTAATGCATGACCTGAGACTCTTGTACTCCATTCTAATTGCATGAGTCGTTTAAAGCCTGCTGCACTTTGCCCATCATCAACAAAAAACCCCGTTTTCAGGGCTTCAGCGTCTACTATTTCTGCCAACCTATTAAGTATGTGGCCATGTTTCCTTGCCAATGATGGAGTGGAAAACTGAAATGTTGTGTCATCAAACCTTGAACATTTCAAGGCAGCATCAACAACGTCAAAGTTTCTTGGAAGGACTAAGTCCTTTGCAGTACAGATTCGTTCATTGAGGCTACGTGCAGCAGACAGTAAACGTGAAGCTTCCCTCATCTTCTGAGCAATGTAGTGGTTACTATTATTAGTATGCCCTGCAGCAGCAGCATAATGCTCACCAAGTTTAAGAATTAGGGGGTCATTTCTGGCAACTATGGTGATATGGTCTTGCTCCATTCCACTGAGTACACCTTTTAGACAACTGGAGACATCATGCGGTATAGGCAGAAGGGCTGCCCCGGCTCTAATATGTCTGGAACCCTTTTTGTACATTTTACGCTGAGGACATTTTTTTTTATGTCTGTAGAGAGCCTTTTTCTTGTAAAGGCCTCGGCAATCTGAACAAAACATGTACTCATTGGTTTTAGACTTGTCACCGTAGTTCGGCCGCTTATGAACAATTAGCTCACCTTTGTCCTCACCAGCCAACACTCTCTTATTATGTTCGTAGTCACCAGCTTTTCTCAAATTTGCAATGAGGTGACTTCTCTCTTTGGTTTTTTTTTCAAGCGCAAATATTTTTCCGACCTCACTTTCTTCTGAATGTTTGTCCTCCCAATGTTCCGACAACTTTTTGTAAGGTTTTAGACAAAACACGCAGTAATGTCTTTTGTCCCACACCCTTTGTCCTTTTTTGGCAGTGTTTGCTGAGGACACTACCCAAGCATATTTTTCTTGCACAACAGATTTCTGTTTACCTTTGCACTTTTTCCCTCTTTTTCGAGGTGATATATTCTCTTTGTTCTTACGCTTGGAACGGCAAGAAGTGCTGGCTGGTGTTACTTTGGAACTACTGGTAGTTGTGCCTTGTTCAGCTGATTCTGAAGAATCAGATTCACTTGAAAAAGACACAATCCCAGATTTTGGAACCTTAGCCTTGGTTGTACAAGACCTCTTTTGTGGAAATTCATCCAAATTGTCTGACAACTCGCTGCTGTCAGATGACACTGAATCCTCTTCACTCCATCTTGAGGGTTCATACACACTGGATTCATCCTCATCCTCGACAGACATCCCATCAGCATCAGATTCATTTCTACTACCAGCAAGTGGCTCATGGGGACCTAGACCAAGTTGAGCTGTGTTGTCAGAAACATGAACCAACAAATTTACCTTAGGGTTCTCTGGTCCTGATACTTGTTTAGAGATGTCTCTATAGATGTCTACTTGGGCAGTTCCAGCTGCCTACGTGGACATTCTTGATCCATTGAGGTGGATAAACCTGTCATCTAATCTCTCAGCAAATGTCAATGAATCATCCGAGTCCAGTGCAATTTCTGACAAATCAACAGGATTACATGTGCAAGAAAGATGCTCTGATGTTTCTATGACAACAGACAGCTGTTGCATTCCGCTGAAAGTCTCGGGAGTTCCGCTGACAGCCTCGGGTGTTCCGCTGACAGCCTCGGGTGTTCCGCTGACAGCCTCGGGTGTTCCGCTGACAGCCTCGGGTGTTCCGCTGAAAGCCTCGGGTGTTCCGCTGAAAACCTCGGGTGTTCCGCTGAAAGCCTCAGGTGTTCCGCTGAAAGCCACAGGTGTTCCGCTGAAAACCTCAGGTGTTCCGCTGAAAACCTCGGGTGTTCCGCTGAAAGTCTCGGGTGTTCCGCTGAAAACCTCGGGTGTTCCGCTGAAAGCCTCGGGTGTTCCGCTGAAAACCTCGGGTGTTCCGCTGAAAGCCTCCGGTGGTAAGCTGAATGCCACGGATGTTCCGCTTGAGGCTTCGTGTGTTCCGCTTGAGGCTTCGGTTGTTCCGCTTGAGGCTTCCGTTGTTCCACTTGAGGCTTCGATTGTTCCGCTTGAGGCTTCGGGTGTTCCGCTTGAGTCTTCGGGTGTTCCGCTTGAGGCTTCAGTTGTTCCGCTTGAGGCCTCGGTTGTTCCGCTTGAGGCTTCGGGTGTTCCGCTTGAGACTTCGGTTGTTCCGCTTGAGGCTTCCATTGTTCCGCTTGAGACTTCGGTTGTTCCGCTTGAGGCTTCGGTTGTTCCGCTTGAGGCTTCGGTTGTTCCGCTTGAGGCTTCGGTTGTTCCGCTTGAGGCTTCGGTTGTTCCGCTTGAGGCTTCGGTTGTTCCGCTTGAGGCTTCGGTTGTTCCGCTTGAGGCTTCGGTTGTTCTGCTTGAGGCTTCGATTGTTCCGCTTGAGACTTCGGTTGTTCCGCTTGAGGCTTCGGTTGTTCCGCTGAAAGCCTCAGGTGTTCCGCTGAAAGCCTCAGGTGTTCCGCTTGAGACTTCGGTTGTTCCGCTTGAGGCTTCGGTTGTTCCGCTTGAGGCTTCGGTTGTTCTGCTTGAGGCTTCGATTGTTCCGCTTGAGACTTCGGTTGTTCCGCTTGAGGCTTCCATTGTTCCGCTTGAGACTTCGGTTGTTCCGCTTGAGGCTTCGGTTGTTCCGCTTGAGGCTTCGGTTGTTCCGCTTGAGACTTCGGTTGTTCCGCTTGAGGCTTCCATTGTTCCGCTTGAGACTTCGGTTGTTCCGCTTGAGGCTTCGGGTGTTCCGCTTGAGGCTTCGGTTGTTCCGCTTGAGACTTCGGTTGTTCCGCTTGAGGCTTCGGTTGTTCCGCTTGAGGCTTCGGTTGTTCCGCTTGAGACTTCGGTTGTTCCGCTTGAGGCTTCGGTTGTTCCGCTTGAGGCTTCGGTTGTTCCGCTTGAGGCTTCGGTTGTTCCGCTTGAGGCTTCGGTTGTTCTGCTTGAGGCTTCGATTGTTCCGCTTGAGACTTCGGTTGTTCCGCTTGAGGCTTCGGTTGTTCCGCTGAAAGCCTCAGGTGTTCCGCTGAAAGCCTCAGGTGTTCCGCTTGAGACTTCGGTTGTTCCGCTTGAGGCTTCGGTTGTTCCGCTTGAGGCTTCGGTTGTTCTGCTTGAGGCTTCGATTGTTCCGCTTGAGACTTCGGTTGTTCCGCTTGAGGCTTCCATTGTTCCGCTTGAGACTTCGGTTGTTCCGCTTGAGGCTTCGGTTGTTCCGCTTGAGGCTTCGGTTGTTCCGCTTGAGACTTCGGTTGTTCCGCTTGAGGCTTCGGTTGTTCCGCTTGAGGCTTCGGTTGTTCCGCTTGAGGCTTCGGTTGTTCCGCTTGAGGCTTCGGTTGTTCTGCTTGAGGCTTCGATTGTTCCGCTTGAGACTTCGGTTGTTCCGCTTGAGGCTTCGGTTGTTCCGCTTGAGACTTCGGTTGTTCCGCTTGAGGCTTCGGTTGTTCCGCTTGAGACTTCGGTTGTTCCGCTTGAGGCTTCGGTTGTTCCGCTTGAGGCTTCGGTTGTTCTGCTTGAGGCTTCGATTGTTCCGCTTGAGGCTTCGGTTGTTCCGCTTGAGGCTTCCATTGTTCCGCTTGAGACTTCGGTTGTTCCGCTTGAGGCTTCGGTTGTTCCGCTTGAGGCTTCGGTTGTTCCGCTTGAGGCTTCGGGTGATCCACTTGAGGCTTTGGGTGCTCCGCTAAAAGCCTCAGGTGTTCCGCTGAAAGCCTCGGATGTTTCGCTGAAAGCCTCGGGTGTTCCGCTGAAAGCCACAGGTTGTCCACTAGAAGCCTCAGGTGGTTCACTTGAGGCTTCGGGTTTTCTACTTGAAGCTGGTGTATTCTGAAAAAAATAAAATAATAATAATCATTTATAATTGTTCAAGTGTAGAAATAAGTGTAAGACAAAGCAAGTTCTAAAACTAAGACTTCACCTGTTGACTCGGGTTCCGACTCATCATACAGGAATCGGACTTGGCAAATACTGATACCAAAACCAACTTAATAACAAAATGACAATTAAAAAATAGTACAGTGTTCCAACTGTGCAGGTATGTACCATATAATATATAACATTCAAACACCATGTGTAGTCTGACAAGAGAGCATTAAAACATCTTGCTTTGTTGCAATAGTTGCTAATAGAGGTTATGCGTTGCGGCCATCTTAGAGGGTTTCGTGTGTTATTTTAATTTATACAAAGGTTTGCCCTCTAACTTCGCCTTAACGCATAACCTCTATTGGTTTTGTCCTAAGAAGGTTACAAAACTTACAAAAGTACAAGTAATAAGGTCAAAAATCCAAGTTTTCAATCGCAAAGACAGTCAACACAATGTAGACATTTTGGAAGGAAGTGCAGTGTGCAATTTTCAAAGCTGCTATGAAAATTTGAAGCGTACAGACAATTTTCACAGCATATCAGCCTCATATCCTATTGTATTACTGGCCAGATTCTGGCAACATGTGAGTAATAATACAAACACAGATTGAAGAGACAGGGTACTGTGTATTTAGCTGAAATATGGTCCCTGAACACTAACAAAACACAAGCACTAACAAAAAAGTCACACATTTTTAGCATTATCACTGTTCATTTCATTAAAATGGTATTTATTAGGCGAAAGGGAATAAACAGTGTAACGACCATGTCTTCACTGCGTCACAACAGACCTGGGGTGTGTTTAACTTACCAACGTTTGCCAACTACATGAACAGCTTTCTATAGGATGTGTATAAAAATTTGGCAAATGTTTGCAAACGTTCGTGTGAGTTGAACGCAACCCAATTTTAATGGTCCTCACCTCAACCAGGCCCTCACAATGTTATTTCCTAATGCCCATACATTGTAAAACTACGTGTTCATACCAATTCAGTCTTCCACGGAGGCTTGTTGATCCCATAATCATATAACACTTCCTCTGCCTTCTGGATGGGTTTAATGGAGAACAGACAGAGTGTTGGTTTGTCCCCATCCATGATGACTTTCATCTTGGAATTGGCCTCCTTCAAATCACCATGATTAACTAAGCGCCCAAGTTGCTTCCCCTCTGTTGGTTCAGATGTTGCATCAATACTGCAATGAATACAATCCAAAAAAGAAAAACAATGTACATGTACACTGTATACATAAAATAAAAGAGCAATAATTGTTATTTTGTTCCTAATTTTTACTTTTATTACAAATAAAAAGCCCTTACAAAAGAGCCCTTGGCCTTGGTGTCTATTGTAATTGGCCTTTCTGCCCTGCATTTTGGGGCTATTGTCAAAGGCAAAGCAACCATACCCTAATCTCCCTAAGGCCTGTGCAAAATTATATATATTGATTTTGGAGGATTCAGGACTGTTAGGGTTAATCATGGTTTTTAAAATGAATCAACTTTTTTACACAAAAATGCTATAGAATGCAAAAACATTTTTTTCCTCCATTATAATGGAATTTTCTGGCTGTTTTTTTCACTCGTACTTTACGTTACATGTATGTGTCACCCTGATTTTTCTGTGGAAGCACGTGCTTCGGTCGCACATGGCTGGGAGGCAAGGGCAGTGGTTGAGCAATGCGCATAGCAACAGCCGATGTTGGCCAGTGCTCTTTGTGACTAAAGTTGAGAACGACGGTACATATGCACGACTTATTTTCTCTATTATTATTCAGCGTATTGTATGCCTTCGTACGGATGACTGCAATAATAATTTAGCTAAAATACCCAGATGCGTACAATAATATTTTATTATTGTACGCATCTGGGTATTTTGGTTGGTTCCCGCACTATCTAGAGATTAGAAAGTACTGCTGTCAACCAGTTAACCGATCGCAACACTTAGTTTGGCTCAGTTATAGGACTAAATTAATTTAATCCACAAACATGATGACCGATTACTACAAAATTTGACTGACGACAGTTTCACAACTTACGTACCAGTAACCTTTGCCCCTGCTGGTAAAGAAATACCGGAAGACACTGTCTGTAGTTTCCTCTCTGCGCTCGCCCTCTGCTGCGGAAATCAGCTCCCCAGCATATTCCATGAGAAACTCCCCTGCATCAAAATCTCTGTCAGCAAACACCCCTCTCCCTGTAAACAGAAGTTATGAAATACATTACAACCAAGAAATACAGAAAAATAGTGTGTCCAAGAAGTTCACTGTATCCTCATGTGCTTGAATATTCAAATGTCCATATATATTAAAATATATTGGGAAAAACCAAAAATCCCATGATATCACTGGAGGACTGATAACCAAATCCGCACATTGGCCATGTTGGCTCAGGCCGGATTCGAAGGCGGGTAACAACATGGAAGAAGGGAATGCCAACGGATGCCAACCTGACTAATAATATTTCAAGTAACAACAAAACCTGCAGGTTGTTAAAGTGATTGAACTTAATAAATTACACATTCACATTTATTCTTGAATTCATAAATTCTAACACAATACGGTCGTTTCACAATAGCGCGCCTCCAACAGTTTGCAACGCGTTGGCCAATCACAATGCGCAAAATCGGTCGACCCAATGTGCGTTTGGAAAAGGTCGACTGATTTCACGCATTGTGATTGGCCAACTCGTTGCAAACTCTTGGAGGCGCACTATTGTGAATTGCCCGTATTTTTTCCCAGCATTAACAGTTAAGAGCCTACATGTACATTGTACACAATCACATTCTTTCCCCAAGTTATAATACCTTTAAAGCTGTACATGCATCTAAAATATATTTGCATAGTGCACATGTACAAATCAAAGGTGCCATTGGTGGTTATCGTTATTTTCCCAAAGGATAAAATATGGATTTTCAACATGTTTAACTTGTGCCAAAGACGACGAACAAACTGCATAAATGCAAGCTACTGTAATGAAAATTACCAAATTGTACATGAAGAGATTACATGTAGGCTTACCGGTATGTTCTATTATTTAAACTGAATTGGGCTACATGTAGGTTTGTGTTGGGCTACCACCACGTGAGTTGGTCTAGGTAAGAGTGGTTGGGTCAAAATTGGTCTGGGCGTGTATTTGGCTACCATGTACACGTACAAATGTAGGTCTGAGTCAGTCTGGGTCTGAGTTGGTCTGGATCCGAGTTGGTCTGGGTCCGAGTTGGTCTGGGTCCGAGTTGTTGGGTTGGAATTTGTCTGGGCCTGTATTGGGCTACCATGTACACGTACAAATGTAGGTCTGAGTTGGTCTGGATCCGAGTTGGTCTGGGTCCGAGTTGGTCTGGGTCCGAGTTGGTCTGGGTCCGAGTTGGTCTGGAACCGAGTTGGTCTGGATCCAAGTTGGTCTGGATCCGAGTTGGTCTGAATCCGAGTTGGTCTGGATCTGAGTTGTTGGGTTGGAATTTGTCTGGGCCTGTATTGGGCTACCATGTACACGTACAAATGTAGGTCTGAGTTGGTCTGGAACCGAGTTGGTCTGGATCCGAGTTGGTCTGGAACCGAGTTGGTCTGAATCCGAGTTGGTCTGGATCCGAGTTGGTCTGGATCCGAGTTGGTCTGAATCCGAGTTGGTCTGGATCTGAGTTGTTGGGTTGGAATTTGTCTGGGCCTGTATTGGGCTACCATGTACACGTACAAATGTAGGCTCTGAGTTGGTCTGGATCCGAGTTGGTCTGGATCCGAGTTGGTCTGGAACCGAGTTGGTCTGAATCCGAGTTGGTCTGGATCTGAGTTGTTGGGTTGGAATTTGTCTGGGCCTGTATTGGGCTACCATGTACACGTACAAATGTAGGTCTGAGTTGGTCTGGAACCGAGTTGGTCTGGATCCGAGTTGGTCTGGAACCGAGTTGGTCTGAATCCGAGTTGGTCTGGATCTGAGTTGTTGGGTTGGAATTTGTCTGGGCCTGTATTGGGCTACCATGTACACGTACAAATGTAGGCTCTGAGTTGGTCTGGGTCCAAGTTGGTCTAGGTCCGAGTTGGTCTGGGTCCGAGATCGTCTGGGCCTGGGCCTAAATTTCCCCTAGTCAGCTATTAGTCCGAGTAACTTGGACCCAAATGTTTGCTTTTTAACATTTGGTCGTGGTCTGGCGATAGTAGTGTCCAAGCCAATTGCCAACAGCACATTCTGGAATATTAAAAAATGACTAACAACCAGACACTTTGCCAAGAATACATCCAATTTCACCATACCATCAAAACAACCACAGAATTACTAACGTCCCATGAGACACAAGTAGAGGATTGATGATTAAGACTGAGGTGCTAAGGTTTACGAACGATCCAGATGCAAAAGTGAAATTTACCGTTTAATTCTGAGAGAGCTCCAAATCACATTGTTGTCGCAGCCATTAAATTATTTTAAAATGCACTACTCTCTGAATTAAACGGTAAATTTTAATTGTTCAACCTGTTCATACATGTAAGTAAACCTTTGCAACTCAGTCTTAGTCATCAATCCCCTACTAGTTTTGAGGCCATTTTGATGGTGTAATCTGAAATCAGATGTTTTTGTGGCAAAGTGTTGGGTTGTTGTTCATTTCGAGCAAAGGTCTGACAGCGTAAGAGTGTAGCTTTGGACCCTACTATGGCCAGACCACGACCGAATGTTGAAAATGTGATATTTGGGTCCAAGTACTCGGACTAGCAGAGACAGTAACCCAACAGTCATGACAGTGTTTAGGGGCAAAACATTTAGTAGATTGGCTGAAAGTGACCTGTACCATCGAATGGATTTGTGAATGTAGTTTAATTCATATTGATAACGATTGATAGGGTTTCAGTTCGGGCAAACCTGGTCCGAGTAACTTGGACCCAAATATTGCTTTTTCAACATTCGGTTGTGTCTCTGGCAAAAGGAGGGTCCGAGCTGATTGGAATATCATGCAGATTCCACGATATAAAAAAAAATGATTAACAACCAAACACTTTACCCAAAAAAACCATACGATTTCACCATCAAAATGACCAGTTTAATACTTTCAGTTCATAAAATGGTCTCGACCGATGCATCGTGCACTGTATAACGGCATTGCGGTTGGGACCATTTTATGAACTGGGAGTATCCGGCCAACCACAATGCATCGCAATACATCATTCAATCGCATGTTGCACGAGGGGAGCTCTTGGAATTGAACGATAAATTTCACTTTTTATCCTGATCATAAGAAAACCTTACCACCTCAGTCTTAACAATGAATGCCTACTTAGTATCTCATGGGATGTATTTAGTAATTATGTGGTCGTTTTGATTGTGCAAACGGATGTTTTCTTGGTGAAGTGTTTGGTTGTTAGTCATTTTTTAATATTCCAGAATCCACATTATATGCCAATCGGCTCGGACCCTACTATCACCAGGAAAACATTATGCAGGTCTGATGCTTTAACATTAACAACGTTAAACAGGCGATATTTGAATCCAAGTTACTCGGACTAGGTCTAACCCTATACCTGTCTAGTTGTAGTCCAAAATTGTTCTGGGTCCAAGTTAATCTGGGTCTGAGTTGGTCTGTAATTGCATGCCTATTGAATTTGGGGACAGGTCAACTCGTACGCGAACCAACTCGTACGCGAACAACTCGTATGCGGGTTGGTTAACTTGTACACATGCAAACTCGTATGTGAACCAACTCGTATGGGAACAAACAAAAAGTTAAAGTTAAGGGAAAAAATTAAGTTATACTCTTCCAATACAGCAGACTTCTCTCCGTTTGAATGAAATTTCTTTGTAATTGTGAACAGTGTTTTCCTTAAACAATCAAAACCATATTCACATAACCTTAACTCCCTATGGGGTGTGCAAAATCATATTGAAATTGGAGGATTCAGGACTGTTAGGGCTATTTTATTTCAGCTGAAAAAGGGATGTCGGAAAATTTGATTTACGAAATTCCCTTCATGAAAACACCGACAGCTTGTGTGAGTTCCTTTACAAAAGTTGTGAACGTTTCCAAAGTTTTCATTAATCTAAATTGCTTCCCCGTACTCTATACAATGTAATGTTCATCCATTCTCGTGAGGTTTCACAATACTCATGATACTATAGAGTAAGCCAACATCTTTAATCCCCAAAAATACAACTTTGGGCCTATAGTACGGGTCCTACTAAAGCGCGTCAACAAGCGTCAACAAGCGTCAACAAGTTTTAGTAGTCGTTAAGTGCGCGTCAACAAACTTTGTATAGGCCTTTGAACAATAAAAACAGTTTTATATAGTAGAAAAGGCAATAATGAACATCTTCTGCATATCAATTAAAGTTAAAATTACTTAAAAAGTGGTTTTCCAGCGCGAAATCTAAAACGGGTTTTTCGGTTTAGTATTGGCCGCCATCTTGTTTGAGATCTACATACTACGCAAGCGTGGAGTGTACCATTCACGCATAGGGGTTTCTTTATACGATACGTTTAGCGATACCTCGTTTGGTTTTTGCATTGGGATTTTTTGGCAGACATTGTAAAGAGTGTCGGTAAGCATATTTTTCAAATAATTAGCCAAGTAGGCCCCTACCGTGACCAAGTTTTGCATAATTTATAATTGAAAAAAAAATAGTTTTCCTAATTTCCTATAAAGAAACCCCTATGCGTGAATGGTACACTCCACGCATGCGTAGTACGTAGATCTCAAACAAGATGGCGGCCAATACTAAACCGAAAAATCCTTTGTAGATTTCGCGCTGGAAAACCACTTTTTAAGTAATTTTAACTTTAATTGATATGCAGAAGATGTTCATTATTGCTTTTTCTACCATATAAAACTGTTTTTATTGTTCAAAGGCCTATACAAAGTTTGTTGACGCGCACTTAACGACTACTAAAACTTGTTGACGCTTGTTGACGCGCTTTATTAGGACCGTATAGTACTACTAGGCTACAAAACATAAACTTCCATCCCAAAATAAGCCAACAATCATTTGAAAAAGAGATTTATTAGGTCTATTTAATTCATATTATTATTAATCATGAAGGCATTTCCCCAAAATAAAAAAAGTTCCCACCAATTAACTTTAATGAAACATACATGTAGGCCCAGTCACAAATCAAAAGACCATTTATAAAATAAAATCAAAATTTCTGCGGGTAGGCCTACTCAATTTAGCTACTTTTTAACTCATGCGTACAAGTTGGTTCACATACGCGTCGTCCTGCGTGCGAGTTGGTTGCGAACGAGTTGACTCGTGTACGAGTTGGCCTACCGGTCCTGCCGGTAGGCCTAGGCCTATTCTCATTCTTGAATTCTTACCAATACATTGTAGGCCTAGGCTAGGCCCTATAGCCATCAAACTCCCCAGGGTCAAAGGGCAAGTCGGCCAGGGGACGAGTTGCAAAAGTGCGAGTCGGTAAGGGGCGAGTCAGTAAGCATATGGCGTAAGGGGCGAGTTTACCGTTTATAATATCCTTTTCCACTGTAGTGTAGGGCCTTACCTTTTAGTTTTGTGTCGCGGACACTGAAGTCTCCAACACGATCGCTGCTTGATCTAACATATTGCAGGGCTTCCTCCTGTTGGTCCTTTTTCTTCCGCTGTTTTCTTCTTACTGGTGCCATTTTTGGTTGTTTTTTTTACAGCACTCGGCTCGGCAGCCTTCCCGGCCGCTACACTAGAACTCGGATATCTGGCATGCATGAAAGCGCGCGAAATAAAACGACCACAACGAGGAGTTTCCCTGAGGGCGCTATTCAACACGAGTCCATCAGAAAAACACACACTGCTCGCGCGTAAGCGTTCAATTCGAGAAAAATTATGTTGACTCTAGTAAATTTGAGGAGTTTTTTAAAGTGACGAAAAATTGATGAACAGCGCCCTCTGGAATCGATTTAATGCACATGAAAGTTCGAGGAGCTCCTCAAATTACTGGTCACACAATAAAAACTCCTCACAGCGTTGGTGTGTGTAAGAGCACAACTCCTCAATGAGTATGAAAGACAAACACACCCACACATTGTAATTTGTATACTGTCATACTTAATCTATTTTTGTGCATAGGGCTTTGAATACTTGAATTGTTTTAAGAATAAATTTATTGTAGTTCATGTTATTGGAAATAGTCGTCATATCATCATTTTTGTTAGAACACTCGTCCTCTTTAAATAGAGGGCCGGCCTCCTTTTGCCGTCCCGCTGCACTAACATAATAAGTCCATTGTATGTCAGCTCACAGTGGTGACTCGATGCCAAATCTAAACTAAGGAAAATTATTGCTTTGAAAAAAAATCGAGTGTAGTGCAGAGTACCATTTACAGTGTACTTTAACCACAAGACATTTTGGCTGGTAACCTGCGTTAATCATGAGCGTAAAGTTTTCTGTCGTGTGTACATGATTGTGTACACACGACATTTGATTTTTTTGAATTATTTACATCTAAATGTCTTTTGATTACATTTATATTCACAAGGTAATGAAAAGAAATCCTGACATTTTCCTAAGCAGAAGAGTTTAGGAGATTATCTTAAACAAATTTTGAGGACGACCGATGAAGCATTAATCAGGCTTGCTGTGAGAGACACGATTGCTCACAGTGTTCAAGATATATATACGGGTTAACCATCATTTTTAAAAGACCTCAAGTGGGTGTTTTTGTTGCGGAGGGGTGGTAGCTTGAGGGTCGAGGGACTGAAGCCCTCCTGATTCATGCTTTAGCCGAATTAACCCTCTTTTTTTCCACGTCCCTTTGGCACAATGGTAGCCCCATGCTGACAAATAGATAGTGTCAAGTCGCGTCCACATTAACAGCCCCCTCCCCGCTCTCACAATGCACCCTCCCCTTCCAAAATCTCCACTGGTCCGTGAACCGGAAAAATAGGTTCCTGATCAGATTCGCCCATTTAGGTTTCCGGTTTAAATGACCCGGAAATTAATCAAGGGAAGGGTTATCTGACCCGGAGAAGTGTGAATTTTGACCCAAATCCAAAATAATGATCAAACCAATAACTAAACAAACAGCTTAAAATCTTGCGCTCCGACACCGACTGTGAATGTTAGTCTACAACAAAATCAACATCATTCACTATAGGAAAAGCACGGAAATGCAGTGAAATGTGATTAGCAAGGCCTCATTCTCTGGCTGAAATTTTGTTCATGTTATACGTAAAGTACAATTTGCAAAAAAAGTGGTGATTCACTGCCATATCTAAACTACAGAATGTTACCGTGAAAAATCAAGTGTCGTGCAGAGAACCATTTACGTTAAGGAGAATACACGAGAAAGTGTGGATTCGTAATTTAAGAATTCGTAAATTAAGAATCCACACTTGCGAGTGTATTCTTCGACTTAAACCATTGCGTCAACAGAAGTGTTGGAAAGAATGTTGCAACCTGACGCCAATTTTTTCTTCATATATCATCTCAATGAAGGTCATTCGTTGAAAAATGATGATAATACATGAATCTGGGACTGCAAAATGTTTCCAATTTTCTTAGGAAATACTTGAAATGACTCTCCATAGACTTTGTACACAAGCGCGACAGTGGCGGCAGGTTGCAACATTTTTTTCCTGGCGTGTTTAGCATGTGTATCGCCACACCCGTACAGCCAAGTCATTTTGTGTGTATAGGCTCCTTGCGTGAAAAGTGGATAGTTCAGACGACGATTTCTTTCTGACTAAAAGTAGATTTTGCAGTGACGGCGGAGAATCTGACAGTGATGATGCATTGGTAATTTTCGGAAAGCAAATTTTCACGCAGACGGTCCTATTCATGCTCATTATGGAGAACAATTGTCCGACGTGTTCAAAGTGTGGATTCGTAATTCCGAATCCACACTTTACTAAAGATTCGTCGTTCCGAATCCACACTTTGTGACCAGTGTAAGAGATTCGTAGATCCGAATCCACACTTTTAACAATAGTGTGACGTCATAGCAATGGTTTAAAATCAATTTAAACCACAACACGTTTTAGCTGGTAACCTGTCGTACACAATATGAGCGCAAGGTTTTCTGTCGCGGGTGTCATTTTGACCCGGTAAGTGTCAGTTTTGACCCTGTAAAGCATTCGACCAGAAAGAGTCCGTATTCCGAGTCAATCTGACCTGGGACTTTTTACAGTCTATCTAGCTTCTGGCTATATATACACTGTAAAAACTGTGTTTAGCAAGTAAACACTTTTCTAAACACTTTCTTGCTATCAGTTTGTAAACATGTTTAAATACTAAACATGTTTAGCGTAAGGATGAATAGTGTTTAGCAATTGAACATTGATGTTTAGGAATTGGACACATAATGTTTAGCGTCTAAACATGTTTACAAAGTGATAGCAAGATTGTGTTTAATTGCTAAACACAGTTTTTAGAGTGTACAGATCCTCCCCCTACAGTCTGATCTCTAGATACGCCCCTTTCCACCTGCTTGATTCAAGCAATCAAAATGTTTTGTTTTTTTCGGGTGTCAGGACAGGCTGCACCTTAATGTTGAGATCCACTTGCTTGAAATCTCCACGTACAAATTAATGATTACGTTTATCTGCTGTGATTATAAATATCGAATGGTTAAACCCACGCCACAAATTAAAGAGACACTAGAATGCGCCCAATTGGGCTAATGAAATTATATCACTTGGAACGAGCACTTAAAAGGACATAAACATAAAAGGACATAATTTTTGCGAGAACCATGCGAGAACGAATTTCGGGGTCACGTGTAAGAAACAACAAGAAACAACATATGTGTATTGATGCAGTGTGGATTAAGTAACATGCACACGACGTGTTCAGGGCATTGAATAGAGGCGGCTTGAAATACGTATGTTTATTCCACAAACTGTCCGCTTCGTCCGATGTATTTCTTCTTTTCTCGAGAACGGTAAGACATTTAGGTTAGTTTTTTTTCAACTAGGCCTTTGAAAAGGGAAAAGTTAACAATTCAAAACAAGAAATGTTCTGGGATTTCAGGCCGTAATGCACCCTTTAAACGGCTGTAGAACGTTGAGCAGTTAAAATTCGAAATATTTGACAGTGTTATTCAACTGGCAAATCAACACTCCGGGGTCGCCTCGTCGCAGATTGAAGGAGCGGCATCGAGGCTCATCCCGGCACGCCGAGCCGCACGCGATGACACCCTTGGCCGAGAACTCCTTGATGACGTGACCGGTGAGGCAGTGGGATGAGGAGCGGGCGTCGGCGTAGCGTTGCAGGCAGGACATCGTGGGCACGGCAAGCGGAGCGAGACTCTGACAGATGATGGCCTTTCGAATTCTGCACAGAGTGTCGTCCATGCGATTAGATATACGCCGCAGTTGCAAACAATCAAAACCAACTTCCCCATTTGGTTCTCCTGGTGCCCAGTTGAGGAAGTTGCATTCTCCTTCTTCACGTCACCAGACTTCACCCACTTGCCTTCCTGCTCCTTGTCATTACATCCGATCCAGAGATCCTTATTCTTTCCGTACATTTTATAGATGAATTTTTGTTCATCCATGAACTCTGGAATCACCAAGGCAGTGCCCATCTCCAAACAGGCAGCATCACCTTGGTCCCACGTCATACTCTTGTTCAGGAGTTGATAGCAAGAACCTCCGAATCTCTGCTGGCCGGGTTGGCAAGCCTCGGCGTGAAAACACGCACACAATGATCGCAGTATTCAGCCAAAGTAACTTCATCGTGCGACCCGAGTTAGTATGTGTTAAAGATGAACAATATTATTTCAAGATAATTCCTGTTTTCACCGAGGATATGCAACAGCCAATCGTCAGAAAGTCTCACTGCAGAAAGTCTCGGTAGAATTCGAAATGGCACTGATCTGTGTCCCAGAAACTGTCGTTTCATAACGGCGTCGTTGCCAAGATGGCTGCGCAGTTTTCATTAAAATCATATTAAGGCCGTGCCCAAGACTCAACGCTTAGATCTGGCTACGTCTTCGAGTTAGTATCTGCCCACGTCATCGTAAGACCTAGACATAGCCTCTGTCTCTGATTAAGAAATTTAGATGCCGTCTGTGATTCTTTGGTTTCTTTGGCAACCGTAACTACGTTGATTCGCTACTGCTAGGCGCATAGACAACTCTTTGGCTATTGCGTGCCTATTAGCCATTAGATAGCTAGGAAAGGGTCGTATCGATCTAATTTTGTTCTGCCTGTTGAGTTTTGTGTTGTGGAGTGAGCACTTGCGTAAATCTGTGTCGCTAGTGGGGGATGACCAAAAATCCTAAAACTTGCCAGACCATGGAAATTCGATAAAACGGGGAAAGGCTGGGTTTATAGAAACCACGGGACACAAACAGGATTTTATGTTTTTGAGTGCTGTTTAAACCAAGCCATTGTGGTTGAAAATGCCCACAGAACTACAACGGAGGTTGAAGCAATTGAGTGCCATTTCCTAAATGCAGACCATTCCCCTGCTTGATTGAAGGAACTTCAAAATGTTGTCTTTTCTCGAGTTTCAGGATGCTTCACCTTCGTAAAGAGAAGTACTTGCTTGATGTCTCCGTGCAAAAATATCATTACGTTCGTACAGTGATTTAAGGTACATCGAATGATTATACCTTCGCCACAGCTTTTGGTTAAGCGACTGTCAGACGTGAAACATTTAGAATTCAAAATATTTGCAGCCGTTGTCCAGCCGTATGTTCTTCACGTCGGCTTCATTACGGGTGATGTTATTCAACTGACAAATCAACTCTCCGGGGCCGCCTCGACGCAGACTGAAGGAGCGGCATCGAGGCTCATCCCGGCACGCCGAGCCGCACGCGATGACACCCTTGGCCGAGAACTCCTTAATGACGTGACCGGTGAGGCAGTGGGATGAGGAGCGGGCGTCGGCGTAGCGTTGCAGGCAGGACATCGTGGGCACGGCAAGCGGAACGGGGCTCTCACAGATGACGAAAATTTGATAGGCGCGGTCGGTGTCATCCATGAGACCGTTTCCATTACGCCACAGTTGCATGCAATCGATATGACTATCTCCTCCATTTGGTTCTCCTGATGCCCATTTGAAAAAGTTGCATTCTCCTCCCTCACGAGACTGCATCCACTTGCCTTCCTCCTCCTTATCATTACATCCAACCCATACACTCCCCGCACTAACATTCCCAGTGAACATCTCCCAGATGAACTGATGTTCCTCCAAGGAGTCAGGAACCGCCAAGGCAGCGCCCAAGTCCGAGCAAGCAGCATCACCCTGGTCCCACGTCATTCTCTCGGTCAAAAGTTGATAGCAAGAACCCCCGAATCTCTCCTGGCCGGGTTGGCAAGCCTCGGCGTAAAACCACACACACACGATAAAAACACTTAACCAAATCAGCTTCATCATGCAACATGGAATCGTAGGCCTACGTTAAAGTTGAACGATCTCGCAATGAATATTTCAAGATTTGTTCAGATGAATAGAACAGCCAATCGTCTGAAAGTCTCACTGCTGATCGTTTACATAGAATTCTAGAATGAACCCCTATTGACCATTGACAACGCCTGTGAAATTTGGAATGAAACGGATCTCTTACCAAGCCGTGTTGTTTCATTCAGCCTGACAGGAGTTAATTCTAAGACGGCCGAGTGGTTTTTCATCAAATTCAGATTAGGACCGTGTCGAAATCTGAGCTACGGCTAAATCCATTGTGTCAGCATCTGCCCACGTAATTGTATTTGTAAGACATAGACAATAGCTCTGGACGAGAAATTCAGAAGCGGTTTAAATGTTGTGTTAACCTTGATATATACTTACGTTTCCACAGCAACCTTAGCCATATTGGTCGGCTATTGCGCGCCCAGGAACAATTAGATAACCAAGAAGAAGGGTCGTATCGATCGCGTGTGTTCTACCTGTTGAGGTTCGTGTTGTGGCGTAGATTCTAAAACCTTCAAAACACAGGTCTGCTGTACGCGAATCCTCGAATGGGTCGTAATAGAAGTGATATCATGAACTGATTGGTCAGCAGAAAAAAAAGATACTTGCGTATAATTTTTAAAACATCATATTTATTGAATTACAGCGGCTACAAAAATACAACTTCCAACGTGTCTGAATGGTTGAAACCCGGTAAGGAAACTGTACAGGTTTTGTTTACTACATAATTATGATCGCTGCATGCACCATACCAATCGTACCCAGGTATCTTCGCTAAACTAAAATGGTCATGAAGAACTCAGTTTCAAGACTGAAAGAAAATTCCATTCTTTTTACGGGATTTGCACATTTCATGTTAGGTTTGGTTTGGTTTATATAAAACATCCTCTTGGAGCCCAAAATGGCCAATAACAAAAGGTACGAGTTGACGTAGGTACGAGTTGACCCTGGTGCGAGTTGGCCCGTAAGCTTCTTAACCTGGAAAAAGGGGGGTTTTTTGGCCAGAAATGTTGGTTGCGTGATATGAAGAAACGTCACTCATTCACTTAACGTCATCATCAGTCGTTTACGTACGGAACTCTTCCACTTAATTCCAAAATAATGATCAAACCAACAACTATACAAACAGCTTAACATCTTGCGCTCCAGCGCCGATGTGAATGTTAGTCTACAACAAAATCAACAACATTCAAAGAAAAACACGGAACTGCAGTATCTATAGATATAAGAGAGAAGTTTACTCGGCCTGCGAGACGATGTTTGCTCATGAAAGGATCCGAGACCGCGGGCTCACGCGGCGCCAAAATCGCTCCACGTCCGTGGAAAAATGCGGAGGGTGTCTTCCGCCGGGTCGGACGCTTCGGGTCGTCCTTATTTTCCCGTACGGACCGGCGATACGTTTCGTCGATTTTTCGTGACTGCGTTTTGCACAGGAATTTGCCGTCGTGTGCGCTTTCACGTTGACTGCCTGGCCGCCCCCCATGCTGGCTTTTCTGCGTGTCTAGACTGTGCGAGGTCAGCGAGGCCAACGTAGGGGTTACGTTTACGTGTTCTACTCGGCCGTTCGGCAAAAGCGTTCACCAAAGGTTAGTATGGGGTGACCTTGGTAAAATATTTTTTGTCCATGGTGCGTGGCCACCAAGTGTCCCTATTCTTTCATATGCTTCGCTTGCCGCCCCTGCGCCGAGTGCAACGAATACTCAGAAGAACTACACATTAGTATGCCTAGCGCGGTCTGACCAATCGAAAGTCTACACTGCGTGGCACTTCCCGGCTATGCGTAAAACCGTCACTGGCAACGCGTACTGCAGCCTGCTCCACACCCTGGAAACGAGGTTGGGTCTACGGTGCTCGCTATTTGATGCACAAGCATGTGACGTCGCGTGATAGAGTGCTGTTGCTTCCATAATGTGTTTACAGCTCCATGCTTCCACCACCAAGGCTGAGCGTTGTGAGTTCGCTGCCCGCCACGTATAATTCAGTGTCGCGTTATAATTTCGGGGGCCTGTTTGGGGTCAACGAAGGATCGATGCATTGCTTCAAATATTGCGATAAAGTTGAATCGACTTCTTCCTCGCAGACGGTGTCGCAAATCATAAGAAGTCAAGTTTACGTTTGTTGAAGAGTCCAATACTGAAACTTAATTGTGATCGACCTTCCTCCATGATTCAGACCGAATTTTATGGTAACACTCAACATTTTCATTTCAAATGACACCTTCGCGTTTTATTGCATTATGATTTATTGTCAAAATTGTACATACAATCAGCCTTCGCCTGTGTACTACAGTAACCTTTTCACTACGTTTTCCAAATGCGACTGCCTCACAAAATGCCAATTTAACAGACCAACGGGAACATTTACAGACAGTTGCCATGATACATAATTATCATGTGTGTAAATCGACGGGGGATAGGGGGAACCCATGCACCCCCCCCCTTCCAACATTTTAAAGCGGGGGACATTGTTTGGTCCCCCGCCCCACCCCACCCCCACTTTTTCTTCCCCGAAAAAAAATCGTAGCCTACAATAATGATTATATTGCTCAGAATGCATGTCGCTGATTCAATTACTCCAAACTCAAAACTTTAAAAGATGACCTTTTGCTCAAATTGGTTTTAGTGGTCAGAAATTGCCTCAGATCACACCACAGAAATTGCTTTTCTATAACTGCATGTCTCCCCAACTATATCCCCCATTTACATTTTACTCTCCACATTTTCATCCACAACACTACGCCCTACCCGATCTATGATCGGGTAAATCAGCTTGTAATAAATAGGCCTCATTCTCTTCTTATAATAATTAATGCTAATGTCATAGTACATGAATGTGCAAGCTTAAAGTGGTGATTCACTCCCATATCTCAACTATAGAATGTTATTACTTTTAAAAAAAAATCAGGTGTCGTACAGAGAACCATTTACAATCAATTTAAACCACAAAACGCATTTTGTCTGGTAACCTGTTGTACACATGAGCGTAAAGTTTTCCGTCGCGTGTGTTTGCTCTACCCCCCGCCCTGCAAACAGGACTCTGGGAAGGGCCGATGAATTCACGCTCTTATTGGATAGATTTTGCGTGACCTGTGACCTGCAAGTCATCACGACCATAACCCTGCAAAGTTTTAAACGGCCGATAGGACTGATTCATTACTCTTTTTATCCAATTCACAAATGCTTTGTTTTCTTTGAAAAACGTTATAATGTAGGAAAATCTGTAAATCTTATCTGTGTTGTAAATTTGCGATTCCCGTCTCTTGCTCAGGCTCCGTTTCAAATTCACGAAGGGTCAATGGTTGCATTATGCGACACTCAAAATTTGTCCACATAGTCCGCAATGAAAAAGAAATCACATCCGGTATGGAATGTGTGTGCATTTACTGCATTTCTATGGGGAGTTTTAGGATAGCATTTGCGCGCATTGTCTTACTGTGGTCTTGAACAGCTGCAGCCAGATGCTTTATATATAGGTCGTAGGTCACTTCCTTCACAAGATTCCTTAAAGCTCATCAGCCCTTCCCAGCGCCCTGTTTGCAGGGCGGGGGATACGAGCGAATCGCGTGTGTCATTTTGACCCAGTAAAGTGTCAATTTGGACCCTGTAAAACATTCATTCAAAGAGAGTCCGTATTCCGGGTCAATCTGACTAACGAACTTTTAAAGTGTACCTACATACTATAGCTAGAAGTATCCAGATCCTCCCCCTTTAGTCTGATCTCTAGACACGCCCATATCCACCTGCTTGATTCGAGAAATCAAAATGTTGTCTTTTCTTGAGTCTCAAAAATGATTACGTTCATACACTGCGAATATATGTACATCGGATGACTATACCTTCGCCACAACATTGTGTTATGCGGCTGTATATAAACGTTCAGCATTTAGAAAAAGTATTTGCAGCCA
Organism: Patiria pectinifera; assembly: GCA_029964075.1. NCBI lineage: Eukaryota > Metazoa > Echinodermata > Asteroidea > Valvatida > Asterinidae > Patiria > Patiria pectinifera. The sequence continues at coordinate 16,730,245 of CM057131.1, read as the reverse complement.
CTGTCCAGTCGTATGTTCTTCACGTTGGCTTCCGTACGGGTGATGTTATTCAACTGGCAAATCAACTCTACGGGGCCGCCTCGTCGCAGATTGAAGGAGCGGCATCGCAGCTCATCCCGGCACGCCGAGCCGCACGCGATGACACCCTTGGCCGAGAACTCCTCCATGACGTGACCGGTGAGGCAATGGGATGAGGAGCGGGCGTCGGTGTAGCGTTGCAGGCAGGACATCGTGGGCATGGCAAGCGGAGCGGGACTCTCACAGATGACGGACTTGGGACCCCGGCAGGCATCGTCATCCATGAGACCGCGTCCGTAACGCCACAGATGCATACAATCAATATGATTATATCCACCACTTGGTTCTCCTGGTACCCAGTCAAAGAAGTTGCATTTTCCTCCCTCACTAGACTTCATCCACTTGCCTTCCTCCTCCCTGTCATTACATCCGATCCAAAGATCCCCAACTGTAACGATCCCTGTGAACATCTCCCAGATGAACCGATGTTCCTCCAAGGAGTCAGGAACCGCCAAGACAGCGCCCATCTCCGAGCAGGAGGCATTACCTTGGTCCCACGTCATTCTCTCGGTCAGGAGTTGATAGCAAGAACCTCCGAATCTCTGCTGGCCGGGTTGGCAAGCCTCGGCGTAAAAACACGCACACACGACCGCAGCATTCAGCCAAAGCAGCTTCATAGTGCTTTAACTGGAGGCAGGGCCTTAGATGAAAATCTCGTCGGCAACTCCAGCGATATTTATAACGGGATGGATGTTGATCACACACTGATGTATCCACGAGCAATAACCGAGTTATTTAGTAGCTGCGTTTTATGGCTGCGTGGTTTTCATAACACTCCCTGCAAGATCAGGTCCAAAACAGTCGCCCACAGCTCAAATTGTATCGATACGTTCATCGTTAGAATCTGCCCAAGTAAGTGTAATATACGATGACCTTGACAAATGCGCTGAAAAAAAAGAAATTTGAACGCCGTCTATGATTTTTTTTTGGGGGGGGTGCCTTGTTAACAATCATTGGCGGTTCTTGTGATGGAAGCGGTGATGGAAAACGACTGTCCTTGAGAACTCTGTGGCAATTTAAAAAAAATGTCATCTAGAACACGAACAACAAAGCCCATCGCAGTCGCAGAGTCAGAAATCGATAAGGAAACGGTGTAACGTGAATATCCGACTTCATGAAATGTGGACTCATTGGTAGTACTGCGCACGCGTGAGTACGATACTGTGCTATTTTTAGGATCGTTTCGGGAGAGCTAGAGTGACACGTGCGAGGGATCAACCAATAATAGGGAAATAGGGGTCCGATTTTCATAGGAGTCGGATTTTCATGTGACAACGGCACCGCACCGCGTGCCAAATGAGGCTACATCCGGCGGTATCAAGCATAGAATTCCTCGCAGTATTCACGGCCTGCCAGATAACCTTTACAGGTATTGCAAATGCAATAGGACATACTGTTTCCTTCATACCAGTTTGAAGAATTATTAAAAGTACTGCAACCACCATGCTGTGTCTTTTATAGCATATAGAGCAAAGGATAAGCTTGCGGCTTCAAAGGCTGAACAGTATAACATACAATACCCTTGATAAAATCCAATTTCCAGGGCTGTAGAAAAAAATGAGAGAAAAAAATAGAAAAACCTCATCCACTCACACATTTGAATGATTACTTCAGTTTGTTTGTGTCTTTTGTTTTTAAGATTTCGAAGTCATTACTTTTGTTCTTTGATGGTGGTGACATAACACTAAAACTTTGAACAAACCCTCAACAGATATACGCCTATGTTGTTTATTACCTGTACGCTGTACTTACTCATATTTTAAGAAAATTTCCACGGTGATTCAACTTTCTTTCCCTTATTCATTCAAAATGAACTGGAAAAAAATGCAAAACTGTTCCAAAGCTACCTTTGCATTTTTCAAGACATAGCAACAATTGTCAAGCAATTTGGAGACGTGCGTCCATGATCCCCGCCATGAGCGGATCCCACTTTTCTTATAAACGGCTGTCATTCCATGCAGAGGGAAGTAACATGTTGTTATTCTTTAGCCAGATTCGTTCTATCCAATGTTATTAGCATGGCCGAAAAACAGAGTTTGGCAATTGTTTTATGTTGTGCCACCTTCCTTTTGATCCAAAACGAAGAAATCACGTATTCATTCAACTTCCTCATCAATCGTGTACGTAAGATATTCTTCCACGTCATGTAATTTCAAATTATTGATAAAGCCAATAAAGTAACAAACAGTATAAAATCATTCGCTCCAAAATTGACTGCCAATTTAACTTTACGACAAAAGCAACAGCATTCACGATTAGAGAAGCAAGGGAACAGCATGTTAAATGTGAATAAATAGGCTTGCACTGTTCTTGTTCGCTTATTATAATTATGTTAATGTTATTGTACATACATAATGTGCCAACTTTAAATGGTGATTCACTGCCACATCTAAACTACTGCGAAAAATCAAGTGCGTGCCGAAAACTTTTTACAATTACCTTAAACTACAAAATAAATTGACTGGTAACCTGTCATAGCCATGAGCGAAACGTTTGTGTCATTTTGACACAGAAAAAGTGTGAAATTGACGTTGAAAAATATAAGGCATAAAAGAGCTAGGATTCCGGGTCAATCTGACCAGGGACTGTTTAGAGTATATCTAGCTACTGGCTAGAAGTATTTAGATCCTCCCCCTACAGTCTGATCTCTAGATCTGCCCATAGACCCGCTTCATTCACGGAATCAAAGTGTTGTCTTTTACTCGAGTCAGATTAGGACGCGCTACATCTTTTGTTCGAGACCAACTTGCTTGATGTTTACGTACAAAAAATGGTTGCCTTCATCTACTTCGATTTAAATGTACAACGATTGGTTAAACATTCACCACAACTTTGTGTTAAACGGCTGCCAGACATTTATTCTTTATAAATTGAAATATTTGCAGCCGTTGTCTAGCCGTATGTTCTTCACGTCGGCTTCATTACGGGTGATGTTATTCAACTGACAAATCAACTCTCCGGGGCCGACAGGCTTGAACCTCGTATAGAGAAGTACTTGCTGAATGTCTACGTGCAAAAATATCATTGCGTTCATACTGTGTTGTAAGGTACATCGAATGATTATACCTTCGCCACAGCTTTGTGTTAAGCGGCTGTCATACGCTTAACATTTAGAATTCAAAATATTTGCAGCCGTTGTCCAGCCGTATGTTCTTCACGTCGGCTTTGTTACGGGTGATGTTATTCAACTGACAAATCATCTCTCCGGGGCCGCCTCGTCGCAGATTGAAGGAGCGGCATCGCAGCTCATCCCGGCACGCCGAGCCGCACGCGATGACACCCTTGGCCGAGAACTCCTCCATGACGTGACCGGTGAGGCAGTGGGATGAGGAGCGGGCGTCGGCGTAGCGTTGCAGGCAGGACATCGTGGGCAAAGCAAGCGGAACGAGAGCCTCACAGATGACGGACTTTGGTTCCCAGCAGACATCGTCATCCATGAGACCGTTTTCGTAACGCCACAGATGCATACAATCGATATGACTATGTCCACCACTTGGTTGTCTTGGTGCCCAGTCAAAGAAGTTGCATTCTCCTCCCTCACCAGACTGCATCCACTTGCCTTCCTCCTCTTTGTCATTACATCCGATCCAAAGATCCCCAACTGTAACGATCCCTGTGAACATCTCCCAGATGAACCGATGTTCCTCCAAGGAGTCAGGAACCGCCAAGGCAGCACCCATCTCCGAGCAGGCAGCATCACCCTGGTCCCACGTCACACTCTCGTTCAGGAGCTGATAGCAAGAACCTCCGAATCTCTCCTGGCCGGGTTGGCAAGCCTCGGCGTGAAAATACGCACACATGATCGCAATATTCAGCCAGAGCAGCTTCATCGTGCCTCCTGATCGATGTGTACGTGTTAAAGTTGAACAATCTGATAATTACATAATTAGAGTTTGGTATCATAGCAAATGGAACAACCAATCGTTAGAAAGTTTCACTGCTGAAATACCAAAACGGAGACCTCATGGACCGGCGACAGAGTATGTGATACTTAAATTGGCACGGATCCCTTTTTAATACCAAAACCGTGTTGTTCCATCCAGCAGTAACGTACGTTAATTGCCAAAACGGCTGCGTGGTTTTCATTATTTCAGATTAAGGCCGCATAATGGCTCATGGGCAATCAATATGGCGAAGGTTGCTGTGGAAACGTGACAAAGATTAGATCAAGGTAAACACAAAATCTTAAACGCATCCGAATTTATTGTCGAGAGCTATCGTCTCGGTCTTGCATTGCAAACTACGTGGGCATATGCTGACAATGGATGTAGCTATAGTGATGGACGCCGAGCTCTGGACAATAAACATTTGGATTTCTTATTGCGTGCCAATGAGTCATTAGATAGCTCCGAAAAAAGGTCGTATCGATAGAGCGTGTCCTAACCGAGGTGGTTCGTGTTGTGGCGTGAATTCTAAAACCTTCAAAACGCAAAGCTAATGTTTAGAGTTCCCCCGAAACTAGATGTTGTTTTCAAATTTCTGTTTTCTCGGCTAGCAAAAACATAGTCTGTCGTTTTTGTATCAAACATCAAAGACATCAAACAAACAAAAAATAATTGAGTTGTGGAATATTTGGATACATCAAACGTCGAGTTATTTTCAGCCTGACAAGAACAGGCTTATCATTTTTTGTGCATTAGGCTTTAGATGCAAAAGCAATCCAAAATATTAGCGTATGTTCAAAGGTTGAGAACGTTAAAATCGAGCTTTTTCCCACTAAAATAAAACAATAGAAATTCGGGGAGAAAATGGTGTGAGGATATCATTCGACACTTGGAGGCGCTGTGCATCACACAGACATTAATGTGCCTACTGTGGGGCTATATGTTGCGGCAACATAGGTCCATTGCACGAGCCTTTTACTAAGGGAATAAATGTGTGTTTGGGAGGTATTATAACACTCTGTTTAAGACCGGTTTGAGTCTGGATGGGCGATAATTTCCCCGAGGCGAAGCCGAGGGTAATTATCGCCCATCCAGACTCAAACCGGTCTTAAACAGAGTGTTTAATACCGACCGAACACACATTTATTCCCATTCATAAATACCTTTTCGGTCAAAAAATCAAAACAACTTAAGTACCGGACATTGCTAACTATTTTGCTCAACAATTTTACTTCATGTTGTATCAAACACCCCTCTGACTAAATATGGAATGTCCCTCTACAATTCCTTACCTTATAAGGAGATTGACGCACGCGTCGCACGTACTGCGCGACGTCGTGCAGAATGCACCTGGGGCGTTGTGTTGTGAATTTAGGACTATAAAATATTGACTCACTGGTAGTTTATTGCGCTTGCCTATGTGAGTATTATGAACGTTCAACAAATGAAACGTTAAAAGGCAATTCATTTCATGGGAGTCCAAATTTCATGTGACACTCAAAAAGTGTTTAAGACCAGCTAGCCATGGCCGAGTTCGGGCAAGGACCATTAGTCGACTAGTGGTTGATTTGTGATGTACCTTACGCCTGCGAACTGATAGCAACGTGGGAACGTCTCTAGTCAAACGCTGGTCAAAATGTCATCGCAAAACCTCTGGATCCTGACTCTCTGCTAGCGTTATGAATGCGCGCGGCTAATGGTTACCAGCGAAGCAACCAATCCCGGCAGGCCTTTTCCAAATAGTCGACTAGTGTACGTAGTCAAACACCATCGACTAGACAGAGTTCGGGCAAACACTAGTTAACCATTGGTTAACTAAAGTCCTTGCCCGAACTTGGCCCTCGTATCATCTGTTTAAGACTGGCCACGTGACGGGCTCTCGACCAATAGGAATGCGTAAAGTGTCTTAGGTATTTATGAATGTAGATTAAACCTGCCGACTGGCGTTCCAGTCTTTCACCGAACTCCCTACTTTTTGTAATGATGTCAAAAAGTGTTCACAGACTACATTAAACCATAAGTAGAGTACATAATGCAAGTACTGTGAGAAAAATCAAGAGTCGTGAAGAAATCCACTTTACAATCAAGTTAAACCACCAAATATCTTGGTTGTTATCCTGTCCTACACATGAGCGTAGATTTTTCTGTTGCTAGTGTCATTTTGACCATGAAAAAGTGTCAATTTTAACCCTGTAAACTTTGCGCAGCGTTTACAAAAAACCTTTACAACAACTCGTCAACTGCTGCCCTTTGGGCAGCGATACTTTCCCGCACTACGCAAGACCCTATTCATAGCAATACAACAAAAAGCCACGTGCCAGACAGTGTCCAGACAGTGCACTGGAAAGATAATTGACTGGCGGCTGTGGTATGCAGTTATGAAGGGAGATGACTGTGTCAAGTTACAGGTTTTTGTTGATGTTTCAATGAGACTTGGCAAGAGGCCTGGTCGAAAGTTTGTTGACAAGGCCTGGGTGTAGCCCTGGCTGCAAATTTCATTGAACCAGCTTATTTGGCAAGGGTCGAATAAGGATCAGATGGAAGATGACCGTCATTGGCCCTAAAAAAAAAAATTGTTCAAAAAATTCGGTTACCTGGGGCCCAAAGGGCAGCAGGGCACTCTGCGCAAGGTAAAGCATTCTGTCAAATTACACAGATCCTCTCCTCCATTGTGATCTACGGATCCGCCCATATCCACCTGCTTGATTCATGGAATCATAATCTTGTCTTTCCTTGAGTCTCAACAATAATTGCGTGCATATACTGCAAATAATGTACGTCGAATGGCACGTGCCCCCCTGGAAAACCTAGTGCCCCCCCCCCGAGTGCCCCCCACCCCATCAAATGCTGGTGCCCCCCTATCCTCTGCAAAATTCTGCGCGTTGTTAAAATCATTACCTCAAAAATAGCAATTTCTGGAGATATCTTCAGATCGAATTTAGCATCAAATGTGGCACCATTTAGCATCTAGCCCATCCCCCGTATGCGAAAATTTTTAAAAGGGGAGGGGGGCACCCCTCCCCTTAGACCCCTCCCCCAGGATGGCGATCCGTATCCACCTAAGTGCCCCCATCAAATGCTGGTGCCCCCTGTGCCCCCCAGACTGAAAAGTCTGGTGACGCCACTGGTCGAATGACTATACTTTCGCCACATGCGGCTGTCAAACGTTGAGCAGATCCTCCACCTACAGTTTTGATCTATATCCGCCCATATCCGCCTGCTTGATTCAAATCAAGAAATTAAAATGTCGTCTTTTCTTGAGTGTCGGAACAGGCTGCACCTCCGTACAGAGAACCACTTGCTTGATGTCTATGTACATGTAGAAACAAAATCTTTACGTTTATACTGGATTTAAATGAACACCGAATGGTCACACCTTCGCCACGAATTTTTTGTGTTAAGCGGCTGTCAGACGTGAAACATTTAGAATACGAAATATTTGCAGCCCATGTTCAGCCGTATATTCTTTGCGTCAGCCTCGCTACGGGTGATGTTATTCAACTGGCAAATCATCTCTCCGGGGCCGCCTCGTCGCAGATTGAAGGAGCGGCATCGAGGCTCATCCCGGCACGCTGAGCCGCACGCGATGATACCCTTGACCGAGAACTCCTTGATGACGTGACCGGTGAGGCAGTGTGATGAGGAGCGGGCGTCGGCGTAGCGTTGCAGGCAGGACATCGTGGGCACGGCAAGCGAAATGGGACTCTCACAGATGACGGACCTCGATTAGCCGCAGGCGTTGTCATCCATGAGACCGTTTTGTCCACGCCACAGCTGTATACAATCGCTATTACCACGCGGTTTTCCTGGTGCCCATTTGAAGAAGATGCATTCTCCTCCCCCACTAGACTGCATCCACTTGCCTTCCTCCTCTCTGTAATTACATCCGACCCATAGACTTCCCGCACTAACGTTTCCGGTGAACATCTCCCAGATGAACTGATGTTCCTCCAAGGAGTCAGGAACGGCCAATGCAGCGCCCATCTCCGAACAGGCAGCATTACCCTGGTCCCACGTCATTTTCTCGGTCAGGAGTTGATAGCAAGATCGCCCGAATCTCTCCTGGCCGGGTTGGCAGGCCTCGGCGTAAAAACACGCGCAAATGATAAAACCACTCCATCGAATCAGCTTCATCGTGCAACCTGAATCCGCACGTGTTAACGTTGAACGATCTCGTAGTAAAGTTTCAAGTTTTGCGAAGAGAAATAAAACAGCCGATCGTTAATGCAGCTTTTGAAATGAAAGCCTCGTCGACAACGCCTGTGACTTTTCAAATGGCACGAATCTATACGTAGACCACACGCCGCATTCGATGAGCAATAACAGGAGTTACTTAACTGCCAATGGCTGTGTGATTTCCATTACGCTCTGATGAAGGCCGTAGGTTTGAAAACACGGCACCCATAGGTATTATGGCTGCGTCCATCATCAGTGTGTTCACACGTAGTAGACGAGAGACAATAGCTCCTAAGAAATTTGAATGCCGTGTATTCATTGGGGGGGGGGGCTGGTTGCCTTAATGCTTTGTTCAGTTTCCATACCAACCTTACCCATATTAATTGCCTATTGTGTGTCCATCAGTCACCATTATATTCTTGAAAATGTTTCGATCGAGCGGGCTCTAACCGAAGATGTTCGTGACATGCATGTACTCCATGGAGCGATGCTTTCGAAGCAATGGCAGTATTTACTACAGGTTGTAGGAACAACCACAGGGTGTTGGGCCGTTGTTGACGTTGATTGTTGATTGTTGATGTTAGTATTGATTGTTGATTGTTGATGTTGAAGGTTGAGGATTGAGGGTTGAAAAATAGCGCGTGTAATAATTATACAGAGGATAGTTAAAAAGAATCAGGCGAGTATCTGCATGCGCGTATGCTGCTGTACTGTAAACTTCTCAAGTACAAGTCGTTAAAACAAAACATTAAATAACTCATTCATGTCGTGTTGTGGCGTGAATTCTAAAACCTTCAAAGCGCAAATCTGTAGTTTATAGAGTTTCCCCAAAAGAGATGCTGTTTTCAAATTGTTGTTTTCTCGGCTAGCAGTATCATAGTCTGTCGCTTTTTTATGAGACATCAAACAAAAAATTAGTTGAGTTATGGCACATCTACTTCAAAAAAATTCGAAAAATTTCTGGCCAGACAATAATAGGCTTTTTGTGCATTACGGACGCAATAAGAACCCCAAACTATAAGCATATTTTCAGCAACCGATTTCAAACTCTTCGTAACTTAAGATGTATCGCAGCGCTGTGACGCGTCGTATCTCCTACGATGCGTCGCAGCTGCGACGCGTCCTGTGATCCATTTCACTAAACACGTCGTAAGTGCGAGGCGTCGTATGTGTATTTATAGCACAACTCGGTGACTGTTTTATGTCTCTACTCAGCGTACAGTAAATAGTCGTCTGATATTCAACAAAGAGTCGTCGGATCTCAGCTCGAAATTTGTTAAAACATGGCATGAAAATGGCTTAGAAATGACTCTTCTTATTTTGCGACGTCCACTTGACACGTCTTAACTTGCGACGTGTTTTAAGCCGTTGTCGAAACTTGTGACGCGTTCAACACATCGCAACTTTCGTGAAATGGATGATACGACGCGTCGCAAGTTGCGACGTGTTACACGTCGTAACTCGAGTTGCGACGCGTCGCAGCGCTTCGTGAAATCGGGTGCAGAGGTTGAGAACGTTAAAATAGAAAGTCTACAAGTAGCTTTTTCCCATTTAAATAAAACAATAACAATTAAAAATTGCTCACTCATTTCTTTTTGGAAGGATCTTCAGGCCGTGAAATTTAAAAAAATGGTGTGGGGACATCCTTCGTCGCAACTACTGTGAGAAAAATCAAGAGTCGGACAGAGATCCATTTACAAACAAGTTTAACCACAAAATAGTTTGGGTGTTAACCTGTCGTGCACATAAGTATACATTTTTCTGAAAAAAAGTGTCAATTTCAACCCTGCTAAGCATACTGTCAAATAGAGTCCGTATTCCTGGTCAAACTGAGAAAGTTTTTAGAGTGTATTTAGCTTCTGGTTATAAGTCTCCAGATCCTCCCCGACAATTTGATCTCTAGATGCGCCCATATCCTACTCATTGATCCAAGGAATCTTAATAATGTCTTTTTTTTTAGTCTCAAAAATGATTGCGTTCATAAAATTATATTGTGAATAAAATGACTATACTTTTGCCTTAACTTTGTGTTATGCGGCTGTCAGACGTTGGGCAGATCCTCCACCAACAGTCTGATCTCTAGATCCGCCCCTATCCGCCTGCTTGATTCAAGGAATCAAAATGGTGTCTTTTCTCGAGTGTCAGCACAGGCTGCATCTTTCGTCAGCGTACTACTTGCTTGATGTCTATGTAATAAAAAAATCATTATGTGTGTACTGCGATTTAAATGTAGACCAAATGATTATACCTTCGCCACAATGTTTGTGTTAAGCGGCTGTCAGACGTAGGGATATAGGGATAGGAGAAGCACAATGATGTGCCCCCTAGTCCTTGGCAGACCCAAAATAGCCCGGTGCTGATAGGGTTACCGGTTCCACCTTTGTAGTTGGTGCCTGGGTTTTTTTAATCAACTTGTATTTCATTGTTTAGTGTTTGCTATATTGTTTTAGAGCATCGCAGTCCATATTTGAGGAGGGGGGGGGGGGGCTACAACGATAAGAGCATAACGTTGTAACTTAGCAAAACCTTAATTGATGCCAATTAACGATCTCTTCAATTATAATATTTTTGAGAAAAAAAACACACACAACCTTCTTTCAATCCCTCGGCGATTCAACTCTGCTTTACTCAAACTTTTAGGAACTAAAAAATGCAAATACTATACAAGACCTATATACTTTTGCATTGTCCAAGAGATAGCAACAATTGCCAAGCAATTTGGATTCGAACGTCCATGATCACCGCCATGTTGTCTAGTTCGTTTTGAAGACGGTACGCTAAGCTCGATTTTATCACGTAGAACTGTTCCAACTTTCTTAATATAAAGAATCAGTTTACGTAGAAGGAATTAAAATGTTTGATAATTATTATTTTAATAGCCAGATTCAGCACGGACGATTTTTTTTTTTGGCCAGCTTCCTTTTGATTCAAACGAAGAAATATCTTAATTTGATATGAAGAAACATCCGTCATTCACTAAACGTCCATATCAGTCGTTTCTGCTTAATTCCAAAATAACGATCAAACTAACAACTAAACAAACCCCCGCCATGTTGTCAAGTTCGTTTTCTAGACTGTGCGCTTGGCCTGATTTTATTTAGAACTGATACCATGTTTTATATAAGGAAATCAGTCCATGAAGAAGGAAGTAATATTTTAGGGTTTTTTTAATAGCCATAGATTCATTCTGTTCAATGTTATTTGCACGGCTTGGCCGAAAAACAGAGTTCGCCATTTTTGTTGTTCCCAGCTTCCTTTTGATCCAAATTAAGAAATCTCGAAATCTCATGATTTGTCACATCATGGGTCTGTTTTTCCCATGGAGGACAGTAGTGGATATATTTGACAAATCAGCAGGACAGAAAATTAAACTCCGGACGGCAAAATGTGCATGATCAAGACAAAATACTATTTAATTACGACAAATAAATATATTAAACAAACGGAAATTTACTATGTACAAATTATTTCAATTGAATTATGCCACTATATGGATTACTTATACTTTGAGTGACGGATACTCAACTATATCATGGCATTATAAGGATCCTGTATTAAGTGTCATCCAATACCCCAAAACAAATGCAATCAACCCCCTAAACAGTCACTGTTCAAACCCTTTTGAAGGACTTGCTGCGTTCAAAGTTCACACTTGTGACACGGGTGGTCAATTTGGAGTACCAGTCACACACAATATCCCTCCGGCGTTTTGACGGTCCCAATAAGGCGGAGAAACTCCGGGCTTGGGGAACTTGGGTGACTTCTCTGGGCCTTGGAATCTGGCTTGATGCTTGACGGTCCACACAGGATTCGGTTCCGAATATTCCTCCGGACTCTCCCAGTAGACCTTGAGTCTTGGGAGTTGGCTAAATCTTGTTCACACAGAACTATCTGGTTCACCAAGAACCTAAGAATTCTCTATTCCCACAGGGAAAGCCCTTTAAAGAAAAAAGTCAAACACTTTTCCACTAAAACCCATTCAATGTGAGTTGAATCGAATTACACTATTTCCCTCCCATGCATGTACATCATAGGGTAATTTCTTTGGTCAAATTTTCCTTAACCAAACTCAAGTTTCTTGAGAAATCTACCTCCGAAAGAAATCACTTACAATTCACTTATAATAAAAAGAAATAAGCCATTTATAATGAAAGTAAATATCACCTAATAAAATAAACTTACAGTTTTGGAGAACTGGCTCTGGCTTGGCTTGAGGGCCACGCCCTATGTACAATACACGCAGTATTATGTACAGCACCACACAGGTTTGACTACCCATGCATACACCACACAGGCTGAGATGGTAGTGCCTATCAGCACACATACCTGGGTATGCCTTGAAACCCAAAATCACTCAAGCATTGATTTAATTTACATAACACTACTCTCTGCATGCTTTCTTTGAATAACTTACTACACTCTCGGTGCTGTGGGGGTTTTATAATAAAAAAGCAAAAAAAAAAAAAAGTCTATATATTACTCCTTGACTTGAACAAACCCAATGATAAATACAAAAATTGAAACATTATTTAAAAATATAAATCACACCTTGTGACATCAGCCCCCCACTTAAGAGGATAAACACCATTTATCATCATCTCTGGAAATCAGTAATTTTCAGAACTTGTCACATACTAGTGTCTACATGTATTTACATTGTACATCTGCTGAGGAAGTCTGGCCCTACATTTTGTGAACCTTTAATCGCTCTAATGATGAACCTATATGGTTGCAGGCTGAGGGCCCACCTCATCACTCGATTGTTGTTAACCTTGGCTTTGGTTAAGTATGACAATGGGTGATGGTCTGTCTCCAATACGAACTCTCTGCCATACAAATATATGTGAAATTTGGAGATCGCCCAAACAAGCGCGAGACATTCTCGTTCAATTGTCGAGTACGCGCGTTCACGCGGCAGCAGCTTCCTACTCGCATAGCTTACTGGGTGCTTTGTACCATCGCACTCTTGCATCAGAACTGCGCCTATTCCTACATCAGAGGCGTCTGCCGCAAGAATATAGGGCTTATCAGGATCTGGAAGACTCAGAATAGGCTCTGATTCTAGACGGGATTTCAGAGTTCTGAATGATTGCTCTTGCGATGCTCCCCATTGCACACTATTTGGTGCACCTTTTCTGGTCAGGTCAGTCAACGGGGCAGCAATGGCGGCAAAATTAGGCACAAATTTCCGGTAGTAACTCAGCAGTCCTATGAATGATCTTACTTCTTTCTTACTCACCGGTCTCACAGCATGAACTATCTGTTCCACCTTGCCTGGTCTTGGTCTCAGCACTCCATTTCCAACGATGTGACCTAGAAATTCAAGAGATTTGCAACCAATGTAACACTTTGAAGGTCGTGCCGTCAACCCTGCTGCTTGCAATCTTTGCAGAACTTCCTTCAGTACCTGTAGATGTCTAACCCATGTATCTGTATAAATCAAAACATCATCAATATAATTAATGACATGTTCTTGTCCTTGTAACAGCTTTCTCATCATCCTAGAGAAGAGCGCTGGAGCGTTCACCATGCCAAATGGCAACACTCTAAACTGGTACAACCCTTCAGCTGTCACAAATGCTGTCTTCTTCTTGTCCTCTTCTGCAATCGGCACCTGCCAATACCCTTTAGATAAATCTAATTTGGAAAAGAACTTTCCTGTCCCAAGCCTTGCCATCAGATCATCAGCATTCGGGATGGGCTCCGGATCGAAAACAGTGATGTTGTTTATCTTCCTGTAATCAATGCAAAAACGATTAGAGCCATCGGGTTTTCTTACCAAAACTATGGGAGAAGCGTAAGGTGACTCCGAATGTTCAATGACTCCTAATTTCAGCATTGAGTCGATCTCTTTCTTGATGACTTCACGCGTAGCTTGGGGTGTGGGGTAGGGTTTTGACCTTATGGGAACATCTGTGGTAAGATGAACTGTATGTTCAATAATGTGAGTCTTACCTGGCAAATCAGTGAGAACCGGTGTGTACCGCTGCAGAATTTCATCAACATCGGCTCTTTGAGCATCGTCCAAGTTTTCCCCAAGATGAACATCACTCATGTCTTCCTTTGCCTCTACCGGCGGGAGAACAACTTCATCCAACCCATCTTCCTCATCTGGATCCTCCACAACAAACCCAACTCCTGCCATAGCCAAAACCTCAACCTGGGTGACTTCATCAGACCAACCTCGTTCCACGTACAGCTTTAAGAGGTTGGCATGGTAGGTCCGTTCTTTGTCTCTTACCTGAATCACGTAGTCATGCTTCGCAACTTGTCTCACTACCGGGTATGGACCTGTCCACTGCATTAACAGCTTGTTGTGATCAGTTGGTCTCAAAATAAGAACCCTGTCTCCTGCTCTAAATCGCCTATCACGGGCCTTGGCATTGTAGTACCTCCGGTACCGTTTTGACGCCTTCGCCAATTCATCACTTGCCAGCTCACAGGTAGACTGCAATCTCTCACGCAGATCAACAACATACTGGTAGGTAGTTTTGATGTCTTCATCTACCGTGTCCTCTGACCAGATATCCTGTAGGATGGAGAGAGGTCCCTTCACCGACCTGCCGTACATCAGCTCAAAGGGAGAAAATCCTAAGCTTTCTTGTGGAGCCTCTCGGTACGCAAACAACAACGCCGGAAGAAACCTGTCCCAATCCTTTGGCCTTTCTGCACACATCCGTCGCAGCATTTTCTTCAAGGTAGCGTTAAATCGCTCAACTAAGCCATTGCAAATGGGATGATAGGGGGTCGTAGTGAGCTGCTTGATCGTCAGTAGTCTTCCCACTTCCCTCATGACCTCAGATGTAAACTGGGTTCCCATATCTGTCAGTACCTCTTGTGGAATCCCCAACCATGAATATACCTCCAGCAAGGCTTCCGCCACTCTCTCAGACTCTATTCGAGGAAGAGCTACAGCCTCGGGGTACCGCGTTGCATAATCCACCACCACCAAAATCGCGGTGTTGGTGGTTCGAGCCCCAGGTTGTCATCTGCGACATTTTGATTTTTCGACAGAGTGGAGGGGGTGGGGTGAGGGATTGATGACGACACGTGACTTTTAACGTCACCACCCTTTGCAACCTGAGGTTCATATATATTATATTTCGAAACATTTCAAGTGCAAGCCGGTAGCTCAGTCGGTATAGTGCCATTCTCAGATCTTCAATCGCGGGGTTGGTGGTTCGAGGCCCAGGTTGTCATCTGCGACATTTATTTTTTTTCAACAGTGCGGAGGAAGCGGGGTGAGGGATTGATGACGACACGTGACTTTTGACGTCACCACCCTTTGCAACCTGAAGTTCATATATATTATATTTCAAAACCTTTTAAGTGCGAGACGATGGCTCAGTCGGTAGAGTGCCATTCTCAGATCTTCAATTGCGGGGTTGGTGGTTAAAGCCCCAGGTTGTCTTTTGCGACATTTTTTTTTCGACAGAGCGGAGGGGGCAGGGTGAGGGATTGATGACGACACATGACTTTTGACGTCACCACCCTTTGCAACCTGATGTTCATATATATTATAATTTCAAAACATTTCAAGTGCGAGCCGGTAGCTCAGTCGGTGGAGTGCCATTCTCAGATATTCAATCGCGGGGTTGGTGGTTCGAGCCCCACGTTGTCATCTGCGACATTTTCTTTTTTCCACAGAGCGGAGGGGGCGGGGTGAGGGATTGATGACGACACGTGACTTTTGACGTCACCACCCTTTGCAACCTGAGGTTCATATTTATTATATTTCAAAACATTTCAAGTGCAAGCCGGTAGCTCAGTCGGTAGAGTGCCATTCTCAGATCTTCAATCGCGGGGTTGGTGGTTCGAGCCCCACGTTGTCATCTGCGACAATTAGTTTTTTTCGACACAGCGGAGGGGGCAGGGTGAGGGATTGATGACGACACATGACTTTTGACGTCACCACCCTTTGCAACCTGAGGTTCACATATATTATAAATTCAAAACATTTCAAGTGCGAGCCGGTAGCTCAGTCGGTAGAGTGCAATTCTCAGTTATTCAATCGCGGGGTTGGTGGTTGGAGCCCCAGGTTGTTATTTGCGACATTTTTTTTTTTCGACAGAGCGGAGGGGGCGGGGTGAGGGATTGATGACGACACGTGACTTTTGACGTCACCACCCTTTGCAACCTGAGGTTCATATATATTATACTTCAAACATTTCAAGTGCGAGCCGGTAGCTCAGTCGGTATAGTGCCATTCTCAGATCTTCAATTGCGGGGTTGGTGGTTCAAGCCCAAGGTTGTCATTTGCGACATTTTATTTTTCGACAGAGTGGAGGGGGCAGGGTGAGGGATTGATGACGAAACATGACTTTTGACGTCACCACCCTTTGCAACCTGAGGTTCATATATATTATAAATTCAAAACATTTCAAGTGCGAGCCGGTAGCTCAGTCGGTGGAGTGCCATTCTCAGATATTCAATTGCGGGGTTGGTGGTTCGAGCCCCAGGTTGTCACGTGCGGCATTTATGTTTTTTTCGACATAGCGGAGAGGGCGGGGTGAGGGATTGATGACGACACGTGACTTTTGACGTCACCACCCTTTGCAACCTGAGGTTCATATTTATTATATTTCAAAACATTTCAAGTGCAAGCCGGTAGGTCAGTCGGTAGTGTGCCATTCTCAGATCTTCAATCGCGGGGTTGGTGGTTCGAGCCCCAGGTTGTTATTTGCGACATTTATTTTTTTTTTCGACAGAGCGGAGGGGGCGGGGTGAGGGATTGATGACGACACGTGACTTTTGACGTCACCACCCTTTGCAACCTGAGGTTCATATATATTATACTTCAAACATTTCAAGTGCGAGCCGGTAGCTCAGTCGGTAGAGTGCCATTCTCAGATCTTCAATCGCGGGGTTGGTGGTTCGAGCCCCCGGTTGTCATCTGCGACATTTATTTTTTTTCAACAGAGCGGAGGAAGCGGGGTGAGGGATTGATGACGAAACGTGACTTTTGACGTCACCACCCTTTGCAACCTGAGGTTCATATATATTAACAATTCAAAACATTTCAAGTGCGAGCCGGTAGCTCAGTCGGTGGAGTGCCATTCTCAGATATTCAATCGCGGGGTTGGTGGTTCAAGCCCAAGGTTGTCATTTGCGACATTTTTTTTTTCGACAGAGTGGAAGGGGCAGGGTGAGGGATTGATGACGACACATGACTTTTGACGTCACCACCCTTTGCAACCTGAGGTTCATATATATTATAAATTCAAAACATTTCAAGTGCGAGCCGGTAGCTCAGTCGGTGAAGTGCCATTCTCAGATATTCAATCGCGGGGTTGGTGGTTCGAGCCCCACGTTGTCATCTGCGAATTTTTTTTTTTTCGACAGAGCTGAGGGGGCGGGGTGAGGGATTGATGACGACACGTGACTTTTGACGTCACCACCCTTTGCAACCTGAGGTTCATATTTATTATATTTCAAAACATTTCAAGTGCAAGCCGGTAGCTCAGTCGGTAGTGTGCCATTCTCAGATCTTCAATCGCGGGGTTGGTGGTTCGAGCCCCACGTTGTCATCTGCGACATTTTGTTTTTTCGACAGAGCGGAGGGGGCGGGGTGAGGGATTGATGACGACACGTGACTTTTGACGTCACCACCCTTTGCAACCTGAGGTTCATATATATTATATTTCAAAACATTTCAAGTGCGAGCCGGTAGCTCAGTCGGTAGAGTGCCATTCTCAGATCTTCAATCGCGGGGTTGGTGGTTCGAGCCCCAGGTTGTTATTTGCGACATTTATTTTTTTTTTCGACAGAGCGGAGGGGGCGGGGTGAGGGATTGATGACGACACGTGACTTTTGACGTCACCACCCTTTGCAACCTGAGGTTCATATATATTATACTTCAAACATTTCAAGTGCGAGCCGGTAGCTCAGTCGGTAGAGTGCCATTCTCAGATATTCAATCGCGGGGTTGGTGGTTCGAGCCTCACGTTGTGATCTGCGACCTTTTGTTTTTTCGACAGAGCGGAGGGGGCGGGGTGAGGGATTGATGACGAAACGTGACTTTTGACGTCACCGACCTTTGCAACCTGAGGTTCATATTTATTATATTTCAAAACATTTCATTTGCAAGCCGGTAGCTCAGTCGGTGGAGTGCCATTCTCAGATATTCAATCGCGGGGTTGGTGGTTCGAGCCCCAAGTTGTCATGTGCGACATTTATTTTTTTTCAACAGAGCGTAAAAAGCGGGGTGAGGGATTGATAACGAACCGTGACTTTTGACGTCACCACCCTTTGCAACCTGAGGTTCACATATATTATATTTCAAAACATTTCAAGTGCGAGCCGGTAGCTCAGTCGGTAGAGTGCCATTCTCAGATATTCAATCGCGGGGTTGGTGGTTCGAGCCCCAGGTTGTTATTTGCGACATTTTTTTTTTCGACAGAGTGGAGGGGGCAGGGTGAGGGATTGATGACGACACGTGACTTTTGACGTCACCACCCTTTGCAACCTGAGGTTCATATATATTATACTTCAAACATTTCAAGTGCGAGCCGGTAGCTCAGTCGGTAGAGTGCCATTCTCAGATCTTCAATCGCGGGGTTGGT
This sequence comes from Patiria pectinifera, assembly GCA_029964075.1. Taxonomy (NCBI): domain Eukaryota; kingdom Metazoa; phylum Echinodermata; class Asteroidea; order Valvatida; family Asterinidae; genus Patiria; species Patiria pectinifera. Next base: position 16,711,545 of record CM057131.1, on the reverse strand, counting down.
GGTTCGAGCCCCACGTTGTCATCTGCGACATTTATTTTTTTTCAACAGAGCGGAGGAAGCGGGGTGAGGGATTGATGACGAAACGTGACTTTTGACGTCACCACCCTTTGCAACCTGAGGTTCATATATATTAAAAATTCAAAACATTTCAAGTGCGAGCCGGTAGCTCAGTCGGTGGAGTGCCATTCTCAGATATTCAATCGCGGGGTTGGTGGTTCGAGCCCCACGTTGTCATCTGCGACATTTTGTTTTTTCGACAGAGCGGAGGGGGCGGGGTGAGGGATTGATGACGACACGTGACTTTTGACGTCACCACCCTTTGCAACCTGAGGTTCATATTTATTATATTTCAAAACATTTCAAGTGCAAGCCGGTAGCTCAGTCGGTAGTGTGCCATTCTCAGATCTTCAATCGCGGGGTTGGTGGTTCGAGCCCCAGGTTGTCATCTGCGACATTTTGTTTTTTCGACAGAGGGGTGGGGTGAGGGATTGATGACGACACGTGACTTTTGACGTCACCACCCTTTGCAACCTGAGGTTCATATATATTAAAATTCAAAACATTTCAAGTGCAAGCCGGTAGCTCAGTCGGTGGAGTGCCATTCTCAGATCTTCAATCGCGGGGTTGGTGGTTCGAGCCCCAGGTTGTTATTTGCGACATTTATTTTTTTTTTCGACAGAGCGGAGGGGGCGGGGTGAGGGATTGATGACGACACGTGACTTTTGACGTCACCACCCTTTGCAACCTGAGGTTCACATATATTATATTTCAAAACATTTCAAGTGCGAGCCGGTAGCTCAGTCGGTGGAGTGCCATTCTCAGATATTCAATCGCGGGGTTGGTGGTTCGAGCCCCACGTTGTCATCTGCGACAATTAGTTTTTTTTAGACAGAGAGGAGGGGGCGGGGTGAGGGATTGATGACGACACGTGACTTTTGACGTCACCACCCTTTGCAACCTGAAGTTCATATATATTATATTTCAAAACCTTTCAAGTGCGAGACGATAGCTCAGTCGGTAGAGTGCCATTCTCAGATCTTCAATTGCGGGGTTGGTGGTTCAAGCCCAAGGTTGTCATTTGCGACATTTTTTTTTTCGACAGAGTGGAGGGGGCAGGGTGAGGGATTGATGACGACACATGACTTTTGACGTCACCACCCTTTGCAACCTGAGGTTCATATATATTATAAATTCAAAACATTTCAAGTGCGAGCCGGTAGCTCAGTCGGTGAAGTGCCATTCTCAGATATTCAATCGCGGGGTTGGTGGTTCGAGCCCCACGTTGTCATCTGCGAATTTTTTTTTTTTCGACAGAGCTGAGGGGGCGGGGTGAGGGATTGATGACGACACGTGACTTTTGACGTCACCACCCTTTGCAACCTGAGGTTCATATTTATTATATTTCAAAACATTTCAAGTGCGAGCCGGTAGCTCAGTCGGTAGAGTGCCATTCTCAGATCTTCAATCGCGGGGTTGGTGGTTCGAGCCCCAGGTTGTCATCTGCGACATTTATTTTTTTTCAACAGAGCGGAGGAAGCGGGGTGAGGGATTGATGACGAAACGTGACTTTTGACGTCACCACCCTTTGCAACCTGAGGTTCATATATATTAAAAATTCAAAACATTTCAAGTGCGAGCCGGTAGCTCAGTCGGTGGAGTGCCATTCTCAGATATTCAATCGCGGGGTTGGTGGTTCGAGCCCCACGTTGTCATCTGCGACATTTATTTTTTTTTTCGACAGAGCGGAGGGGGCGGGGTGAGGGATTGATGACGACACGTGACTTTTGACGTCACCACCCTTTGCAACCTGAGGTTCATATTTATTATATTTCAAAACATTTCAAGTGCGAGCCGGTAGCTCAGTCGGTGAAGTGCCATTCTCAGATATTCAATCGCGGGGTTGGTGGTTCGAGCCCCACGTTGTCATCTGCGAATTTTTTTTTTCGACAGAGCTGAGGGGGCGGGGTGAGGGATTGATGACGACACGTGACTTTTGACGTCACCACCCTTTGCAACCTGAGGTTCATATTTATTATATTTCAAAACATTTCAAGTGCAAGCCGGTAGCTCAGTCGGTGAAGTGCCATTCTCAGATATTCAATCGCGGGGTTGGTGGTTCAAGCCCAAGGTTGTCATTTGCGACATTTTTTTTCGACAGAGTGGAGGGGGCGGTGTGAGGGATTGATGACGACACGTGACTTTTGACGTCACCACCCTTTGCAACCTGAGGTTCATATTTATTATATTTCAAAACATTTCAAGTGCAAGCCGGTAGCTCAGTCGGTAGTGTGCCATTCTCAGATCTTCAATCGCGGGGTTGGTGGTTCGAGCCCCAGGTTGTTATTTGCGACATTTATTTTTTTTTTCGACAGAGCGGAGGGGGCGGGGTGAGGGATTGATGACGACACGTGACTTTTGACGTCACCACCCTTTGCAACCTGAGGTTCATATATATTATACTTCAAACATTTCAAGTGCGAGCCGGTAGCTCAGTCGGTAGAGTGCCATTCTCAGATATTCAATCGCGGGGTTGGTGGTTCGAGCCCCACGTTGTCATCTGCGAATTTTTTTTTTTTCGACAGAGCTGAGGGGGCGGGGTGAGGGATTGATGACGACACGTGACTTTTGACGTCACCACCCTTTGCAACCTGAGGTTCATATTTATTATATTTCAAAACATTTCAAGTGCAAGCCGGTAGCTCAGTCGGTAGTGTGCCATTCTCAGATCTTCAATCGCGGGGTTGGTGGTTCGAGCCCCAAGTTGTCATGTGCGATATTTATTTTTTTTTTCGACAGAGCGGAGGGGGCGGGGTGAGGGATTGATGACGACACGTGACTTTTGACGTCACCACCCTTTGCAACCTGAGGTTCATATATATTATACTTCAAACATTTCAAGTGCGAGCCGGTAGCTCAGTCGGTAGAGAGCCATTCTCAGATCTTCAATCGCGGGGTTGATGGTTCGAGCCCCAGGTTGTTATTTGCGACATTTATTTTTTTTCAACAGAGCGGAGGAAGCGGGGTGAGGGATTGATGACGACACGTGACTTTTGACGTCACCACCCTTTGCAACCTGAAGTTCATATATATTATATTTCAAAACCTTTCAAGTGCGAGCCGGTAGCTCAGTCGGTAGAGTGCAATTCTCAGATCTTCAATCGCGGGGTTGGTGGTTCGAGCCCCACGTTGTCATATGCGACATTTTGTTTTTTCGACAGAGCGGAGGGGGCGGGGTGAGGGATTGATGACGACACGTGACTTTTGACGTCACCGACCTTTGCAACCTGAGGTTCATATATATTATAAATTCAAAACATTTCAAGTGCGAGCCGGTAGCTCAGTCGGTGAAGTGCCATTCTCAGATATTCAATCGCGGGGTTGGTGGTTCGAGCCCCAGGTTGTCATCTGCGACATTTTGTTTTTTCGACAGAGTGGAGGGGGTGGGGTGAGGGATTGATGACGACACGTGACTTTTGACGTCACCACCCTTTGCAACCTGAGGTTCATATATATTATATTTCAAAACATTTCAAGTGCAAGCCGGTAGCTCAGTCGGTAGAGTGCCATTCTCAGATCTTCAATCGCGGGGTTGGTGGTTCGAGCCCCAGGTTGTTATTTGCGACATTTTTTTTTTTTCGACAGAGCGGAGGGGGCGGGGTGAGGGATTGATGACGACACGTGACTTTTGACGTCACCACCCTTTGCAACCTGAGGTTCATATATATTATACTTCAAACATTTCAAGTGCGAGCCGGTAGCTCAGTCGGTAGAGTGCCATTCTCAGATCTTCAATCGCGGGGTTGGTGGTTCGAGCCCCAGGTTGTTATTTGCGACATTTATTTTTTTTCAACAGAGCGGAGGAAGCGGGGTGAGGGATTGATGACGAAACGTGACTTTTGACGTCACCACCCTTTGCAACCTGAGGTTCATATATATTAAAAATTCAAAACATTTCAAGTGCGAGCCGGTAGCTCAGTCGGTGGAGTGCCATTCTCAGATATTCAATCGCGGGGTTGGTGGTTCGAGCCTCACGTTGTGATCTGCGACCTTTTGTTTTTTCGACAGAGCGGAGGGGGCGGGGTGAGGGATTGATGACGAAACGTGACTTTTGACGTCACCGACCTTTGCAACCTGAGGTTCATATTTATTATATTTCAAAACATTTCATTTGCAAGCCGGTAGCTCAGTCGGTGGAGTGCCATTCTCAGATATTCAATCGCGGGGTTGGTGGTTCGAGCCCCACGTTGTCATCTGCGACATTTATTTTTTTTCAACAGAGCGGAGGAAGCGGGGTGAGGGATTGATAACGAACCGTGACTTTTGACGTCACCACCCTTTGCAACCTGAGGTTCACATATATTATATTTCAAAACATTTCAAGTGCGAGCCGGTAGCTCAGTCGGTAGAGTGCCATTCTCAGATATTCAATCGCGGGGTTGGTGGTTCGAGCCCCACGTTGTCATCTGCGACAATTAGTTTTTTTTAGACAGAGAGGAGGGGGCGGGGTGAGGGATTGATGACGACACGTGACTTTTGACGTCACCACCCTTTGCAACCTGAGGTTCATATATATTATATTTCAAAACATTTCAAGTGCGAGCCGGTAGCTCAGTCGGTAGAGTGCCATTCTCAGATCTTCAATCGCGGGGTTGGTGGTTCGAGCCCCAGGTTGTCATCTGCGACATTTATTTTTTTTCAACAGAGCGGAGGAAGCGGGGTGAGGGATTGATGACGAAACGTGACTTTTGACGTCACCACCCTTTGCAACCTGAGGTTCATATATATTAAAAATTCAAAACATTTCAAGTGCGAGCCGGTAGCTCAGTCGGTGGAGTGCCATTCTCAGATATTCAATCGCGGGGTTGGTGGTTCGAGCCCCACGTTGTGATCTGCGACCTTTTGTTTTTTCGACAGAGCGGAGGGGGCGGGGTGAGGGATTGATGACGACACGTGACTTTTGACGTCACCACCCTTTGCAACCTGAGGTTCATATTTATTATATTTCAAAACATTTCAAGTGCAAGCCGGTAGCTCAGTCGGTAGAGTGCCATTCTCAGATCTTCAATCGCGGGGTTGGTGGTTCGAGCCCCAGGTTGTCATCTGCGACATTTTTTTTTTTCGACAGAGCGGAGGGGGCGGGGTGAGGGATTGATGACGACACGTGACTTTTGACGTCACCACCCTTTGCAACCTGAGGTTCATATATATTATATTTCAAAACATTTCAAGTGCAAGCCGGTAGCTCAGTCGGTATAGTTCCATTCTCAGATCTTCAATCGCGGGGTTGGTGGTTCGAGCCCCAGGTTGTTATTTGCGACATTTTTTTTTTCGACAGAGCGGAGGGGGCGGGGTGAGGGATTGATGACGACACGTGACTTTTGACGTCACCACCCTTTGCAACCTGAGGTTCATATATATTATACTTCAAACATTTCAAGTGCGAGCCGGTAGCTCAGTCGGTAGAGTGCCATTCTCAGATCTTCAATCGCGGGGTTGGTGGTTCGAGCCCCAGGTTGTCATCTGCGACATTTATTTTTTTTCAACAGAGCGGAGGAAGCGGGGTGAGGGATTGATGACGAAACGTGACTTTTGACGTCACCACCCTTTGCAACCTGAGGTTCATATTTATTATATTTCAAAACATTTCAAGTGCGAGCCGGTAGCTCAGTCGGTGAAGTGCCATTCTCAGATATTCAATCGCGGGGTTGGTGGTTCGAGCCCCACGTTGTGATCTGCGACCTTTTGTTTTTTCGACAGAGCGGAGGGGGCGGGGTGAGGGATTGATGACGACACGTGACTTTTGACGTCACCACCCTTTGCAACCTGAGGTTCATATTTATTATATTTCAAAACATTTCAAGTGCAAGCCGGTAGCTCAGTCGGTAGAGTGCCATTCTCAGATCTTCAATCGCGGGGTTGGTGGTTCGAGCCCCAGGTTGTCATCTGCGACATTTTTTTTTTCGACAGAGCGGAGGGGGCAGGGTGAGGGATTGATGACGACACATGACTTTTGACGTCACCACCCTTTGCAACCTGAGGTTCATATATATTATATTTCAAAACATTTCAAGTGCGAGCCGGTAGCTCAGTCGGTAGAGTGCCATTCTCAGATCTTCAATCGCGGGGTTGGTGGTTCGAGCCCCAGGTTGTTATTTGCGACATTTATTTTTTTTCAACAGAGCGGAGGAAGCGGGGTGAGGGATTGATGACGACACGTGACTTTTGACGTCACCACCCTTTGCAACCTGAGGTTCATATATATTATACTTCAAACATTTCAAGTGCGAGCCGGTAGCTCAGTCGGTGGAGTGTCATTCTCAGATATTCAATCGCGGGGTTGGTGGTTCGAGCCCCACGTTGTCATCTGCGACATTTTGTTTTTTCGACAGAGCGGAGGGGGTGGGGTGAGGGATTGATGACGAAACGTGACTTTTGACGTCACCGACCTTTGCAACCTGAGGTTCATATTTATTATATTTCAAAACATTTCAAGTGCGAGCCGGTAGCTCAGTCGGTAGAGTGCCATTCTTCGATCGTCAGTTTTGGGTTTTTTTGCCCTTCTTCGTTGACATTTACTCTTCAAAGTGAGTACATATATTCTATTGAGACCATAGACACTTTGAGTGCAATCTTTGGAACTTCACGAATTGCTAAAGAGGCATTTGGCCTTGCTTTTGCTCGGCCAACTGTCCTTCTTCAAGATGGCGTCGGCGTTTCGATCCACGCTTAAGCGCCCAAACACAATCAGGTTCATTGTTCGACAGAACAAACCGACAGCATTCCAAGTCCATAGATCGGTTTGTCGTGAAATCCATGATGACAACGGTGTAAAGTGCATTGCCGAGTTAGACACCGGATGGTTTAATGTTACCTGTGCGAATGACAGATATGCAGAGATTCTCGCTCAAGATGGGATCCTGCTGAATGGAGTTTTGGTTCAGTGTGAAAGAGCTGATGTCTTGAGCTCGGTCGTCGTATACGTCAAGGCACCATACGAGATGAATGACGACGTTGTAGTCAACGCTCTTCTGCCATATGGGACTGTCGTTAATGTTAAACGACAACACCATGATTTCAACTCAGGGATTGAAAATGGGGTCAGAAGCTTGCTAATCAAACACGTTAAGAAGCCTATCCCCAGCTACATCAAGGTTGGCAGTTTCAATCTACCGGTTCGTCATCGCGGTCAGGAGAAAACTTGCAGGATTTGCAGAAAGCCCGGACATATTGCCAGGGAATGTGAAATGAGGGGCCGGTGTTTCATCTGCGGCTCCCTTGATCACCGAGCTGAAATGCATGAAAAACTGCATGAACTACAGAGAATGCCTCCAGTAAGTCAAGTGATCCATGATCACTCATACGGTGCACCGGACGGGAGTGACAGCGAACCGGAAACGAATGATGCTCAAGTAATTGACGGGGGTACTTTAGTAATACCTGCAGAAGGGCCCGAAGAGGAAAGCCAGGAGGCAACAGAGACGGAGGTGATGGATGCGGAGGGTGACACAGAAGTACCTGAAGGAGAGTCAGAGGAGAAAAGTCAGGAGGCAACAACGCCCGAGGTGATGGATGCGGATGGTGACACAGAAGTACTTGATGAAGAGCTTGAGGAGAAAAGCCAGGATGGAACAACGCCGGAAGTGATGGATGCGGACGGAGACACCCAGTCCCAAGAAAGAGTTAGCCCCCAACAAAAGCCCCCGACCTTCTGGGATGAAGCCGTGCAGCAGGAGCGCCTAAAACGTAAGAGGAACGATGACGAGGCAAGTCCAGAAAAGAAGGTCCCTAGAGAGGAGGAAGAAAGCATGGACACAACATCGGTACCAGATGGAAAAGAACAGCCTGGAAAAAAGAAAGAAGTGATGATGATGAACTCTCGGCATCGGGAACTGAAAGAGTCATATCGAAGGAACAATCGGGAGACCAACATTCAAAGGAGCAAGAAAAGAATGCAAAGGGCCGTACGCCTGACAAGCAGGAAACTGTTCGACGACAAAGAAGAAGAAAGAACTCCAAGGAAAACTCACCCCAGCCGGTTGATGGTCACACAGCAAAAGAACGTAGTCCTGCTAAAGGTCGTGGTAGAGGCAGAGGTCAGTCTCCAAATTAGAAACTGAATAAGGTTTTTTTTCCGCCTTCTCGAATTACGCTATTAATATTATTTTGCTGATGAGTTTCTTGAATGCTTTGTCCGTTGTGACCATGAACGTTAATGGCATCAGGGACCTTAAAAAAAGGGAGGCTCTTTTTGACGGTTTTGTTCGAAGAAAGTTTAATATTGTTTGCATTCAGGAAACTCATAGCAATAGCGCCGATGAACATATTTGGCGCAAAAGTTGGGAAGGCGAAATTGTCTTCAGCCACGGCTCGAATCATTCTCGAGGGTGGCTATATTAATTTCCAAGAAATGTGATCTTAAAATTTCCAATGTTGAGAAAGATGACGATGGTCGTTGGGTTAAGGGAGATATTGTGTGGAACAAGAAAGTCATTTCCCTCATGTCTGTTTATGCACCCAATCTGATCCCCGAAAGAGCTAACTTCTTCACTGATCTTAATGCTTTAATCAAGTCAGACACTGATTGGATAATAGGAGGCGATTTCAATTGTAATCTTGCTGTTTCTCCAATCGGGGATCCAAGTCGATCTGTTTTAAAACGTATGATTCATGATTCTGATCTTATTGACACTTGGATGACTATTCACCCTAATGACCCCGGTTATACATTTTATAGCAGGGCTCACAAGACTTCTTGCAGAATTGATTACATTTTGTTTCCTCCTTTTTCAGTCATCAATTGGTGGATATTTGTGCATGTATGAACGGCCTGACTGATCATAAATTTGTCAAGCTGAAGCTTGAAAACTGTATGACCCCTCATGGAAATGGTCGCTGGATCTGCAATAATGAGCTCCTTAGGGATGTGGATTGTTCTAACAGAATTTGTAACTTTTGGAATTTTTGGAAGTTGAACAAGACTAATTTTAGCTCTCTCATGGAATGGTGGGAAACAGGAAAGTTTAGGCTCAGAGAAATTGTTCAAGATTTCGGTCGTGAGAAAGCCTTTCTTGAAAAACGGCAGATCAATCTTCTTAACAATCGTTATGACGACTTGATCAATAGCCCCGGTGACAATAAAGATGAGATTAATAATATTTTGAGAGACCTCAAAGAGTACGAGATGAAAGAATGGGAGAGAGCTAAAGTTAGGGCTCGCAACATCCACAAAACAGAAGATGAAAAACCTAGCAAATTTTTCTTAACCTTGAGAAACATCACATCGAAAGTGGTTCCATGACTAAGATTCTTGATTGTGATGGCAATTATGTGGATGATCCTGAAAAATGTTCAACTGTGTCAACACTTTTTATCATAATTTGTACAGTTATGAAGAGATTAATTTTGACAGTCTGAATGATATCCTTGATGACATTGACACAGAGTATTTTGATGAAAATGCTATTGACTTGGGTAAAGATATCTCCAAGCTAGAAATCAAGAAAGCTCTGCACGATATGAACAAAAATAAATCTCCGGGTATTGATGGTTTAACAGTAGAGTTTTATCAAGAGTTTTGGGATATTCTAGGTCAAGACCTGCTCGATGTGTTTAAAGAGTGTAAGAAGAAAGGTATTTTGACTAAGACCATGAATACTGCTCTGGTACGTCTTATATATAAAAATTCTGGTTGCAAACATGATTTGAAGAATTGGCGCCCCATTAGTCTTTTAACTGTAGATTATAAAATAATGTCCAAGGTTATTATGAACAGGCTTGGGACTATTATGCCCAGCCTTATAGGAAAAGATCAAACTTACGGCGTTCATAATCGTAGCATTCACGACAATCTCATGGTTTTACGCGACACTGTCGATTATGTTAATTGTTTTGATAGAGAGGCGGCTATTGTCAGCATTGACCAAGAAAAGGCGTTTGATAGAGTTAGCTGGAATTATATGTTCAGTGTCATGAATAAAATGGGTGTCCCACAGAGTCTTATTGGGTGGATTAAACTTCTCTATAGCGGTCCTTTGTGTAGAGTTATGATGAATAATTTTATAGGTGCGCCTATTGAAATTGGCAGAGGTATTAGGCAAGGCTGCCCCTTGTCGCCCTCATTGTATGCTATTTGTGCTGAAGGGCTGGCTAATCTTATCAGAAAGAACGATTCTTTTGGTGGGGTTAGCATTCCCAACAGCTATGACTGTATTAAGCTTATTCAACATGCGGATGATACTTCTGTTTTTATTTCTTCTAATCTTGAATTTGATTGTCTTAGCTCCACTTTGCAGACCTTTTGTAGCGGCAGTGGATCGAAAGTTAACGTTCAGAAGACCAAAGGACTTTGGCTGGGGAGTTGGAAAAATCGTAATGACAAGCCCCTTGGCTTTGATTGGCACAACGATAAATTAAAAAATTTGGGCATTTTTTCGGAAATGACGTTCCTGCAGAAGATAATTGGGGACCCAGGGTGAAAAAATTGAAAAATACACTTAATCTTTGGCGCACTCGAAATCTCACTTTGAAAGGTAAAGCTGTTATTGTGAATAGTCTTTTTGGTTCGGGGTTGTCGTACTTTGGCAGCATCCTCCCATGTCCGGATCAATGGGTTAAAGAAATGGACGCCATTATCTTCAAATTCTATTGGCATTCTAAGCCAGAGAAAATAAAAAGAAACAACATTAGGGCTCCTAGAAACCTCGGAGGAACGGGTCTTTTGAATGTTCAAGCAAAAATCCACAGCTGCAAGCTTAAATGGTTAGCTAACTTCTCTAAAGCGTCTGGCACGTGGCGTTCTTGGTTTAACTTTTGGGTTTGTGAAGCCAGTGGGCCCAATCGATTAGGCTGGTATGTGTTCAACAATTGTAAAAGATTTAAAAGAATTCCTCCTTTTTATCAGGAAGTCATGAAGGCGTTTGATAAGTCCGGTGGGATAATTAAATGTAATATTTCTTGTGTTCGCGAAGCTCAACAAGTACCCTTGTTCAAAAATGATATCATTACTGGTAATCAGGATAAAGAAATAGACAGCATTTGTTTTAGAACTCATGGAATCACTTTGTTGCACCATGTTTGTTCCAATGGTCGGTTCCTCACTCCACGGCAAATTACTGATCGGTACAATGTTCACCCTAGAGGTGCCAGTCAAGTTCTCAATAGGTTGCGCAAATTTATTTGCCCCGATTTGTTTAATGAGAATCGTATTGGACCTCAAAATCACGTTTCTAACTGGCTTGAAATAAGAGATTTTTCTGATCAGTCGGAAAATATGTCTGTCCGTGACCTAACTGTCAAAATTTGTTATAACAATTTTCGAATGAAAGATTTTATTGAGCCATGGGCACAGCAGAAATGGCAGGAAATTCTTAACATTAGTACCGATTTAGACTGGACTACTATTTGGAAACGGGGAAATAATAAGCACCTTGACCACGACGAAATAGACATCTGGTATAAGATTAAACATCGCATTATCCCAACAAAAACATGGCTAAACACAATAGGTATCACCGAAGACGACCACTGTATTTTATGTAACTCGCAACCTGAAACTATTGAACACTTGTTTTTGTACTGTATTAAGACTCTTCCTTCTTGGCTTTTTGTAGAACATATTTTGAAAAAATTCACAGGGAACAAGTACTTCTTTCTCAACGATGAAAATAGAATTCTGGGTTCAGGGGGGAATGTAAGCAACATCACTAGCTTGATTCTCATAGCAAAACTTTTGAAAGTTATTTGGAATTCGCGATGTGCCATTTCGTTAAACTATATTGACTCCGATGTTGATATGCTGCAAAGATTCAAAACTAACCTGAAGCGTTTTGTTTACTTTGAAAAAAGCAGATTAGATGACAAAGATTTCCAGAAATTGTATCTTAGAAATAGTGCCATTTGTGAAATTGTTGACAACAAAATCCGCTTTGCATATTGACCTGTATTGTTTGTGCTTTCCCGGCTGATTGATATTTTTTTATTTTTTCCTTTTTTGAGATCCATATCAATCTCAGTCATTTTTGTACATACGTTGTAGATATTTGTACAGTTACGGGTTTATTTTTTATTCATAATTTTTTCAGTTTGAGCTACGATCAGAATATCATTTAGAAACGTTTAGGATACGTAAACGTAAAATGTATATCTATATTTTATTGCTTTCAAATGATTTATTTTGTTTAATTTCCCGGCTCATCAGTTACTCTGTTTACTGAATTTGTTTCCTTTTCGAATTGTTTGAATTTGACATTTGTGTTTGAATAAATGAGTTTTCTTAAACTCTACAGAGAGAAAAAAAAAAAAAAGGTAGAGTGCCATTCTCAGATCTTCAATCGCGGGGTTGGTGGTTCGAGCCCCAGGTTGTCATCTGCGACATTTTGTTTTTTCGACAGAGTGGAGGGGGTGGGGTGAGGGATTGATGACGACACGTGACTTTTGACGTCACCACCCTTTGCAACCTGAGGTTCATATATATTATATTTCAAAACATTTCAAGTGCAAGCCGGTAGCTCAGTCGGTAGAGTGCCATTCTCAGATATTCAATCGCGGGGTTGGTGGTTCGAGCCCCAGGTTGTCACCTGCGGCATTTATGTTTTTTTCGACATAGCGGAGAGGGCGGGGTGAGGGATTGATGACGACACGTGACTTTTGACGTCACCACCCTTTGCAACCTGAGGTTCATATATATTATACTTCAAACATTTCAAGTGCGAGCCGGTAGCTCAGTCGGTAGAGTGCCATTCTCAGATCTTCAATCGCGGGGTTGGTGGTTCGAGCCCCACGTTGTCATCTGCGACATTTATTTTTTGACGACAGAGCGGAGGAGTCGGGGTGAGGGATTGATGACGAAACGTGACTTTAACGTCACCACCCTTTGCAACCTGAGGTTCATATATATTATATTTCAAAACATTTCAAGTGCAAGCCGGTAGCTCAGTCGGTGGAGTGCCATTCTTAGATCTTCAATCGCGGGGTTGGTGGTTCGAGCCCCAGGTTGTTATTTGCGACATTTTTTTTTTTCGACAGAGCGGAGGGGGCGGGGTGAGGGATTGATGACGACACGTGACTTTTGACGTCACCACTTTTCTCAACCTGAGGTTCATATATATTATACTTCAAAACGTTTTAAGTGCGAGCCGGTAGCTCAGTCGGTAGAGTGCCATTCTCAGATATTCAATCGCGGGGTTGGTGGTTCGAGCCCCACGTTGTCATCTGCGACAATTAGTTTTTTTTAGACAGAGAGGAGGGGGCGGGGTGAGGGATTGATGACGACACGTGACTTTTGACGTCACCACCCTTTGCAACCTGAGGTTCATATTTATTATATTTCAAAACATTTCAAGTGCAAGCCGGTAGCTCAGTCGGTAGTGTGCCATTCTCAGATCTTCAATCGCGGGGTTGGTGGTTCGAGCCCCAGGTTGTCATCTGCGACATTTTGTTTTTTCGACAGAGTGGAGGGGGTGGGGTGAGGGATTGATGACGACACGTGACTTTTGACGTCACCACCCTTTGCAACCTGAGGTTCATATATATTATATTTCGAAACATTTCAAGTGCAAGCCGGTAGCTCAGTCGGTATAGTTCCATTCTCAGATATTCAATCGCGGGGTTGGTGGTTCGAGCCCCAGGTTGTTATTTGCGACATTTATTTTTTTTTCGACAGAGCGGAGGGGGCGGGGTGAGGGATTGATGACGACACGTGACTTTTGACGTCACCACCCTTTGCAACCTGAGGTTCATATATATTATATTTCAAAACATTTCAAGTGCAAGCCGGTAGCTCAGTCGGTAGAGTGCCATTCTCAGTTATTCAATCGCGGGGTTGGTGGTTCGAGCCCCAGGTTGTTATTTGCGACATTTTTTTTTTTCGACAGAGCGGAGGGGGCGGGGTGAGGGATTGATGACGACACGTGACTTTTGACGTCACCACCCTTTGCAACCTGAGGTTCATATATATTAAAAATTCAAAACATTTCAATTGCAAGCCGGTAGCTCAGTCGGTGGAGTGCCATTCTCAGATATTCAATCGCGGGGTTGGTGGTTCGAGCCCCACGTTGTGATCTGCGACCTTTTGTTTTTTCGACAGAGCGGAGGGGGCGGGGTGAGGGATTGATGACGACACGTGACTGTTGACGTCAACACCCTTTGCAACCTGAGGTTCATATTTATTACATTTCAAAACATTTCAAGTGCGAGACGGTAGCCCTGTCGGTAGAGTGCCGTTCTTCGATCGTCAGTTTTGGGTTTTTTTGCCCTTCTTCGTTGACATTTACTCTTCAAAGTGAGTACATATATTCTATTGAGACCATAGACACTTTGAGTGCAATCTTTGGAACTTCACGAATTGCTAAAGAGGCATTTGGCCTTGCTTTTGCTCGGCCAACTGTCCTTCTTCAAGATGGCGTCGGCGTTTCGATCCACGCTTAAGCGCCCAAACACAATCAGGTTCATTGTTCGACAGAACAAACCGACAGCATTCCAAGTCCATAGATCGGTTTGTCGTGAAATCCATGATGACAACGGTGTAAAGTGCATTGCCGAGTTAGACACCGGATGGTTTAATGTTACCTGTGCGAATGACAGATATGCAGAGATTCTCGCTCAAGATGGGATCCTGCTGAATGGAGTTTTGGTTCAGTGCGAAAGAGCTGATGTCTTGAGCTCGGTCGTCGTATACGTCAAGGCACCATACGAGATGAATGACGACGTTGTAGTCAACGCTCTTCTGCCATATGGGACTGTCGTTAATGTTAAACGACAACACCATGATTTCAACTCAGGGATTGAAAATGGGGTCAGAAGCTTGCTAATCAAACACGTTAAGAAGCCTATCCCCAGCTACATCAAGGTTGGCAGTTTCAATCTACCGGTTCGTCATCGCGGTCAGGAGAAAACTTGCAGGATTTGCAGAAAGCCCGGACATATTGCCAGGAATGTGAAATGAGGGGCCGGTGTTTCATCTGCGGCTCCCTTGATCACCGAGCTGAAATGCATGAAAAACTGCATGAACTACAGAGAATGCCTCCAGTAAGTCAAGTGATCCATGATCACTCATACGGTGCACCGGACGGGAGTGACAGCGAACCGGAAACGAATGATGCTCAAGTAATTGACGGGGGTACTTTAGTAATACCTGCAGAAGGGCCCGAAGAGGAAAGCCAGGAGGCAACAGAGACGGAGGTGATGGATGCGGAGGGTGACACAGAAGTACCTGAAGGAGAGTCAGAGGAGAAAAGTCAGGAGGCAACAACGCCCGAGGTGATGGATGCGGATGGTGACACAGAAGTACTTGATGAAGAGCTTGAGGAGAAAAGCCAGGATGGAACAACGCCGGAAGTGATGGATGCGGACGGAGACACCCAGTCCCAAGAAAGAGTTAGCCCCCAACAAAAGCCCCCTACCTTCTGGGATGAAGCCGTGCAGCAGGAGCGCCTAAAACGTAAGAGGAACGATGACGAGGCAAGTCCAGAAAAGAAGGTCCCTAGAGAGGAGGAAGAAAGCATGGACACAACATCGGTACCAGATGGAAAAGAACAGCCTGGAAAAAAAGAAAGAAGTGATGATGATGAACTCTCGGCATCGGGAACTGAAAGAGTCATATCCAAGGAACAATCGGGAGACCAACATTCAAAGGAGCAAGAAAAGAATGCAAAGGGCCGTACGCCTGACAAGCAGGAAACTGTTCGACGACAAAGAAGAAGAAAGAACTCCAAGGAAAACTCACCCCAGCCGGTTGATGGTCACACAGCAAAAGAACGTAGTCCTGCTAAAGGTCGTGGTAGAGGCAGAGGTCAGTCTCCAAATTAGAAACTGAATAAGGTTTTTTTTCCGCCTTCTCGAATTACGCTATTAATATTATTTTGCTGATGAGTTTCTTGAATGCTTTGTCCGTTGTGACCATGAACGTTAATGGCATCAGGGACCTTAAAAAAAGGGAGGCTCTTTTTGACGGTTTTGTTCGAAGAAAGTTTAATATTGTTTGCATTCAGGAAACTCATAGCAATAGCGCCGATGAACATATTTGGCGCAAAAGTTGGGAAGGCGAAATTGTCTTCAGCCACGGCTCGAATCATTCTCGAGGGGTGGCTATATTAATTTCCAAGAAATGTGATCTTAAAATTTCCAATGTTGAGAAAGATGACGATGGTCGTTGGGTTAAGGGAGATATTGTGTGGAACAAGAAAGTCATTTCCCTCATGTCTGTTTATGCACCCAATCTGATCCCCGAAAGAGCTAACTTCTTCACTGATCTTAATGCTTTAATCAAGTCAGACACTGATTGGATAATAGGAGGCGATTTCAATTGTAATCTTGCTGTTTCTCCAATCGGGGATCCAAGTCGATCTGTTTTAAAACGTATGATTCATGAATCTGATCTTATTGACACTTGGATGACTATTCACCCTAATGACCCCGGTTATACATTTTATAGCAGGGCTCACAAGACTTCTTGCAGAATTGATTACATTTTTGTTTCCTCCTTTTTCAGTCATCAATTGGTGGATATTTGTGCATGTATGAACGGCCTGACTGATCATAAATTTGTCAAGCTGAAGCTTGAAAACTGTATGACCCCTCATGGAAATGGTCGCTGGATCTGCAATAATGAGCTCCTTAGGGATGTGGATTGTTCTAACAGAATTTGTAACTTTTGGAATTTTTGGAAGTTGAACAAGACTAATTTTAGCTCTCTCATGGAATGGTGGGAAACAGGAAAGTTTAGGCTCAGAGAAATTATTCAAGATTTCGGTCGTGAGAAAGCCTTTCTTGAAAAACGGCAGATCAATCTTCTTAACAATCGTTATGACGACTTGATCAATAGCCCCGGTGACAATAAAGATGAGATTAATAATATTTTGAGAGACCTCAAAGAGTACGAGATGAAAGAATGGGAGAGAGCTAAAGTTAGGGCTCGCAACATCCACAAAACAGAAGATGAAAAACCTAGCAAATTTTTTTCTTAACCTTGAGAAACATCACATCGAAAGTGGTTCCATGACTAAGATTCTTGATTGTGATGGCAATTATGTGGATGATCCTGAAAAAATGTTCAACTGTGTCAACACTTTTTATCATAATTTGTACAGTCATGAAGAGATTAATTTTGACAGTCTGAATGATATCCTTGATGACATTGACACAGAGTATTTTGATGAAAATGCTATTGACTTGGGTAAAGATATCTCCAAGCTAGAAATCAAGAAAGCTCTGCACGATATGAACAAAAATAAATCTCCGGGTATTGATGGTTTAACAGTAGAGTTTTATCAAGAGTTTTGGGATATTCTAGGTCAAGACCTGCTCGATGTGTTTAAAGAGTGTAAGAAGAAAGGTATTTTGACTAAGACCATGAATACTGCTCTGGTACGTCTTATATATAAAAATTCTGGTTGCAAACATGATTTGAAGAATTGGCGCCCCATTAGTCTTTTAACTGTAGATTATAAAATAATGTCCAAGGTTATTATGAACAGGCTTGGGACTATTATGCCCAGCCTTATAGGAAAAGATCAAACTTACGGCGTTCATAATCGTAGCATTCACGACAATCTCATGGTTTTACGCGACACTGTCGATTATGTTAATTGTTTTGATAGAGAGGCGGCTATTGTCAGCATTGACCAAGAAAAGGCGTTTGATAGAGTTAGCTGGAATTATATGTTCAGTGTCATGAATAAAATGGGTGTCCCACAGAGTCTTATTGGGTGGATTAAACTTCTCTATAGCGGTCCTTTGTGTAGAGTTATGATGAATAATTTTATAGGTGCGCCTATTGAAATTGGCAGAGGTATTAGGCAAGGCTGCCCCTTGTCGCCCTCATTGTATGCTATTTGTGCTGAAGGGCTGGCTAATCTTATCAGAAAGAACGATTCTTTTGGTGGGGTTAGCATTCCCAACAGCTATGACTGTATTAAGCTTATTCAACATGCGGATGATACTTCTGTTTTTATTTCTTCTAATCTTGAATTTGATTGTCTTAGCTCCACTTTGCAGACCTTTTGTAGCGGCAGTGGATCGAAAGTTAACGTTCAGAAGACCAAAGGACTTTGGCTGGGGAGTTGGAAAAATCGTAATGACAAGCCCCTTGGCTTTGATTGGCACAACGATAAATTAAAAATTTTGGGCATTTTTTTCGGAAATGACGTTCCTGCAGAAGATAATTGGGGACCCAGGGTGAAAAAATTGAAAAATACACTTAATCTTTGGCGCACTCGAAATCTCACTTTGAAAGGTAAAGCTGTTATTGTGAATAGTCTTTTTGGTTCGGGGTTGTCGTACTTTGGCAGCATCCTCCCATGTCCGGATCAATGGGTTAAAGAAATGGACGCCATTATCTTCAAATTCTATTGGCATTCTAAGCCAGAGAAAATAAAAAGAAACAACATTAGGGCTCCTAGAAACCTCGGAGGAACGGGTCTTTTGAATGTTCAAGCAAAAATCCACAGCTGCAAGCTTAAATGGTTAGCTAACTTCTCTAAAGCGTCTGGCACGTGGCGTTCTTGGTTTAACTTTTGGGTTTGTGAAGCCAGTGGGCCCAATCGATTAGGCTGGTATGTGTTCAACAATTGTAAAAGATTTAAGAGAATTCCTCCTTTTATCAGGAAGTCATGAAGGCGTTCGATAAGTCCGGTGGGATAATTAAATGTAATATTTCTTGTGTTCGCGAAGCTCAACAAGTACCCTTGTTCAAAAATGATATCATTACTGGTAATCAGGATAAAGAAATAGACAGCATTTGTTTTAGAACTCATGGAATCACTTTGTTGCACCATGTTTGTTCCAATGGTCGGTTCCTCACTCCACGGCAAATTACTGATCGGTACAATGTTCACCCTAGAGGTGCCAGTCAAGTTCTCAATAGGTTGCGCAAATTTATTTGCCCGATTTGTTTAATGAGAATCGTATTGGACCTCAAAATCACGTTTCTAACTGGCTTGAAATAAGAGATTTTTCTGATCAGTCGGAAAATATGTCTGTCCGTGACCTAACTGTCAAAATTTGTTATAACAATTTTCGAATGAAAGATTTTATTGAGCCATGGGCACAGCAGAAATGGCAGGAAATTCTTAACATTAGTACCGATTTAGACTGGACTACTATTTGGAAACGGGGAAATAATAAGCACCTTGACCACGACGAAATAGACATCTGGTATAAGATTAAACATCGCATTATCCCAACAAAAACATGGCTAAACACAATAGGTATCACCGAAGACGACCACTGTATTTTATGTAACTCGCAACCTGAAACTATTGAACACTTGTTTTTGTACTGTATTAAGACTCTTCCTTCTTGGCTTTTTGTAGAACATATTTTGAAAAAATTCACAGGGAACAAGTACTTCTTTCTCAACGATGAAAATAGAATTCTGGGTTCAGGGGGGAACGTAAGCAACATCACTAGCTTGATTCTCATAGCAAAACTTTTGAAAGTTATTTGGAATTCGCGATGTGCCATTTCGTTAAACTATATTGACTCCGATGTTGATATGCTGCAAAGATTCAAAACTAACCTGAAGCGTTTTGTTTACTTTGAAAAAAGCAGATTAGATGACAAAGATTTCCAGAAATTGTATCTTAGAAATAGTGCCATTTGTGAAATTGTTGACAACAAAATCCGCTTTGCATATTGACCTGTATTGTTTGTGCTTTCCCGGCTGATTGATATTTTTTTTATTTTTTTTTATTTTTTTCCTTTTTTGAGATCCATATGAATCTCAGTCATTTTTGTACATACGTTGTAGATATTTGTACAGTTACGGGTTTATTTTTTATTCATAATTTTTTCAGTTTGAGCTACGATCAGAATATCATTTAGAAACGTTTAGGATACGTAAACGTAAAATGTATATCTATATTTTATTGCTTTCAAATGATTTATTTTGTTTAATTTCCCGGCTCATCAGTTACTCTGTTTACTGAATTTGTTTCCTTTTCGAATTGTTTGAATTTGACATTTGTGTTTGAATAAATGAGTTTTCTTAAACTCTACAGAGAGAAAAAAAAAAAGGTAGTGTGCCATTCTCAGATTTTCAATCGCGGGGTTGGTGGTTCGAGCCCCAGGTTGTCATCTGCGACATTTTGTTTTTTCGACAGAGTGGAGGGGGTGGGGTGAGCGATTGATGACGACACGTGACTTTTGACGTCACCACCCTTTGCAACCTGAGGTTCATATATATTATATTTCAAAACATTTCAAGTGCAAGCCGGTAGCTCAGTCGGTAGAGTGCCATTCTCAGTTCTTCAATCGCGGGGTTGGTGGTTCGAGCCCCAGGTTGTTATTTGCGACATTTTTTTTTTTCGACAGAGCGGAGGGGGCGGGGTGAGGGATTGATGACGACACGTGACTTTTGACGTCACCGCCCTTTGCAACCTGAGGTTCATATATATTATACTTCAAACATTTCAAGTGCGAGCCGGTAGCTCAGTCGGTAGAGTGCCATTCTCAGATCTTCAATCGCGGGGTTGGTGGTTCGAGCCCCAGGTTGTCATCTGCGACATTTATTTTTTTTCAACAGAGCGGAGGAAGCGGGGTGAGGGATTGATGACGAAACGTGACTTTTGACGTCACCACCCTTTGCAACCTGAGGTTCATATATATTAAAAATTCAAAACATTTCAAGTGCGAGCCGGTAGCTCAGTCGGTGGAGTGCCATTCTCAGATATTCAATCGCGGGGTTGGTGGTTCGAGCACCACGTTGTGATCTGCGACCTTTTGTTTTTTCGACAGAGCGGAGGGGGCGGGGTGAGGGATTGATGACGACACGTGACTTTTGACGTCACCACCCTTTGCAACCTGAGGTTCATATTTATTATATTTCAAAACATTTCAAGTGCAAGCCGGTAGCTCAGTCGGTAGTGTGCCATTCTCAGATTTTCAATCGCGGGGTTGGTGGTTCGAGCCCCAGGTTGTCATCTGCGACATTTTGTTTTTTGACAGAGTGGAGGGGGTGGGGTGAGCGATTGATGACGACACGTGACTTTTGACGTCACCACCCTTTGCAACCTGAGGTTCATATATATTATATTTCAAAACATTTCAAGTGCAAGCCGGTAGCTCAGTCGGTAGAGTGCCATTCTCAGTTATTCAATCGCGGGGTTGGTGGTTCGAGCCCCAGGTTGTTATTTGCGACATTTATTTTTTTTTCGACAGAGCGGAGGGGGCGGGGTGAGGGATTGATGACGACACGTGACTTTTGACGTCACCGCCCTTTGCAACCTGAGGTTCATATATATTATACTTCAAACATTTCAAGTGCGAGCCGGTAGCTCAGTCGGTAGAGTGCCATTCTCAGATCTTCAATCGCGGGGTTGGTGGTTCGAGCCCCACGTTGTCATCTGCGACATTTTGTTTTTTCGACAGAGCGGAGGGGGTGGGGTGAGGGATTGATGACGAAACGTGACTTTTGACGTCACCGACCTTTGCAACCTGAGGTTCATATTTATTATATTTCAAAACATTTCAAGTGCAAGCCGGTAGCTCAGTCGGTAGAGTGCCATTCTCAGATCTTCAATCGCGGGGTTGGTGGTTCGAGCCCCAGGTTGTCATCTGCGACATTTTGTTTTTTCGACAGAGTGGAGGGGGTGGGGTGAGGGATTGATGACGACACGTGACTTTTGACGTCACCACCCTTTGCAACCTGAGGTTCATATATATTATATTTCAAAACATTTCAAGTGCAAGCCGGTAGCTCAGTCGGTAGTGTGCCATTCTCAGATTTTCAATCGCGGGGTTGGTGGTTCGAGCCCCAGGTTGTCATCTGCGACATTTTGTTTTTTCGACAGAGTGGAGGGGGTGGGGTGAGCGATTGATGACGACACGTGACTTTTGACGTCACCACCCTTTGCAACCTGAGGTTCATATATATTATATTTCAAAACATTTCAAGTGCAAGCCGGTAGCTCAGTCGGTAGTGTGCCATTCTCAGATTTTCAATCGCGGGGTTGGTGGTTCGAGCCCCAGGTTGTCATCTGCGACATTTTGTTTTTTCGACAGAGCGGAGGGGGTGGGGTGAGGGATTGATGACGACACGTGACTTTTGACGTCACCGCCCTTTGCAACCTGAGGTTCATATATATTATACTTCAAACATTTCAAGTGCGAGCCGGTAGCTCAGTCGGTAGAGTGCCATTCTCAGATCTTCAATCGCGGGGTTGGTGGTTCGAGCCCCACGTTGTCATCTGCGACATTTTGTTTTTTCGACAGAGCGGAGGGGGTGGGGTGAGGGATTGATGACGAAACGTGACTTTTGACGTCACCGACCTTTGCAACCTGAGGTTCATATTTATTATATTTCAAAACATTTCAAGTGCAAGCCGGTAGCTCAGTCGGTAGAGTGTCATTCTCAGATCTTCAATCGCGGTGTTGGTGGTTCGAGCCCCAGGTTGTCATCTGCGACATTTTGTTTTTTCGATGGAGGGGGTGGGGTGAGGGATTGATGACGACACGTGACTTTTGACGTCACCACCCTTTGCAACCTGAGGTTCATATATATTATATTTCGAAACATTTCAAGTGCAAGCCGGTAGCTCAGTCGGTATAGTTCCATTCTCAGATTTTCAATCGCGGGGTTGGTGGTTCGAGCCCCAGGTTGTCATCTGCGGCATTTTGTTTTTTCCGACAGAGTGGAGGGGGTGGGGTGAGCGATTGATGACGACACGTGACTTTTGACGTCACCACCCTTTGCAACCTGAGGTTCATATATATTATATTTCAAAACATTTCAAGTGCAAGCCGGTAGCTCAGTCGGTAGAGTGCCATTCTCAGTTATTCAATCGCGGGGTTGGTGGTTCGAGCCCCAGGTTGTTATTTGCGACATTTTTTTTTTCGACAGAGCGGAGGGGGCGGGGTGAGGGATTGATGACGACACGTGACTTTTGACGTCACCGCCCTTTGCAACCTGAGGTTCATATATATTATACTTCAAACATTTCAAGTGCGAGCCGGTAGCTCAGTCGGTAGAGTGCCATTCTCAGATCTTCAATCGCGGGGTTGGTGGTTCGAGCCCCAGGTTGTCATCTGCGACATTTATTTTTTTTCAACAGAGCGGAGGAAGCGGGGTGAGGGATTGATGACGAAACGTGACTTTTGACGTCACCACCCTTTGCAACCTGAGGTTCATATATATTAAAAATTCAAAACATTTCAAGTGCGAGCCGGTAGCTCAGTCGGTGGAGTGCCATTCTCAGATATTCAATCGCGGGGTTGGTGGTTCGAGCACCACGTTGTGATCTGCGACCTTTTGTTTTTTCGACAGAGCGGAGGAGGCGGGGTGAGGGATTGATGACGACACGTGACTTTTGACGTCACCACCCTTTGCAACCTGTGGTTCATATTTATTATATTTCAAAACATTTCAAGTGCAAGCCGGTAGCTCAGTCGGTAGTGTGCCATTCTCAGATTTTCAATCGCGGGGTTGGTGGTTCGAGCCCCAGGTTGTCATCTGCGACATTTTGTTTTTTCGACAGAGTGGAGGGGGTGGGGTGAGGGATTGATGACGACACGTGACTTTTGACGTCACCACCCTTTGCAACCTGAGGTTCATATATATTATATTTCAAAACATTTCAAGTGCAAGCCGGTAGCTCAGTCGGTAGAGTGCCATTCTCAGTTATTCAATCGCGGGGTTGGTGGTTCGAGCCCCAGGTTGTTATTTGCGACATTTTTTTTTTTCGACAGAGCGGAGGGGGCGGGGTGAGGGATTGATGACGACACGTGACTTTTGACGTCACCACCCTTTGCAACCTGAGGTTCATATTTATTATATTTCAAAACATTTCAAGTGCAAGCCGGTAGCTCAGTCGGTAGTGTGCCATTCTCAGATCTTCAATCGCGGGGTTGGTGGTTCGAGCCCCAGGTTGTCATCTGCGACATTTTGTTTTTTCGACAGAGTGGAGGGGGTGGGGTGAGGGATTGATGACGACACGTGACTTTTGACGTCACCACCCTTTGCAACCTGAGGTTCATATATATTATATTTCAAAACATTTCAAGTGCAAGCCGGTAGCTCAGTCGGTAGAGTGCCATTCTCAGATATTCAATCGCGGGGTTGGTGGTTCGAGCCCCAGGTTGTTATTTGCGACATTTATTTTTTTTTCGACAGAGCGGAGGGGGCGGGGTGAGGGATTGATGACGACACGTGACTTTTGACGTCACCACCCTTTGCAACCTGAGGTTCATATATATTATATTTCAAAACATTTCAAGTGCGAGCCGGTAGCTCAGTCGGTGGAGTGCCATTCTCAGATATTCAATCGCGGGGTTGGTGGTTCGAGCCCCACGTTGTGATCTGCGACCTTTTGTTTTTTCGACAGAGCGGAGGGGGCGGGGTGAGGGATTGATGACGACACGTGACTTTTGACGTCACCACCCTTTGCAACCTGAGGTTCATATTTATTATATTTCAAAACATTTCAAGTGCAAGCCGGTAGCTCAGTCGGTAGTGTGCCATTCTCAGATTTTCAATCGCGGGGTTGGTGGTTCGAGCCCCAGGTTGTCATCTGCGACATTTTGTTTGTTAGACAGAGTGGAGGGGTGGGGTGAGCGATTGATGACGACACGTGACTTTTGACGTCACCACCCTTTGCAACCTGAGGTTCATATATATTATATTTCAAAACATTTCAAGTGCAAGCCGGTAGCTCAGTCGGTAGAGTGCCATTCTCAGTTATTCAATCGCGGGGTTGGTGGTTCGAGCCCCAGGTTGTTATTTGCGACATTTTTTTTTTTCGACAGAGCGGAGGGGGCGGGGTGAGGGATTGATGACGACACGTGACTTTTGACGTCACCGCCCTTTGCAACCTGAGGTTCATATATATTATACTTCAAACATTTCAAGTGCGAGCCGGTAGCTCAGTCGGTAGAGTGCCATTCTCAGATCTTCAATCGCGGGGTTGGTGGTTCGAGCCCCAGGTTGTCATCTGCGACATTTATTTTTTTTCAACAGAGCGGAGGAAGCGGGGTGAGGGATTGATGACGAAACGTGACTTTTGACGTCACCACCCTTTGCAACCTGAGGTTCATATATATTATACTTCAAACATTTCAAGTGCGAGCCGGTAGCTCAGTCGGTGGAGTGCCATTCTCAGATCTTCAATCGCGGGGTTGGTGGTTCGAGCACCACGTTGTGATCTGCGACCTTTTGTTTTTTCGACAGAGCGGAGGGGGCGGGGTGAGGGATTGATGACGACACGTGACTTTTGACGTCACCACCCTTTGCAACCTGAGGTTCATATATATTATAAATTCAAAACATTTCAAGTGCGAGCCGGTAGCTCAGTCGGTGGAGTGCCATTCTCAGATATTCAATCGCGGGGTTGGTGGTTCGAGCACCACGTTGTGATCTGCGACCTTTTGTTTTTTCGACAGAGCGGAGGGGGCGGGGTGAGGGATTGATGACGACACGTGACTTTTGACGTCACCACCCTTTGCAACCTGAGGTTCATATTTATTATATTTCAAAACATTTCAAGTGCAAGCCGGTAGCTCAGTCGGTAGTGTGCCATTCTCAGATTTTCAATCGCGGGGTTGGTGGTTCGAGCCCCAGGTTGTCATCTGCGACATTTTGTTTTTTCGACAGAGTGGAGGGGTGGGGTGAGCGATTGATGACGACACGTGACTTTTGACGTCACCACCCTTTGCAACCTGAGGTTCATATATATTATATTTCAAAACATTTCAAGTGCAAGCCGGTAGCTCAGTCGGTAGAGTGCCATTCTCAGTTATTCAATCGCGGGGTTGGTGGTTCGAGCCCCAGGTTGTTATTTGCGACATTTATTTTTTTTTCGACAGAGCGGAGGGGGCGGGGTGAGGGATTGATGACGACACGTGACTTTTGACGTCACCACCCTTTGCAACCTGAGGTTCATATTTATTATATTTCAAAACATTTCAAGTGCAAGCCGGTAGCTCAGTCGGTAGTGTGCCATTCTCAGATCTTCAATCGCGGGGTTGGTGGTTCGAGCCCCAGGTTGTCATCTGCGACATTTTGTTTTTTCGACAGAGTGGAGGGGGTGGGGTGAGGGATTGATGACGACACGTGACTTTTGACGTCACCACCCTTTGCAACCTGAGGTTCATATATATTATATTTCGAAACATTTCAAGTGCAAGCCGGTAGCTCAGTCGGTATAGTTCCATTCTCAGTTATTCAATCGCGGGGTTGGTGGTTCGAGCCCCAGGTTGTTATTTGCGACATTTATTTTTTTTCAACAAAGCGGGGTGAGGGATTGATGACAAAACGTGACTTTTGACGTCACCACCCTTTGCAACCTGAGGTTCATATATATTAAAAATTCAAAACATTTCAAGTGCAAGCCGGTAGCTCAGTCGGTGGAGTGCCATTCTCAGATATTCAATCGCGGGGTTGGTGGTTCGAGCCCCACGTTGTGATCTGCGACATTTTGTTTTTTCGACAGAGTGGAGGGGGTGGGGTGAGGGATTGATGACGACACGTGACTTTTGACGTCACCACCCTTTGCAACCTGAGGTTCATATATATTATACTTCAAACATTTCAAGTGCGAGCCGGTAGCTCAGTCGGTAGAGTGCCATTCTCAGATCTTCAATCGCGGGGTTGGTGGTTCGAGCCCCAGGTTGTCATCTGCGACATTTATTTTTTTTCAACAGAGCGGAGGAAGCGGGGTGAGGGATTGATGACGAAACGTGACTTTAACGTCACCACCCTTTGCAACCTGAGGTTCATATATATTAAAAATTCAAAACATTTCAAGTGCGAGCCGGTAGCTCAGTCGGTGGAGTGCCATTCTCAGATATTCAATCGCGGGGTTGGTGGTTCGAGCCCCACGTTGTGATCTGCGACCTTTTGTTTTTTCGACAGAGCGGAGGGGGCGGGGTGAGGGATTGATGACGACACGTGACTTTTGACGTCACCACCCTTTGCAACCTGAGGTTCATATTTATTATATTTCAAAACATTTCAAGTGCAAGCCGGTAGCTCAGTCGGTAGTGTGCCATTCTCAGATTTTCAATCGCGGGGTTGGTGGTTCGAGCCCCAGGTTGTCATCTGCGACATTTTGTTTTTTGACAGAGTGGAGGGGGTGGGGTGAGGGATTGATGACGACACGTGACTTTTGACGTCACCACCCTTTGCAACCTGAGGTTCATATATATTATATTTCAAAACATTTCAAGTGCAAGCCGGTAGCTCAGTCGGTAGAGTGCCATTCTCAGTTATTCAATCGCGGGGTTGGTGGTTCGAGCCCCAGGTTGTTATTTGCGACATTTATTTTTTTTTAAGACAGAGCGGAGGGGGCGGGGTGAGGGATTGATGACGACACGTGACTTTTGACGTCACCGCCCTTTGCAACCTGAGGTTCATATATATTATACTTCAAACATTTCAAGTGCGAGCCGGTAGCTCAGTCGGTAGAGTGCCATTCTCAGATCTTCAATCGCGGGGTTGGTGGTTCGAGCCCCACGTTGTCATCTGCGACATTTTGTTTTTTCGACAGAGCGGAGGGGGCGGGGTGAGGGATTGATGACGACACGTGACTTTTGACGTCACCACCCTTTGCAACCTGAGGTTCATATATATTATAAATTCAAAACATTTCAAGTGCGAGCCGGTAGCTCAGTCGGTGAAGTGCCATTCTCAGATATTCAATCGCGGGGTTGGTGGTTCGAGCCCCACGTTGTCATCTGCGACCTTTTGTTTGTTCGGCAGAGGGGAGGGGCGGGGTGAAGGATTGATGACGACACGTGACTTTTGACGTCACCACCCTTTGCAACCTGAGGTTCATATTTATTATATTTCAAAACATTTCAAGTGCAAGCCGGTAGCTCAGTCGGTAGTGTGCCATTCTCAGATCTTCAATCGCGGGGTTGGTGGTTCGAGCCCCAGGTTGTCATCTGCGACATTTTGTTTTTTCGACAGAGTGGAGGGGGTGGGGTGAGGGATTGATGACGACACGTGACTTTTGACGTCACCACCCTTTGCAACCTGAGGTTCATATATATTATATTTCGAAACATTTCAAGTGCAAGCCGGTAGCTCAGTCGGTATAGTTCCATTCTCAGTTATTCAATCGCGGGGTTGGTGGTTCGAGCCCCAGGTTGTTATTTGCGACATTTTTTTTTTCGACAGAGCGGAGGGGGCGGGTTGAGGGATTGATGACGACACGTGACTTTTGACGTCACCACCCTTTGCAACCTGAGGTTCATATATATTAAAAATTCAAAACATTTCAAGTGCGAGCCGGTAGCTCAGTCGGTGGAGTGCCATTCTCAGATATTCAATCGCGGGGTTGGTGGTTCGAGCACCACGTTGTGATCTGCGACCTTTTGTTTTTTCGACAGAGCGGAGGGGGCGGGGTGAGGGATTGATGACGACACGTGACTTTTGACGTCACCACCCTTTGCAACCTGAGGTTCATATATATTATATTTCAAAACATTTCAAGTGCAAGCCGGTAGCTCAGTCGGTGGAGTGCCATTCTCAGATATTCAATCGCGGGGTTGGTGGTTCGAGCCCCACGTTGTCATCTGCGACATTTTGTTTTTTCGACAGAGCGGAGGGGGTGGGGTGAGCGATTGATGACGACACGTGACTTTTGACGTCACCACCCTTTGCAACCTGAGGTTCATATATATTATATTTCAAAACATTTCAAGTGCAAGCCGGTAGCTCAGTCGGTAGAGTGCCATTCTCAGTTATTCAATCGCGGGGTTGGTGGTTCGAGCCCCAGGTTGTTATTTGCGACATTTATTTTTTTTTCGACAGAGCGGAGGGGGCGGGGTGAGGGATTGATGACGACACGTGACTTTTGACGTCACCACCCTTTGCAACCTGAGGTTCATATTTATTATATTTCAAAACATTTCAAGTGCAAGCCGGTAGCTCAGTCGGTAGTGTGCCATTCTCAGATCTTCAATCGCGGTGTTGGTGGTTCGAGCCCCAGGTTGTCATCTGCGACATTTTGATTTTTCGGCAGAGTGGAGGGGGTGGGGTGAGGGATTGATGACGACACGTGACTTTTAACGTCACCACCCTTTGCAACCTGAGGTTCATATATATTATATTTCGAAACATTTCAAGTGCGAGCCGGTAGCTCAGTCGGTATAGTGCCATTCCTATTTATTCAATCGCGGGGTTGGTGGTTCGAGCCCCAGGTTGTCATCTGCGACATTTATTTTTTTTCAACAGAGCGGAGGAAGCGGGGTGAGGGATTGATGACGACACGTGACTTTTGACGTCACCACCCTTTGCAACCTGAGGTTCATATATATTAAAAATTCAAAACATTTCAAGTGCGAGCCGGTAGCTCAGTCGGTGGAGTGCCATTCTCAGATATTCAATCGCGGGGTTGGTGGTTCGAGCACCACGTTGTGATCTGCGACCTTTTGTTTTTTCGACAGAGCGGAGGGGGCGGGGTGAGGGATTGATGACGACACGTGACTTTTGACGTCACCACCCTTTGCAACCTGAGGTTCATATATATTATACTTCAAACATTTCAAGTGCGAGCCGGTAGCTCAGTCGGTAGAGTGCCATTCTCAGATCTTCAATCGCGGGGTTGGTGGTTCGAGCCCCAGGTTGTCATCTGCGACATTTATTTTTTTTCAACAGAGCGGAGGAAGCGGGGTGAGGGATTGATGACGAAACGTGACTTTAACGTTACCACCCTTTGCAACCTGAGGTTCATATATATTAAAAATTCAAAACATTTCAAGTGCGAGCCGGTAGCTCAGTCGGTGGAGTGCCATTCTCAGATATTCAATCGCGGGGTTGGTGGTTCGAGCCCCACGTTGTGATCTGCGACATTTTTTTTTGGACAGTGGGGGCGGGGTGAGGGATTGATGACGACACGTGACTTTTGACGTCACCACCCTTTGCAACCTGTGGTTCATATTTATTATATTTCAAAACATTTCAAGTGCAAGCCGGTAGCTCAGTCGGTAGTGTGCCATTCTCAGATTTTCAATCGCGGGGTTGGTGGTTCGAGCCCCAGGTTGTCATCTGCGACATTTTGTTTTTTCGACAGAGTGGAGGGGGTGGGGTGAGGGATTGATGACGACACGTGACTTTTGACGTCACCACCCTTTGCAACCTGAGGTTCATATATATTATATTTCGAAACATTTCAAGTGCAAGCCGGTAGCTCAGTCGGTATAGTTCCATTCTCAGATTTTCAATCGCGGGGTTGGTGGTTCGAGCCCCAGGTTGTCATCTGCGACATTTTGTTTTTCCGACAGAGTGGAGGGGGTGGGGTGAGCGATTGATGACGACACGTGACTTTTGACGTCACCACCCTTTGCAACCTGAGGTTCATATATATTATATTTCAAAACATTTCAAGTGCAAGCCGGTAGCTCAGTCGGTAGAGTGCCATTCTCAGTTATTCAATCGCGGGGTTGGTGGTTCGAGCCCCAGGTTGTTATTTGCGACATTTATTTTTTTTTCGACAGAGCGGAGGGGGCGGGGTGAGGGATTGATGACGACACGTGACTTTTGACGTCACCGCCCTTTGCAACCTGAGGTTCATATATATTATACTTCAAACATTTCAAGTGCGAGCCGGTAGCTCAGTCGGTAGAGTGCCATTCTCAGATCTTCAATCGCGGGGTTGGTGGTTCGAGCCCCACGTTGTCATCTGCGACATTTTGTTTTTTCGACAGAGCGGAGGGGGTGGGGTGAGGGATTGATGACGACACGTGACTTTTGACGTCACCGCCCTTTGCAACCTGAGGTTCATATATATTATACTTCAAAACATTTCAAGTGCAAGCCGGTAGCTCAGTCGGTAGAGTGCCATTCTCAGATCTTCAATCGCGGGGTTGGTGGTTCGAGCCCCAGGTTGTCATCTGCGACATTTATTTTTTTTTCAACAGAGCGGAGGAAGCGGGGTGAGGGATTGATGACGAAACGTGACTTTTGACGTCACCACCCTTTGCAACCTGAGGTTCATATATATTATACTTCAAACATTTCAAGTGCGAGCCGGTAGCTCAGTCGGTGGAGTGTCATTCTCAGATATTCAATCGCGGGGTTGGTGGTTCGAGCCCCACGTTGTCATCTGCGACATTTTGTTTTTCCGACACAGCGGTGGGGCGGGCTTGAGGGATTGATGACGACACGTGACTTTTGACGTCACCACCCTTTGCAACCTGAGGTTCATATATATTATATTTCAAAACATTTCAAGTGCAAGCCGGTAGCTCAGTCGGTAGAGTGCCATTCTCAGTTATTCAATCGCGGGGTTGGTGGTTCGAGCCCCAGGTTGTTATCTGCGACATTTTTTTTTTCGACAGAGCGGAGGGGGCGGGGTGAGGGATTGATGACGACACGTGACTTTTGACGTCACCACCCTTTGCAACCTGAGGTTCATATATATTATACTTCAAACATTTCAAGTGCGAGCCGGTAGCTCAGTCGGTAGAGTGCCATTCTCAGATCTTCAATCGCGGGGTTGGTGGTTCGAGCCCCACGTTGTCATCTGCGACATTTTGTTTTTTCGACAGAGCGGAGGAGTCGGGGTGAGGGATTGATGACGACACGTGACTTTTGACGTCACCACCCTTTGCAACCTGAGGTTCATATTTATTATATTTCAAAACATTTCAAGTGCAAGCCGGTAGCTCAGTCGGTAGTGTGCCATTCTCAGATCTTCAATCGCGGGGTTGGTGGTTCGAGCCCCAGGTTGTCATCTGCGACATTTTGTTTTTTGACAGAGTGGAGGGGGTGGGGTGAGGGATTGATGACGACACGTGACTTTTGACGTCACCACCCTTTGCAACCTGAGGTTCATATATATTATATTTCAAAACATTTCAAGTGCAAGCCGGTAGCTCAGTCGGTAGAGTGCCATTCTCAGATCTTCAATCGCGGGGTTGGTGGTTCGAGCCCCAGGTTGTCATCTGCGACATTTCTATTTTTCGGCAGGGTGGAGGGTGGGGTGAGGGATTGATGACGACACGTGACTTTTGACGTCACCACCCTTTGCAACCTGAAATTCATATATATTATATTTCAAAACCTTTCAAGTGCGAGACGATAGCTCAGTCGGTAGAGTGCCATTCTCAGATATTCAATCGCGGGGTTGGTGGTTCGAGCCCCCGGTTGTCATCTGCGACATTTATTTTTTTTCAACAGAGCGGAGGAAGCGGGGTGAGGGATTGATGACGACACGTGACTTTTGACGTCACCACCCTTTGCAACCTGAGGTTCATATATATTAAAAATTCAAAACATTTCAAGTGCGAGCCGGTAGCTCAGTCGGTGGAATGCCATTCTCAGATATTCAATCGCGGGGTTGGTGGTTCGAGCACCACGTTGTGATCTGCGACCTTTTGTTTTTTCGACAGAGCGGAGGGGGCGGGGTGAGGGATTGATGACGACACGTGACTTTTGACGTCACCACCCTTTGCAACCTGAGGTTCATATATATTATACTTCAAACATTTCAAGTGCGAGCCGGTAGCTCAGTCGGTAGAGTGCCATTCTCAGATCTTCAATCGCGGGGTTGGTGGTTCGAGCCCCAGGTTGTCATCTGCGACATTTATTTTTTTTTCGACAGAGCGGAGGAAGCGGGGTGAGGGATTGATGACGAAACGTGACTTTAACGTCACCACCCTTTGCAACCTGAGGTTCATATATATTATATTTCAAACATTTCAAGTGCGAGCCGGTAGCTCAGTCGGTGGAGTGTCATTCTCAGATATTCAATCGCGGGGTTGGTGGTTCGAGCCCCACGTTGTCATCTGCGACATCTTGTTTTTTCGACAGAGCGGAGGGGATGGGGTGAGGGATTGATGACGACACGTGACTTTTGACGTCACCACCCTTTGCAACCTGAGGTTCATATTTATTATATTTCAAAACATTTCAAGTGCAAGCCGGTAGCTCAGTCGGTAGTGTGCCATTCTCAGATTTTCAATCGCGGGGTTGGTGGTTCGAGCCCCAGGTTGTCATCTGCGACATTTTGTTTTTTCGACAGAGTGGAGGGGGTGGGGTGAGGGATTGATGACGACACGTGACTTTTGACGTCACCACCCTTTGCAACCTGAGGTTCATATATATTATATTTCAAAACATTTCAAGTGCAAGCCGGTAGCTCAGTCGGTAGTGTGCCATTCTCAGATTTTCAATCGCGGGGTTGGTGGTTCGAGCCCCAGGTTGTCATCTGCGACATTTTGTTTTTTCGACAGAGTTGAGGTTGTGTGGAGAGCGATTGATGACGACACGTGACTTTTGACGTCACCACCCTTTGCAACCTGAGGTTCATATATATTATATTTCAAAACATTTCAAGTGCAAGCCGGTAGCTCAGTCGGTAGAGTGCCATTCTCAGTTATTCAATCGCGGGGTTGGTGGTTCGAGCCCCAGGTTGTTATTTGCGACATTTATTTTTTTTTCGACAGAGCGGGGGGCGGGGTGAGGGATTGATGACGACACGTGACTTTTGACGTCACCGCCCTTTGCAACCTGAGGTTCATATATATTATACTTCAAACATTTCAAGTGCGAGCCGGTAGCTCAGTCGGTAGAGTGCCATTCTCAGATCTTCAATCGCGGGGTTGGTGGTTCGAGCCCCAGGTTGTCATCTGCGACATTTATTTTTTTTCAACAGAGCGGAGGAAGCGGGGTGAGGGATTGATGACGACACGTGACTTTTGACGTCACCACCCTTTGCAACCTGAGGTTCATATATATTATATTTCAAAACATTTCAAGTGCAAGCCGGTAGCTCAGTCGGTAGAGTGCCATTCTCAGATATTCAATCGCGGGGTTGGTGGTTCGAGCCCCAGGTTGTCATCTGCGACAACTTTTTTTTCGACAGAGCGGAGGGGGCGGGGTGAGGGATTGATGACGACACGTGACTTTTGACGTCACCACCCTTTGCAACCTGAGGTTCATATATATTATATTTCAAAACATTTCAAGTGCAAGCCGGTAGCTCAGTCGGTAGAGTGCCATTCTCAGTTATTCAATCGCGGGGTTGGTGGTTCGAGCCCCAGGTTGTTATTTGCGACATTTATTTTTTTTTTCGACAGAGCGGAGGGGGCGGGGTGAGGGATTGATGACGACACGTGACTTTTGACGTCACCGCCCTTTGCAACCTGAGGTTCATATATATTATACTTCAAACATTTCAAGTGCGAGCCGGTAGCTCAGTCGGTAGAGTGCCATTCTCAGATCTTCAATCGCGGGGTTGGTGGTTCGAGCCCCACGTTGTCATCTGCGACATTTTGTTTTTTCGACAGAGCGGAGGGGGTGGGGTGAGGGATTGATGACGAAACGTGACTTTTGACGTCACCGACCTTTGCAACCTGAGGTTCATATATATTATATTTCAAAACATTTCAAGTGCAAGCCGGTAGCTCAGTCGGTAGTGTGCCATTCTCAGATCTTCAATCGCGGTGTTGGTGGTTCGAGCCCCAGGTTGTCATCTGCGACATTTTGTTTTTTCGACAGAGTGGAGGAAGCGGGGTGAGGGATTGATGACGACACGTGACTTTTGACGTCACCACCCTTTGCAACCTGAGGTTCATATATATTATATTTCAAAACATTTCAAGTGCAAGCCGGTAGCTCAGTCGGTAGAGTGCCATTCTCAGATTTTCAATCGCGGGGTTGGTGGTTCGAGCCCCAGGTTGTCATCTGCGACATTTTGTTTTTCCGACAGAGTGGAGGGGGTGGGGTGAGCGATTGATGACGACACGTGACTTTTGACGTCACCACCCTTTGCAACCTGAGGTTCATATATATTATATTTCAAAACATTTCAAGTGCAAGCCGGTAGCTCAGTCGGTAGAGTGCCATTCTCAGTTATTCAATCGCGGGGTTGGTGGTTCGAGCCCCAGGTTGTTATTTGCGACATTTTTTTTTTTCGACAGGGCGGAGGGTTCGGGGTGAGGGATTGATGACGACACGTGACTTTTGACGTCACCGCCCTTTGCAACCTGAGGTTCATATATATTATACTTCAAACATTTCAAGTGCGAGCCGGTAGCTCAGTCGGTAGAGTGCCATTCTCAGATCTTCAATCGCGGGGTTGGTGGTTCGAGCCCCAGGTTGTCATCTGCGACATTTATTTTTTTTCAACAGAGCGGAGGAAGCGGGGTGAGGGATTGATGACGAAACGTGACTTTAACGTTACCACCCTTTGCAACCTGAGGTTCATATATATTAAAAATTCAAAACATTTCAAGTGCGAGCCGGTAGCTCAGTCGGTGGAGTGCCATTCTCAGATATTCAATCGCGGGGTTGGTGGTTCGAGCCCCACGTTGTGATCTGCGACCTTTTGTTTTTTCGACAGAGCGGAGGGGGCGGGGTGAGGGATTGATGACGACACGTGACTTTTGACGTCACCACCCTTTGCAACCTGAGGTTCATATTTATTATATTTCAAAACATTTCAAGTGCAAGCCGGTAGCTCAGTCGGTAGTGTGCCATTCTCAGATCTTCAATCGCGGGGTTGGTGGTTCGAGCCCCAGGTTGTCATCTGCGACATTTTGTTTTTTCGACAGAGTGGAGGGGGTGGGGTGAGGGATTGATGACGAAACGTGACTTTTGACGTCACCGACCTTTGCAACCTGAGGTTCATATATATTATATTTCAAAACATTTCAAGTGCAAGCCGGTAGCTCAGTCGGTAGAGTGCCATTCTCAGTTATTCAATCGCGGAGTTGGTGGTTCGAGCCCCAGGTTGTCATCTGCGACATTTATTATTTTTCGACAGAGCGGAGGAAGCGGGGTGAGGGATTGATGACGACACGTGACTTTTGACGTCACCACCCTTTGCAACCTGAGGTTCATATATATTATACTTTAAACATTTCAAGTGCGAGCCGGTAGCTCAGTCGGTGGAGCGCCATTCTCAGATCTTCAATCGCGGGATTGGTGGTTCGAGCCCCAGGTTGTGATCTGCGACATTTATTTTTTTTCAACAGAGCGGAGGAAGCGGGGTGAGGGATTGATGACGAAACGTGACTTTAACGTCACCACCCTTTGCAACCTGAGGTTCATATATATTAAAAATTCAAAACATTTCAAGTGCGATCCGGTAGCTCAGTCGGTGGAGTGTCATTCTCAGATATTCAATCGCGGGGTTGGTGGTTCGAGCCCCACGTTGTCATCTGCGACATTTTGTTTTTCGACGGAGCTGATGGGTCGGGGTGAGGGATTGATGACGACACGTGACTTTTGACGTCACCACCCTTTGCAACCTGAGGTTCATATTTATTATATTTCAAAACATTTCAAGTGCAAGCCGGTAGCTCAGTCGGTAGTGTGCCATTCTCAGATTTTCAATCGCGGGGTTGGTGGTTCGAGCCCCAGGTTGTCATCTGCGACATTTATTTTTTCGACAGAGTGGAGGGGGTGGGGTGAGGGATTGATGACGACACGTGACTTTTGACGTCACCACCCTTTGCAACCTGAGGTTCATATATATTATATTTCAAAACATTTCAAGTGCAAGCCGGTAGCTCAGTCGGTAGAGTGCCATTCTCAGTTATTCAATCGCGGGGTTGGTGGTTCGAGCCCCAGGTTGTTATTTGCGACATTTATTATTTTTCGACAGAGCGGAGGAAGCGGGGTGAGGGATTGATGACGACACGTGACTTTTGACGTCACCGCCCTTTGCAACCTGAGGTTCATATATATTATACTTCAAACATTTCAAGTGCGAGCCGGTAGCTTAGTCGGTAGAGTGCCATTCTCAGATCTTCAATCGCGGGGTTGGTGGTTCGAGCCCCACGTTGTCATCTGCGACATTTTGTTTTTTCGACAGAGCGGAGGGGGTGGGGTGAGGGATTGATGACGAAACGTGACTTTTGACGTCACCGACCTTTGCAACCTGAGGTTCATATTTATTATATTTCAAAACATTTCAAGTGCAAGCCGGTAGCTCAGTCGGTAGTGTGCCATTCTCAGATTTTCAATCGCGGGGTTGGTGGTTCGAGCCCCAGGTTGTCATCTGCGACATTTTGTTTTTTGACAGAGTGGAGGGGGTGGGGTGAGGGATTGATGACGACACGTGACTTTTGACGTCACCACCCTTTGCAACCTGAGGTTCATATATATTATATTTCAAAACATTTCAAGTGCAAGCCGGTAGCTCAGTCGGTAGTGTTCCATTCTCAGATTTTCAATCGCGGGGTTGGTGGTTCGAGCCCCAGGTTGTCATCTGCGACATTTTGTTTTTTCGACAGAGTGGAGGGGGTGGGGTGAGCGATTGATGACGACACGTGACTTTTGACGTCACCACCCTTTGCAACCTGAGGTTCATATATATTATATTTCAAAACATTTCAAGTGCAAGCCGGTAGCTCAGTCGGTAGAGTGCCATTCTCAGTTATTCAATCGCGGGGTTGGTGGTTCGAGCCCCAGGTTGTTATTTGCGACATTTATTTTTTTTCGACAGAGCGGAGGGGGCGGGGTGAGGGATTGATGACGACACGTGACTTTTGACGTCACCGCCCTTTGCAACCTGAGGTTCATATATATTATACTTCAAACATTTCAAGTGCGAGCCGGTAGCTCAGTCGGTAGAGTGCCATTCTCAGATCTTCAATCGCGGGGTTGGTGGTTCGAGCCCCAGGTTGTCATCTGCGACATTTATTTTTTTTCAACAGAGCGGAGGAAGCGGGGTGAGGGATTGATGACGAAACGTGACTTTAACGTTACCACCCTTTGCAACCTGAGGTTCATATATATTAAAAATTCAAAACATTTCAAGTGCGAGCCGGTAGCTCAGTCGGTGGAGTGCCATTCTCAGATATTCAATCGCGGGGTTGGTGGTTCGAGCCCCACGTTGTGATCTGCGACCTTTTGTTTTTTCGACAGAGCGGAGGGGGCGGGGTGAGGGATTGATGACGACACGTGACTTTTGACGTCACCACCCTTTGCAACCTGAGGTTCATATTTATTATATTTCAAAACATTTCAAGTGCAAGCCGGTAGCTCAGTCGGTAGTGTGCCATTCTCAGATCTTCAATCGCGGTGTTGGTGGTTCGAGCCCCAGGTTGTCATCTGCGACATTTTGATTTTTCGACAGAGTGGAGGGGGTGGGGTGAGGGATTGATGACGACACGTGACTTTTAACGTCACCACCCTTTGCAACCTGAGGTTCATATATATTATATTTCGAAACATTTCAAGTGCAAGCCGGTAGCTCAGTCGGTATAGTGCCATTCCTATTTATTCAATCGCGGGGTTGGTGGTTCGAGCCCCAGGTTGTTATTTGCGACATTTTTTTTTTCGACAGAGCGGAGGGGGCGGGGTGAGGGATTGATGACGACACGTGACTTTTGACGTCACCGCCCTTTGCAACCTGAGGTTCATATTTATTAAAAATTCAAAACATTTCAAGTGCGAGCCGGTAGCTCAGTCGGTGGAGTGCCATTCTCAGATATTCAATCGCGGGGTTGGTGGTTCGAGCACCACGTTGTGATCTGCGACCTTTTGTTTTTTCGACAGAGCG
This sequence comes from Patiria pectinifera, assembly GCA_029964075.1. NCBI lineage: Eukaryota > Metazoa > Echinodermata > Asteroidea > Valvatida > Asterinidae > Patiria > Patiria pectinifera. Next base: position 16,673,101 of record CM057131.1, on the reverse strand, counting down.
GAAGGGGCGGGGTGAGGGATTGATGACGACACGTGACTGTTGACGTCACCACCCTTTGCAACCTGAGGTTCATATTTATTATATTTCAAAACATTTCAAGTGCAAGCCGGTAGCTCAGTCGGTAGTGTGCCATTCTCAGATCTTCAATCGCGGGGTTGGTGGTTCGAGCCCCAGGTTGTCATCTGCGACATTTTGTTTTTTCGACAGAGTGGAGGGGGTGGGGTGAGGGATTGATGACGACACGTGACTTTTGACGTCACCACCTATTGCAACCTGAGGTTCATATATATTATACTTCATACATTTCAAGTGCGAGCCGGTAGCTAAGTCGGTAGAGTGCCATTCTCAGATCTTCAATCGCGGGGTTGGTGGTTCGAGCCCCAGGTTGTCATCTGCGACATTTATTTTTTTTCAACAGAGCGGAGGAAGCGGGGTGAGGGATTGATGACGAAACGTGACTTTTGACGTCACCACCCTTTGCAACCTGAGGTTCATATATATTAAAAATTCAAAACATTTCAAGTGCGAGCCGGTAGCTCAGTCGGTGGAGCGCCATTCTCAGATATTCAATCGCGGGGTCTGTGGTTCGAGCCTCACGTTGTGATCTGCGACCTTTTGTTTTTTCGACAGAGCGGAGGGGGCGGGGTGAGGGATTGATGACGACACGTGACTTTTGACGTCACCACCCTTTGCAACCTGAGGTTCATATTTATTATATATTTCAAAACATTTCAAGTGCAATCCGGTAGCTCAGTCGGTAGAGTGCCATTCTCAGATCTTCAATCGCGGGGTTGGTGGTTCGAGCCCCAGGTTGTCATCTGCGACATTTTGTTTTTTCGACAGAGCGGAGGGGGTGGGGTGAGGGATTGATGACGAAACGTGACTTTTGACGTCACCGACCTTTGCAACCTGAGGTTCATATATATTACATTTCAAAACATTTCAAGTGCAAGCCGGTAGCTCAGTCGGTGGAGTGCCCTTCTCAGATCTTCAATCGCGTGGTTGGTGGTTCGAGCCCCAAGTTGTCATGTGCGACATTTATTTTTTTTCAACAGAGCGTAAAAAGCGGGGTGAGGGATTGATAACGAAACGTGACTTTTGACGTCACCACCTTTTGCAACCTGAGGTTCATATATATTATAAATTCAAAACAAGTCCTTATCAGTCGTTTACGTACGAAACTCTTCCGCTTAATTGCAACACAACGATCAAACACATAATTAAACAAACAGCTTAGAATTGTGCGCTCCAACACCGACTGTGAATATTAGTCTACAACAAAATCAACAGTATTCACGATTGGAAAAGCACGGAACTGCAGTGAAATGTGCATAAATAGGCCCAGGCCTATATATTGACTGTGTTAATTCTCTTCTTATGTTTGTTACTGTACAGTACAATTTTGTGCAAGCTTAAATGGGTGTTTCACTGCCATATCTAATCAACAGAATGTTTCTACTGTGAATCAACTGCCGAAAACTATTTACAATCAATTTAAACAACAAAACATGTTGCCTAGTAACCGGTCGTACACATCAGCGTAAAGTTTTCTGTTCTGTCGTGTGCGTCATTTTGACCAGCTGAATTATCTATTTTGACCCTGTAAAGCATTCGACCAAATAGAGTCCGTATTCCGGGTCAATCTGACCAGGGACTTTTTAGAGTGAATCTAGCTACTGGCCATAATTTTCCGGATCCTCCCCTACAGTCTGATCTCTGTATCTGCCCATATCCACCTGAAATGTTGTCTTTTCTCGAGTGTCAGGACAGGCTTGAACTTCGTATAGAGAAGTACTTTCTGAATGTCTACGTGCAAAAATATCATTACGTTCATACTGTGATTTAATGTACATCAAATGATTATACCTTCACCACAGCTTTGTGTTAAGCGGCTGACACACGCTTAACATTTAGAATTCAAAATATTTACAGCCGTTGTCCAGCCGTATGTTCTTCACGTCGGCTTCGTTACGGGTGATGTTATTCAACTGACAAATCATCTCTCCGGGGCCGCCTCGTCGCAGATTGAAGGAGCGGCATCGAGGCTCATCCCGGCACGCCGAGCCGCACGCGATGACACCCGTGGCCGAGAACTCCTTGATGACGTAACCGGTGAGGCAGTGGGATGAGGAGCGGGCGTCGGCGTAGCGTTGCAGGCAGGACATCGTGGGCAAAGCAAGCGGAACGAGAGTCTCACAGATGATGGACTTTGGAACCCAGCAGGCAGTGTCATCCATGAGACCGTTTTGGTAACGCCACAGATGCATACAAACCTGATTAGTATCTCCTCCATAAGTTGGTTCTCCTGGTGCCCAATTGAAGAATTTGCATTCTCCTCCCTCACCAGACTGCATCCACTTGCCTTCCTCCTCCCTTTCATTACATCCGATCCAAAGATCTCCAACTGTAACGATCCCCGTCAACATCTTCCAGATGAACTGATGCTCGTCCAAGGAGTCAGGAACCGCCAAGGCAGCGCCCATCTCCGAGCAGGCAGCGACACCTTGGTCCCACGTCATTCTCTCGGTTAGGAGTTGATAGCAAGAGCCTCCAAATATCTCCTGGCCGGGTTGGCAAGCCTCGGCGTAAAAACACGCACACACGATTGCATTCAGCCAAAGCAGCTTCATCGTGCTTTTACTGGAGGCAGTCCCTTATATGAAAATCTCGTCGGCAACTCCAGCGATATTTATAACGGGATGGATGTTGATCACACACTGATGTATCCATCAGCAATAACCGAGTTATTTAGTAGCTGCGTTTTATGGCTGCGTGGTTTTCATTACACTCCCGGCAAGATCGTGTCCAAAACAGTCGCCCACAGCTAAAATTGTATTATCGACACGTTTATCGTTAGCATCTGCCCAAGTAAGTGTAATATACGATGACCTTGACAAACGCGCTGAAAAAAAATTGGACGCCGTCTATGATTTTTTTATTTTGGGGGGGGGGTGCCTTGAAACTTCGTTTCATTGGCGGTTCTTGTGATGGAAGCGGTGATGGAAAACGACAGTCCTTGAGAACTCTGTGGCAATTTTTAAAAATGTCATCTAGAACACGAACAGCAAAGCCCATCGTAGTCGCAGAGTCAGAAATCGATAAGGAAACGGTGTAGCGTGAATATCCGACTCCATGAAATGTGGACTCATTGGTAGTACTTCGCACGCGTGAGTACGATACTATGCTATTTTTAGGATCGTTTCGGGAGAGCTAGAGTGACACGTGCGAGGGATCAACCAATAATAGGGAAATAGGGGTCCGATTTTCATAGGAGTCGGATTTTCATGTGACAACGGCACCGCACCGCGTGCCAAATGAGGCTACATCCGGCGGTATCAAGCATATAATTCCTCGCAGTATTCGCGGTCTGCCAGATAACTCTTACAGGTATTGCAAATGCAATAGGACATACTGTTTCCTTCATACCAGTTTGAAGAATTATTAAAAGTACTGCAACCACCATGCTGTGTCCTTCATAGCATATGGAGCGAAGGATTAATAAGGTTGCGGCTTCAAAGACCGTACAGTAAAACATACAATACCCTTGATAAAATCCAATTTCCAGGGCTGTAGAAAAAGATATGAGAGAAAAAATAGAAAACCTCATCCACTCACACAATTGAATGATTACTTCAGTTTGTTTGTATCTTTTGTTTTTAAGATTTCGAAGTCATTACTTGTGTTCTTTGATGGTGGTGACATAACACTAAAACTTTGAACAAACCCTCAACAGATATACGCCTATGTTGTTTATTACCTGTACGCTGTACTTACTCATATTTTAAGAAAAGTTCCACGGTGATTCAACTTTCTTTCCCTTATTCATTCAAAATGAACTGGAAAAAAATGCAAAACAGTTCAAAAGCTACTTTGCATTTTCCAAGACATAGCAACAATTGTCAAGCAATTTGGAGACGTGCGTCCATGATCCCCGCCATGAGCGGATCCCACTTTTCTTATAAACGGCTGTCATTCCATGCAGAGGGAAGTAACATGTTGTTATTCTTTAGCCAGATTCGTTCTATCCAATGTTATTAGCATGGCCGAAAAACAGAGTTTGGCAATTGTTTTATGTTGTGCCACCTTCCTTTTGATCCAAAACGAAGAAATCACGTATTCATTCAACTTCCTCATCAATCGTGTACGTAAGATATTCTTCCACGTCATGTAATTTCAAATTATTGATAAAGCCAATAAAGTAACGAACAGTTTAAAGTCATTCGCTCCAAAATTGACTGCCAATTTAACTTTACGACAAAAGCAACAGCATTCACGATTAGAAAAGCAAGGAACTGCATGTTAAATGTGAATAAATAGGCTTGCACTGTTCTTGTTCGCTTATTATAATTATGTTAATGTTATTGTACATACATAATGTGCCAACTTTAAATGGTAATTCACTGCCACATCTAAACTACTGCGAAAAATCAAGTGCGTGCCGTAGACTTTTTACAATTACCTTAAACTACAAAATAAATTGACTGGTAACCTGTCATAGCCATGAGCGAAACGTTTGTGTCATTTTGACACAGAAAAGGTGTGAAATTGACGTTGAAAAATATAAGGCATAATAGAGCTGGGATTCCGGGCCAATCTGACCAGGGACTGTTTAGAGTTTATCTAGCTACTGACTAGAAGTATTTAGATCCTCCCCCTACAGTCTGATCTCTAGATCTGCCCATAGACCCGCTTGATTCAGGGAATCAAAGTGTTGTCTTTTACTCGAGTCAGATTAGGACGCGCTACATCTTTTGTTCGAGACCCACTTGCTTGATGTTTAAATACAAAAAATGGTTACCTTCACCTACTTCGATTTAAATGTACACCGAATGGTTAAACATTCACCACAACTTTGTGTTAAGCGGCTGCCAGACATTTATTCTTTAGAAATTGAAATATTTGCAGCCGTTGTCTAGCCGTATGTTCTTCACGTCGGCTTCGTCACGGGTGATGTTATTCAACTGGCAAATCAACTCTCCGGGGCCGCCTCGTCGCAGATTGAAGGAGCGGCATCGCGGCTCATCCCAGCACGCCGAGCCGCACGCGATGACACCCTTGGCCGAGAACTCCTCCATGACGTGACCGGTGAGGCAGTGGGATGAGGAGCGGGCGTCGGCGTAGCGTTGGAGGCAGGACATCGTGGGCAAAGCAAGCGGAGCGAGAGCCTCACAGATGATGGACTTTGGATCCCAGCAGACATCGTCATCCATGAGACCGTTTTCGTAACGCCACAGATGCATACAATCGATATGACTATGTCCACCACTTGGTTGTCTTGGTGCCCAGTCAAAGAAGTTGCATTCTCCTCCCTCACCAGACTGCATCCACTTGCCTTCCTCCTCTCTGTCATTACATCCGATCCAAAGATCCCCAACTGTAACGATCCCTGTGAACATCTCCCAGATGAACTGATGTTCCTCCAAGGAGCCAGGAACCGCCAAAGCAGCGCCCATCTCCGAGCAGGCAGCATCACCCTGGTCCCGCGTCATACTCTCGTTCAGGAGCTGATAGCAAGAACCTCCGAATCTCTCCTGGCCGGGTTGGCAAGCCTCGGCGTGAAAATACGCACACATGATCGCAATATTCAGCCAAAGCAGCTTCATCGTGCGTCCTGATCGATGTGTACGTGTTAAAGTTGAACCATCTGATAATTATATCATAGCAAATGGAACAACCAATCGTTAGAAAATTTCACTGCTGACATTTTAGGTAGAATTTAAAACGGAGACCTCATGGACCGGCGACAGAGTCTGTGATACTTAAATTGGCACGAATCCCTTTTTCATACCGAAACCGTGTTGTTCCATCCAACAGTAACGTACGTTAATTGCCAAAACGGCTGCGTGGTTTTCATTATTTCAGATTAAGGCCGCATAATGGCTCATGGGCAATCAATATGGCGAAGGTTGCTGTGGAAACGTGACAAAGATTAGATCAAGGTAACCACAAAATCTTAAACGCATCCGAATTTATTGTCGAGAGCTATCGTCTCGGTCTTACAGTACAAGCTACGTGGGCAGATGCTGACGATGGGTGTAGCTATGGTGATGGACGCCGAGCTCTGGACAATAAACATTTGGATTTCTTATTGCGTGCCAATGAGTCATTATATAGCTCAGAAAAGGTCGTATCGATAGAGCGTGTCCTGACCGAGGAGGTTCGTGTTGTGGAGTGAATTCTAAAACCTTCTAAACGCAAAGCTGTTGTTTAGAGTTCCCCCGAAAATAGATGTTGTTTTCAAATTGCTGTTTTCTTGGCTAGCAAAAACATAGTCTGTCGTTTTTGTATCAAACATCAACGACATCAAACAAACAAAATTAATTGAGTTGTGGAATATTTTGATACATCAAACTTCGAGTTATTTTCAGCCTGACAAGAACAGGCTTATCATTTTTTGTGCATTAGGCTTTAGATGCAAAAGCAATCCAAAATATTAGCGTATGTTCAAAGGTTGAGAACGTTAAAAACAAGCTTTTTCCCACTTAAATAAAACAATAAAAATTAAAAATTGCTGACCCATTTCTTTCTCGATAGGATTTGAGGTCCTAAAAATTCGGGGAGAAAATGGTGTGAGGATATCATTCGACACTTGGAGGCGCTGTGCATCACACAGACATTAATGTGCCTACTGTGGGGTTATATGTTGCGGCAATATAGGTCCATTGCACAAGCCTTTCACTAAGGGAATAAATGTGTGTTTGGGAGGTATTATAACACTCTGTTTAAGACCGGTTTGAGTCTGGATGGGCGATAATTACCCGAGGCGAAGCCGAGGGTAATTATCGCCCATCCAGACTCAAACCGGTCTTAAACAGAGTGTTTAATACCGACCGAACACACATTTATTCCCATTCATAAATAAACGTTGAAAGGCACCGGATTTCATGGGAGTCCAAATTTCATGGACACTGGAAAAGTGTTTAAGACCAGCTAGCCATGGCCAAGTTCGGGCAAGAACCATTAGTCGACTAGTGGTTGATTTGTGACGTACCTTACGCCTGCGCACTGATAGCAACGTGGGAACGTCTCTAGTCAAACGCTGGTCAAAATGTCATCGCAAAACCTCTGGATCCTGGCTCTCTGCTAGCGTTATGAATGCGCGCGGCTAATGGTTACCAGCGAAGCAACCAATCCCAGTAGGCTGGTTCCAAATAGTCGACTAGTGTAGTCAAACACCATCGACTAGACAGAGGTCGGGCAAACGTTAGTTAACCATTGGTTAACTAAAGTCCTTGCCCGAACTTGGCCCTCGTATCATTCGTTTAAGACCGGCCACGTGACGGGCTCTCGACCAATAGGAATGCGTAAACTGTCTCAAGTATTTATGAATGTAGATTAAAATTGCTAAACCTGCCGACTGGCGTTCCAGTCTTTCACCGAACTCCCTACTTTTTGTAATGATGTCAAAAATTGTTCATAGCCTACATTAAACCATACGTAGAGTACATAATGCAAGTACTTTGAGAAAAATCAAGAGTCGTGCAGAATTCCACTTTACAATCAAGTTGAACCACCAAATATCTTGGTTGTGTCCTGTCCTACACATGAGCGTAGATTTTTCTGTTGCTAGTGTCATTTTGACCAGGAAAAAGTGTCAATTGTAACCCTGTAAACCTTGCGCAGCGTTTACAAAAAAAACTTTACAACAACTCGTCAACTGCTGCCTTTTGGGCAGCAGGTACTTTCCCTCACTACGCAAGACCCTATTCATAGCAATACAACAAAAAGCCACGTGCCAGACAGTGTCCAGACAGTGCACTGGAAAGACAATTAACTGACTGTGTCAAGTTACAGGTCTTTGTTGATGTTTCAATGAGACTTGGCAAGAGGCCTGGTCGAAAGTTTGTTGACACGGCCTGGGTGTAGCCCTGGCTGCAAAGTTCATTGAACCAGCTTATTTGGCAAGGGTCGAATGAGGATTAGATGGAAGATGACCGTCATTGGCCCTAAAAAAAAAAATCAAAAAAATTCGGTTACCTGGGGCCCAAAGGGCAGCAGGGCACTCTGGGCAATGTAAAGCATTCTGTCAAATTATCCAGATCCTCTCCTCCATTCTGATCTACGGATCCGCCCATATCCACCTGCTTGATTCATGGAATCATTAACAGTTTACTTGTCTTTTCTTGAGTCTCAAAAATAATTGCGTGCATATACTGCAAATAATGTACGTCAAATGACTATACTTTCGCCACATGCGGCTGTCAAACGTTGAGCAGATCCTCCACCTACAGTTGTGATCTATATCCGCCCATATCCGCCTGCTTGATTCAAATCAAGGAATTAAAATGTCGTCTTTTCTTGAGTGTCGGAACAGGCTGCACCTCCGTACAGAGAACCACTTGCTTGATGTCTGGGAACATGTAGAAACAAAATCTTTACGTTTATACTGGATTTAAATGAACACCGAATGGTCACACCTTCGCCACGATTTTGTGTTAAGCGGCTGTCAGACGTGAAACATTTAGAATACGAAATATTTGCAGCCCATGTTCAGCCGTATGTTCTTTGCGTCGGCCTCGCTACGGGTGATGTTATTCAACTGGCAAATCATCTCTCCGGAGCCGCCTCGTCGCAGATTGAAGGAGCGGCATCGAGGCTCATCCCGGCACGCCGAGCCGCACGTTATGACACCCCTGGCCGTGAACTCCTTGATGACGTGACCGGTGAGGCAGTGGGATGTAGAGCGGGCGTCGGCGTAGCGTTGCAGGCAGGACATCGTGGGCATGGCAAGCGAAATGGGACTCTCACAGATGACGGACCTCAAATAGCCGCAGCCGTTGTCATCCATGAGACCGTTTTGTCTGCGCCACAGCTGTATACAATCGCTATATACACCACGCGGTTCTCCTGGTGCCCAATTGAAGAAGTTGCACTCTCCTCCCTCACCAGACTGCATCCACTTGCCTTCCTCCTCTCTGTCATTACATCCGATCCAAAGATTCCCAACTGTAACGATCCCTGTGAACATCTCCCAGATGAACTGATGTTCCTCCAAGGAGCCAGGAACCGCCAAAGCAGCGCCCATCTCTGAGCAGGCAGCATCACTCTGGTCCCACGTCATTTTCTCGGTCAGGAGTTGATAGCAAGATCCCCCGAATCTCTCCTGGCCGGGTCGGCAGGCCTCAGCGTAAAAACACGCGCAAATGATAAAACCACTCCATCGAATCAGCTTCATCGTGCAACCTGAATTCGCACGTGTTAACGTTGAACGATATCGTAATAAAGTTTCAAGTTTTGCGAAGAGAAATAAAACAGCCGATCGTTAATGCAGCTTTTGAAATGAAAGCCTCGTCGACAACGCCTGTGACTTTTCAAATGGCACGAATCTATACGTAGACCACACACCGCATTCAATGAGCAATAACAGGAGTTACTTAACTGCCAATGGCTTTGTGATTTCCATTACGCTCTGATGAAGGCCGTAGGTTTGAAAACACGGCACCCATAGGTATTATGGCTGCGTCCATCATCAGTGTGTTCCCACGTAGTAGACGAGAGACAATAGCTCCTAAGAAATTTGAATGCCGTGTATTCATTGGGGGGGGGGGGGCTGGTTGCCTTAATGCTTTGTCCAGTTTCCATACCAACCTTACCCATACTGATTGCCTATTGTGTGTCCATCAGTCACCATTATATTCTTGAAAATGTTTCGATTGAGCAGGCTCTAACCGAAGAGGTTCGTGACATGCATGTACTCCATGGAGAGATGCTTTCGAAGCACTGGCAGTATTAACTACAGGTTGTAGGAACAACCACAGGGTGTTGGGCCGTTGTTGACGTTGATTGTTGATTGTTGATGTTAATATTGATTGTTGATTGTTGATGTTGAAGGTTGAGGATTGAGGGTTGAAAAATAGCGCGTGTAATAATTATACAGAGGATAGTTAAAAAGAATCAGGTGAGTATCTGCACGCGCGTATGCTGCTGTACTGTAAACTTTTCAAGTACAATTGTTATAAAAAAAAAACCCATTAAATAGCTCATGGCTGTTGTGGCGTGAATACTAAAACCTTCAAGACGCAAATCTGTAGTTTATAGAGTTCCCCGAAAAGAGATGCTGTATTCAAATTGTTGTTTCCTCGGCTAGCAGTATCATAGTCTGTTGCTTTTGTATGAAACATCAAACAAAAAATTAGTTGAGTTATGGCATATCTACTTCAAAAAATTCGAAACATTTCTGGCCAGACAATAATAGGCTTTTGGTGCATTATGGACGCAATAAGAACCCAAAATATAAGCGTATTTTCAGAGGTTGAAAACGTTAACATAGAAAGTCAACAAGTAGCTTTTTCTCATTTTAATAAAACAATGAAAATTAAAAATTGCTCACTCATTTCTTTTTGGAAGGATCTTCAGGCCGTGAAATTAAAAAAAAATGGTGTGGGGACATCCTTCGTCGCAACTACTGTGAGAAAAATCAAGAGTCGTACAGAGATCCATTTACAATCAAGTTAAACCACAAAATAGTTTGGTTGTTAACCTGTCGTGCACATAAGTATACATTTTTCTGTTGCTAGTGTCATTTTGAACAGAAAAAAAGTGTCAATTTCGATCCTGCTAAGCATACTGTCCAATAGAGTCCGTATTCCTGGTCAATCTCAAACAGTTTTTAGAGTGTTTTTAGCTCCTGGCTAAAGTCTCCAGATCCTCCCCGACAATTTGATCTCTAGATGCGACCATATCCTACTCCTTGATCCAAGGAATCTTAATAATGACTTTTCTTGAGTCTCAAAAATGATTTCGTTCATATATTTTGAATAAAATGACTATACTTTCGCCTCAACTTTGTGTTATGAGGCTGTCAAACGTTGGGCAGATCCTCCACCTTCAGTCTGATCTCTAGATCCGCCCATATCCGCCTGCTTGATCCAAGGAATCAAAATGGTGTCTTTTCTCGAGTGTCAGCACAGGCTGCATCTTTCGTCAGAGTACTATACTTGCTTGATGTCTATGTAAAAAAAAATCGTTGTGTGTACTGCGATTTAAATGTAGACCAATTGATTATACCTTCGCCACAATGTTTGTGTTAAGCGGCTGTCAGACGTAGGGATATAGGGATAGGAGAAGCACAATGATGTGCCCCCTAGTCCTTGGCAGACCCAAAATAGCCTGGTGCTGATAGGGTTACCGGTTCGACCTTTGTAGTTGGTGCCTGGTTTTTTTTAATCAACTTGTATTTCATTGTTTAGTGTTTGCTATATTGTTTTAGAGCATCGCAATCCATATTTGAGCGGGGCTACAACGGTAAGAACATTACGTTGTAACTTAGCAAAACCTTAATTGATGCCAATTAACGATCTCTTCAATTATAATATTTCTGGGGAAAAAACACCCACAACCTTCTTTCAATCCCTCGGCGATTCAACTCTGCTTTACTCAAACTTTTAGGAACTAAAAAATGCAAACACTATACAAGACCTATATACTTTTGCATTGTCCAAGAAATAGCAACAATTGCCAAGCGATTTGGAGACGAACGTCCATGATCACCGCCATGTTGTCTAGTTCGTTTTGAAGACGGTGCGCTAAGCTCGATTTTATCATGTAGAACTGATCCCACTTTCAAAATATAAAGAATCAGTTTACGTAGAAGGAATTAAAATGTTTGATAATTATTATTTTAATAGCCAGATTCAGCACGGACGATTTTTATTTGGCCAGCTTCCTTTTGATTCAAACGAAGAAATATCTTAATATGATATGAAGAAACATCCGTCATTCACTAAACGTCCATATCAGTCGTCTCCGCTTAATTCCAAAATAACGATCAAACTAACAACTAAACAAATCCCCGCCATGTTGTCAAGTTCGTTTTTTAGACTGTGCGCTTGGCCTGATTTTATTTAGAACTGATCCCATGTTTTATATAAGGAAATCAGTCCATGAAGAAGGAAGTAATATTTTAGGGTTTTTTAATAGCCATAGATTCATTCTGTTCAATGTTATTTGCACGGCTTGGCCGAAAAACAAAGTTCGCCATTTTTGTTGTTGCCAGCTTTCTTTTGATCCAAATGGAGAAATCTCGAAATCTCATGATTTGTCACATCATGGGTCTGTTTTTCCCATGGAGGACAGTAGTGGATATATTTGACAAATCAGCAGGACAGAAAATTAAACTCCGGACGGCAAAATGTGCATGATCAAGACAAAATACTATTTAATTACGACAAATAAATATATTAAACAAACGGAAATTTACTATGTACAAATTATTTCAATTGAATTATGCCACTATATGGATTACTTATACTTTGAGTGACGGATACTCAACTATATCATGGCATTATAAGGATCCTGTATTAAGTGTCATCCAATACCCCAAAACAAATGCAATCAACCCCCTAAACAGTCACTGTTCAAACCCTTTTGAAGGACTTGCTGCGTTCAAAGTTCACACTTGTGACACGGGCGGTCAATTTGGAGTACCAGTCACACACAATATCCCTCCGGCGTTTTGACGGTCCCAATAAGGCGGAGAAACTCCGGGCTTGGGGAACTTGGGTGACTTCTCTGGGCCTTGGAATCTGGCTTGATGCTTGACGGTCCACACAGGATTCGGTTCCGAATATTCCTCCGGACTCTCCCAGTAGACCTTGAGTCTTGGGAGTTGGCTAAATCTTGTTCACACAGAACTATCTGGTTCACCAAGAACCTAAGAATTCTCTATTCCCACAGGGAAAGCCCTTTAAAGAAAAAAATCTAACACTTTTCCACTAAAACCCATTCAATGTGAGTTGAATCGAATTACACTATTTCCCTCCCATGCATGTACATCATAGGGTAATTTCTTTGGTCAAATTTTCCTTAACCAAACTCAAGTTTCTTGAGAAATCTACCTCCGAAAGAAATCACTTACAATTCACTTATAATAAAAAGAAATAAGCCATTTATAATGAAAGTAAATATCACCTAATAAAATAAACTTACAGTTTTGGAGAACTGGCTCTGGCTTGGCTTGAGGGCCACGCCCTATGTACAATACACGCAGTATTCCTGGCCCTGGCCCCACCCGCGGCCGGACGGACTACCCAGCTTTCCTAACGCTCGATACCGATTCCGAACATTCCGAACACAATTCCTAACCGATTCCTAACCAATTCCTAACGCTTTCCTAACGGCGTGTTAGGAATTGGTTAGGAATTGGTTAGGAATTGGTTAGGAATTACAAGTGGGTGTTAGGAAAGTGATATCGGATTTCAACAAACGTGACCTTTAACCCGAGTAAAAGATGGCGGCCTCCATGAGTCCGCCATTGCTCCGTGATTCAGGTGAGAACGTATATTTTAACTAAATGTTCACACTTCCAAATACATTAGGATTCATTTTTATCCGGTGGGTTATTGTTGGATGTAATTTTGGGTTACTAATAATGCAGAGATGTTGAGACTAGGATAGGTAAGAGCGAAGTTTTTGTAGGGAAATTAAAGTAATGCTGCGGTGTAAATCAGCGCGCATAACGCAATGAAGGTGAGCGCGTACCGCGTAGCTTCAGGGGGATTGACGATATCGGGAACATGAATCGCTGTTGTTTTTATGGAATGGACGTGAACTTTACTGCTCTTTTTTGGTAATCCTGCCGTTTGGACTTGTACATGCTTTTTTATTGTCAGCAGTCGCATGGTTGGTACTTTTTGGGGGAAAGACTGTTGCAACCTGACGCTACTTTTTTCTTCATACATCTTCTCAATGAAGGTCATTCATTGCAAAAATGATGATAAGACTTGAATCTGGGACTGAAAAACATTTTCCAATTTTGTTAGGAAATACCGGCACATGTACTTGGAAAATTTTCTTGACTCTCCATAAACATGATAGATTTTTCACACAATAGCGGAAGTGGCATCCGGTTGCAATATTTTGGTTTTTACTTTTTGGTAGGGCATGTAGGGAATTAAACCTATTACTACTAGATTTGGTGCTAGTCTGTGCTTGCTGAGATATGTTCTAACCATAGAATGATAGAGTTATGATATTAATTACTATATTATTAAATTACTAGAGCGCTGACTCAGTCATAGTCATACTACTAGGCCTACTACTACTACTACTACTACCGTTTCACGGATACCGTACACCCCTCTTTGAATTACTTTTTTGGGGGGGGTCATAATAATTTTCGAGGGCATAACAACGACAATACTAATTCTCATCATGCAACTGTAGATGAGCCTGATGGGACGTGTATTTTCATTGTGATGTCCCCCCTCTCCACTCCCCACCAAATTTCAAAGATGCATGCGGTATCCGCAAAACGGCTTATGTACAAAGTGATGCCTGCTGGGTGCACTGTGCGCAAACATATGGAAAACCTGAAACTTTGTAAATATCTTGTATATTAGTAATTTCCCCTCCCTTCCATCCCTGCATCAGAATTTGGCTATACACAAGTCACAAGTGAGGCGAGGTCATCATGTCTAAGATGGGGCGGCTACATGCTGCATGTATAGATGAAGTGATGTTGGTGTTCAGCATGTTTGGTGAGTCCTATTTTGTCATGTTCATATAGGAAATTTAAAAGACCCTGGAGATCTCCCCTCCCAGTCTTGGTAGTGTGCCCCCCTGTTTGTTTATTTTAGCCCACAAGTCCCCCTATATAAGCTGCCACATGGTCAAGCCTCAGTGATTCATTCAGCTGACCAGCAGAGATACAAGTTCACACTATACATTATCATCTTCCTCCTACCATTCTGCTTGAGTTTTTTTACTTGTCAAGTCATTAGGGAGTTTTCATTACTATTTCTTATTATTGTATAAATCCAGTTGTATATTATATTACCCAGTTTCATTATCCTTCTTTTTGAGCTCCTTTGAGAATGAGATAAAGTTTCTCTAGACATGCTAGATGATAGTTCTTGCCTCCCATTTTTCCTTGAAAAGAATGTTGCAACCTGACGTGACGCTATTTTAGAAACAGAACAGTCACAATTTTTTGGGCTTTCCTTGTACCTCAGATATTAAATTCATTTCAGCATTGTAAGGAATGTCTGGATGAGGTCTTTCTTTAGGAGAGATTTTTAGACAAAAAGTTGACCTGCATATTGAAAACGTAGGCCTTCTGCGGTAAGCAAGGTTGGAGGAGTGCCTACACAGAAAGATATACATTTTCAATCTGTGGGTCACATTTTTGCCTAAAAATCTCTCTATAACTGTCTTAAACAATAATGATAATAATAATTTCATTCAGTAAAAACATAATCTTTATGTTTGTTTCTTTACAGCTATGCCTATAAGAAAGGAAGAGGTGATGCATATTGGGGGCATATCATGCGACAACATGCCAATGGTCGCTACCAATTTGGCATTGGCCAAAAGCCGGGCAATAAGAGATGGAAGGCGGAACTAAAGGTGGTTGAGAGTTGCCCGCGCCACAACACCCCCCAGACCACAGATCTGATGGGGCGCAGAATCGTCTGCAATTGTTCTTACCATGAGGTATGCTATTTACAAATCATTCTTCATGTTTCTATAGTGGACTCCATTTTTTTCATAGAAATGTCCTAATGAAAAATTGTAGGTACTTTTTTGGTGAATATTGAAGTGCCTTGGAGTGTCAAATAGAGCAAGGGTTAACAATTGATAACTGCGGATGGACCCCATGCCATCCATCGAGAGGAGACTGCAAAGCAAGCTCCTTTCTCTTCAGCATTCCAGCATCATCCCACAGCCTCTGTACAGACAGCTATGACCATCTAGCTCCAAGTGCCCCAGGTTCTTCGGACAGCCCAAGATCCACAAGAAGGATATCCCCTTGCGTCCCATTGTAGCTTCCAGAGGGAGTCCTACATACATCACAGCCAGGCATCTTGCAAAGATCCTCCACCCCGTGGTAGGAAACACCGAACACCACATCAAGAACTCCGACCAGTTTGCAGCATTCATCCAAGACCTCACCCTCCAGCCGGACGACATCATGGTCAGCTTTAATGTCGTCTCCCTCTTCACCAGCATTCCCACCTCAGACACCTGCACCATCGCCAAGGACAGACTTCAAGCAGACACCACTTTCCAAGACCGCACCGACCTAGCCCTTGACCAGCTTCAAGATCTGCTCCTCACATGTGTCAACTCATCTGAAGATGCAGAACCTGCTGACTTCACACAGAATGCAGACCAGGGGTGTACAAGATTCCATGTCAATGTGACAAAGTGTATATCGGCGAGACTGGCAGGGACCTCCCCACCAGACTCAATGAACACAAAGCCCATGGCAGGAAGGGAGACTTCGAGAATCTTCCATCGTCAAACACTCCCACACCGAGGACCACCAGATCAACTGGAGCCAAGCAGAACTGCTCACTAGCATCGACCGCTGGTACCCCCGATGCATCACAGAAGCCATCGAGATCATCAAGCATAAGACTGTTCCCCAAGACATCGGTTTCTACATCAGTGACATCTGGCGCCCCATCCTCAAGTCCAAGTCCGATCGGTCTCCTACACCCTAGGACAACTTAAGTTCAGTTCTCGCCTATGGGTCACCTATACCCTGAGCCCCTTCCCCTTTGCCCCCTCACTGTGCACTGACACGCTACAGTGATCATCCAGCATCCCTCAGTCAACTTGCATCCTTCACGAATACTCACAAAAGAGATTTACTCACATGGTGCTACCGCAAACTTATCTTTTCTTAATAACTTGTCCATGCAAAATTTAGTGAAGGCCCCCCCCCCCCACCAAACTCTCCAGCACACAATATCAGGGGATTTTTCAGTCATAAACGTATTTTGGTGTTTTATTTTCTGTACAGGATACTACAACTCAACCACAAGTGGTCCATCCAGGCCAGCCACAAGTGATGCGTCCAGGCCAGCCACAAGTAATGTTCCCCCCAGCCACAAGTGGTGCGTCCCCCCAGCCACAAGCTGCACGCCGTCTGTCAAGGCCAGCCACCGGATGTCCATTCAAGCCAACCAACTTTGGAATGCCCGAAATGTTTCTAAAGAGTAGGAGTGGATGCATTTACTGACCACCACAAGAGTCAGCAAGTGAAAAGCACACCCTCCCGTCAGGTGAGCCAGCCCCTCTCTCGCCAGGAGAGCCAGCAGGAGAGAGCAGGCCGTCTGTCCCACCGCCTTTTCGTAAGGTGAGCCAGCCAGTCTCTTGCGAGGAGAGCCAACCAGGAGAGAGCAGGCCCTCTGCCCCCCCGCCCTCTCATCAGGAGAGCCAGCCCCCCCCCTCTCGCCAGGATAGCAAACTAGGAGAGAGCAGGCCCTCTGTCTCCCGCCATCCTCCAGTCCTCCCCTCCAACCAATTGTATCGCCAACTTTCCAGATGAGGCAGCCTTCATTGGACTGGGCCAGGTTTTTCTAGCTTAAAATTTGATATTTTCTTCTAATTAGCAATACGGTCCGATCGACTTCAAACTAGGCACACATTTAGACCAACATCCGGAGATTCAGGCTGAATCTTTACGTCATCCAAAAATTACATAGTTTAAGTCCCTATATCTACTGAACCAGAGGTCCGATCGGGTTCAAACGCGGTATTCCGAGAAGTGTTATAGACAAAAATTTCAGTGACGTCATCATGTGATTTGTATGAATTATTCAATCGTTGGACCTTTTACTCATATCTCATCAACGGAATGTGGTAAATTCCAAATTCTTGTTGCAAAAGGTTCATTAGGTCGTAGATAGGTACAGAAAATTTCGAAGAATGTGTGACATCACCATGACGTCATGAAATATTTTTTTTTTACATTGGATTGACACTTAGACCACCATGTATAGAATGTTCATGTACTTGTTCATTCGACTTGGATGAAACTCCTTTACTGCAGTTATTGCTAAAACTGTCAAAACAGCTCAGTGTTTGTCCACAAACACATTTCTAGTTTCATCATGTGGTGGTGTTTCCTTGATTTCTCCACTGTTATTAGCCCTGTCATGCCTGCAGTTGAGCATTTTATAGGGTCATATTTCAAGATTTCTTTGACGTGAACCATTTGCAAGTGGGGAATGATTTTATTCTGAATAAATGTTTTTACTTGATTGGTGCATCAGTAATTAAAAAGTGTATAAGAAGTGTTTTAAAACTTGCATGTACACACAAAAAAGTAGTTAGATTATGTATAGTATAATTATAATTAACACTTATAGTAAGTAGTCTTATCTCATGCTGGTGAAAGCATAGGCTTTTGCAACTGATCAGTAAATTGTGTTGTCCCTTATTTTTTGGGTTCTGTGATGTATCTTTTGATTTTCTGAAAATGTTGAAATTGCTTCTCTCGATTTGTATGCGTCTGCAACCCTCTGGGAAAAATGGTTTTCAATGGTTTACTTTATGCTTGTACATTGGATATTTGATCACATTAACTAATAAATGTTTGGTATTACACAAATTCTTCTGTTTTACCTTTTGGTGTCCATTCACTTCATTTTACACATAATACGATTATAGAAAACATACAGAATAGTTCCCAACAGAAGAGCGCGGTGTTGCAGCTCAAACTGTATAATTATGAAGTTATACTTATTGCAAAGATCTAATTTATTCGAAATATTAATAATTAACAGTAAGAGTCACTAATTTGCTGTTAATTTGATGGGGTAGGGCAAATGCTTTACGCCGGAAAATGATGAATTGAGAATATAATGAAAAGTTAAGGAATTTTGGGGACAATTTTGCTTTAGGCCCCTCCAAAAATCCTGACGACGCCATGAATATTTATGCCAAATTCAAAAAGATAACAGTTTCATTAATTTAATCTAAAACTACTGGTTTGCACTAAATGTATTAGGTTTACCTCATTTACGCCAAAAATATAATTTACATTAATTTTGTAATATATATGCAAATAAGTACAATTAATTGTCATTACATTGCTTTAAAATCAACTAAATTTTAATAATTTACACCAAAAGTACTGTTTACACTGAATTTTCACGATTCAACACCATTCTGGCAAAACAGCATTTTTCTTCGCTTTTCATTTCTCCTTTCCTCCTTTCTTCCTCTTCGGAGAGTTCACTATGCCCCTTTTCGTCAGGGAAAAGGGGCATAGTGGACTACCCTCCCGGGGGAAGAGGGGAAGGAAAGGGGGAAAGGAGGGGGGAAACAGAGAAGTAAGAGAAAACGAAGAAAAATGTTGTTTTTTTGCCAGAATGGTGTTGAATCGTGAAAAATTCAGTGTAAAATGAGTACTTTTTTGGTGTAAATTATTAAAATTTAATGGATTTTAATGCAATGTAAGGTAAATGTATTGTACTTTTTTGCATATATTGCAAAATTAATGTAAATTATATTTTTGGGCGTAAATTGAGGGTAAATCTAGTAAATATAGTGCAAACCAGTAGTTTTAGATTAAATTAATGAAACTGTTATCTTTTTTGAATTTGGCATAAATATTCATGGGCGTCGTCAGGATTTTTTTTGGGGGGGGGGGCCCTAAAGCAAAATTGTCCCCAAAATTCCTTAACTTTTTCATTATATTCTCAATTCATCATTTTTCCGAGCGTGAGAGCATTTGCCCTACCCCCCCCCCATCAAATTAACAGCAAATTAGTGACTCTTACTGTTAATTATTAATATTTCCGAATAAATTAGATCTTTGCAATAAGTATAACTTCATAATTATACAGTTTGGGCTGCAAGTTGTCTTTTTGAACACCGCGCTCTTCTATTGGGAACTATTCTGTATGTTTTCTATAATCGTATTATGTGTAAAATGGGGGGGGGGGGGGTGAATGGACACCAAAAGGTAAAACAGAAGAATTTGTGTAGTGTAATACCAAACATTTATTAGTTAATGTGATCAAATATGCAATGTACAAGCATAAAGTAAACCATTGAAAACCATTTTTTTCCCCAGAGGGTTGCAGACGCCACAAATCGAGAGAAGCAATTTCAACATTTTCAGAAAATTAAAAGTTACATCACAGAACCCAAAAAATAAGGGACAACACAATTTACTGATCAGTTGCAAAAGCCTATGCTTTCACCAGCATGAGATAAGACTACTTACTATAAGTGTTAATTACAATTATACTATACATAATCTAACTACATTTTTGTGTGTACATGCAAGTTTTAAAACACTTCTTATACACTTTTTAATTACTGATGCACCAATCAAGTAAAAACATTTATTCAGAATAAAATCATTCCCCACTTGCAAATGGTTCACGTCAAAGAAATCTTGAAATATGACCCTATAAAATGCTCAACAGCAGGCATGACAGGCTAGTAACAGTGGAGAAATCAAGGAAACACCACCACATGATGAAACTAGAAATGTGTTTGTGGACAAACACTGAGCTGTTTTGACGGTTTTAGCAATAACTGCAGTAAAGGAGTTTCATCCAAGTCGAATGAACAAGTACATGTACATGAACATTCTATACATGGTGGTCTAAGTGTCGATCCAATGTAAAAAAAAAAATTTCATGACGTCATGGTGATGTCACACATTCTTCGATATTTTCTGTACCTATCTACGACCTAATGAACCTTTTGCAACAAGAATTTGGTATTTACCACATTCCGTTGATGAGATATGAGTAAAAGGTCCAACGATTGAATAATTCATACAAATCACATGATGACGTCACTGATATTTTTGTCTATAACACTTCTCGGAATACCGAGTTTGAACCCGATCGGACCTCTGGTTCTGTAGATATAGGGACTTAAACTATGTAATTTTTGGATGACATAAAGATTCGGCCTGAATCTCCGGATGGTGGTCTAAATGTGTGCCTAGTTTGAAGTCGATCGGACCGTATTGCTAATTAGAAGAAAATATCAAATTTTAAGCTAGAAAAACCTGGCCCAGTCCAATGAAGGCTGCCTCATCTGGAAAGTTGGCGATACAATTGGTTGGAGGGGAGGACTGGAGGATGGCGGGAGACAGAGGGCCTGCTCTCTCCTAGTTCGCTATCCTGGCGAGAGGGGGGGGGGGCTGGCTCTCCTGATGAGAGGGCGGGGGGACAGAGGGCCTGCTCTCTCCTGGTTGGCTCTCCTCGCAAGAGACTGGCTGGCTCACCTTACGAGAAGGCGGTGGGACAGAGGGCCTGCTCTCTCCTGCTGGCTCTCCTGGCGAGAGAGGGGCTGGCTCACCTGACGGGAGGGTGTGCTTTTCACTTGCTGACTCTTGTGGTGGTCAGTAAATGCATCCACTCTTACTCTTTAGAAACATTTCGGGCATTCCAAAGTTGGTTGGCTTGAATGGACATCCGGTGGCTGGCCTTGACAGACGGCGTGCAGCTTGTGGCTGGGGGGGACGCACCACTTGTGGCTGGGGGGCACATTACTTGTGGCTGGCCTGGACGCATCACTTGTGGCTGGCCTGGATGGACCACTTGTGGTTGAGTTGTAGTATCCTGTACAGAAAATAAAACACCAAAATACGTTTATGACTGAAAAATCCCCTGATATTGTGTGCTGGAGAGAGATGGGGGGGGGGGCCTTCACTAAATTTTGCATGGACAAGTTATTAAGAAAAGATAAGTTTGCGGTAGCACCATGTGAGTAAATCTCTTTTGTGAGTATTCGTGAAGGATGCAAGTTGACTGAGGGATGCTGGATGATCACTGTAGCGTGTCAGTGCACAGTGAGGGGGCAAAGGGGAAGGGGCTCAGGGTATAGG
This sequence comes from Patiria pectinifera, assembly GCA_029964075.1. NCBI lineage: Eukaryota > Metazoa > Echinodermata > Asteroidea > Valvatida > Asterinidae > Patiria > Patiria pectinifera. Next base: position 16,651,515 of record CM057131.1, on the reverse strand, counting down.
TGACCCATAGGCGAGAACTGAACTTAAGTTGTCCTAGGGTGTAGGAGACCGATCGGACTTGGACTTGAGGATGGGGCGCCAGATGTCACTGATGTAGAAACCGATGTCTTGGGGAACAGTCTTATGCTTGATGATCTCGATGGCTTCTGTGATGCATCGGGGGTACCAGCGGTCGATGCTAGTGAGTAGTTCTGCTTGGCTCCAGTTGATCTGGTGGTCCTCGGTGTGGGAGTGTTTGACGATGGAAGATTCTCGAAGTCTCCCTTCCTGCCATGGGCTCTGTGTTCATTGAGTCTGGTGGGGAGGTCCCTGCCAGTCTCGCCGATATACACTTTGTCACATTGACATGGAATCTTGTACACCCCTGGTCTGCATTCTGTGTGAAGTCAGCAGGTTCTGCATCTTCAGATGAGTTGACACATGTGAGGAGCAGATCTTGAAGCTGGTCAGGGGTTAGGTCGGTGCGGTCTTGGAAAGTGGTGTCTGCTTGAAGTCTGTCCTTGGCGATGGTGCAGGTGTCTGAGGTGGGAATGCTGGTGAAGAGGGAGACGACATCAAAGCTAACCATGATGTCGTCCGGCTGGAGGGTGAGGTCTTGGATGAATGCTGCAAACTGGTCGGAGTTCTTGATGTGGTGTTCGGTGTTTCCTAACAAAGGGTGGAGGATCTTTGCAAGATGCCTGGCTGTGATGTATGTAGAACCCCCTCTGGAAGCTACAATGCGATGCAGGGGTATATCCTTCTTGTGGATCTTGGGCTGTCCGAAGAACCTGGGGCACTTGGAGCTAGATGGTCGTAGCTGTCTGTACAGAGGCTGTGGGATGTTGCCAAAACGCTGAAGAGAAAGGAGCTTGCTTTGCAGTCTCCTCTCGATGGATGGCATGGGGTCCATCCGCAGTTATCAATTGTTAACCCTTGCTCTATTTGACACTCCAAGGCACTTCAATATTCACCAAAAAAGTACCTACAATTTTTCATTAGGACAATTCTATGAAAAAAATGGAGTCCACTATAGAAACATGAAGAATGATTTGTAAATAACATACCTCATGGTAAGAACAGTTGCAGACGATTCTGCGCCCCATCAGATCTGTGGTCTGGGGGGTGTTGTGGCGCGGGCAACTCTCAACCTTTTTTAGTTCCGCCTTCCATCTCTTACTGCCCGGCTTTTGGCCAATGCCAAATTGGTAGCGACCATTGGCATATTGCGCATGATATGCCCCCAAGATGCATCACCTCTTCCTTTCTTATAGGCATAGCTGTAAAGAAACAAACATAAAGATTATGTTATTACTGAATGAAATTATTATTATTATTGTTTAAGACAGTTTAAGAGAGATTTTTAGGCAAAAATGTGACCCACAGATTGAAAATGTATATCTTTCTGTGTAGGCAGGCACTCCTCCAACCTTGCTTACCGCAGAAGGCCTACGTTTTCAATATGCAGGTCAACTTTTCGTCTAAAAATGTCTCCTAAAGAAAGACCTCATCCAGACATTCCTTACAATGCTGAAATGAATTTAATATCTGAGGTACAAGGAAAGCCCAAAAAATTGTGACTGTTCTGTTTCTAAAATAGCGTCACGTCAGGTTGCAACATTCTTTCCAAGGAAAAATGGGAGGCAAGAACTATCATCTAGCATGTCTAGAGAAACTTTATCTCATTCTCAAAGGAGCTCAAAAAGAAGGATAATGAAACTGGGTAATATGATATACAACTGGATTTATACAGTAATAAGAAATAGTAATGAAAACTCCCTAATGACTTGACAAGTAGAAAAACGCAAGCAGAATGGTAGGAGGAAGATGATAATGTATAGTGTGAATTTGTATCTCTGCTGGTCAGCTGAATGAATCACTGAGGCTTGACCATGTGGCAGCTTATATAGGGGGACTTGTGGGCTAAAATAAACAAACAGGGGGGCACACTACCAAGACTGGGAGGGGAGATCTCCAGGGTCTTTTAAATTTCCTATATGAACATGACAAAATAGGACTCACCAAACACGCTGAACACCAATATCACTTCATCTATACATGCAGCATGTAGCCGCCCCATCTTAGACTTGATGACCTCGCCTCACTTGTGACTTGTGTATAGCCAAATTCTGATGCAGGGATGGAAGGGAGGGGAAATTACTAATATACAAGATATTTACAAAGTTTCAGGTTTTCCATATGTTTGTGCACAGTGCACCCAGCAGGCATCACTTTGTACATAAGCCGTTTTGCGGATACCGCATGCATCTTTGAAATTTGGTGGGGAGTGGGGAGGGGGACATCACAATGAAAATACACGTCCCATCAGGCTCATCTACAGTTGCATGATGAGAATTAGTATTGTCGTTGTTATGCCCTCGAAAATTGTTATGACCCCCCCCCCCAAAAGTAATTCAAAGAGGGGTGTATGGTATCCGTGAAACGGTAGTAGTAGTAGTAGTAGGCCTAGTAGTATGACTATGACTGAGTCAGCGCTCTAGTAATTTATTAATATAGTAATTAATATCATAACTCTATCATTCTATGGTTAGAACATATCTCAACAAGCACAGACTAGCACCAAATCTAGTAGTAATAGGTTTATCCCTACATGCCCTACCAAAAAGTAAAAACCAAAATATTGCAACCGGATGCCACTTCCGCTATTGTGTGAAAAATCTATCATGTTTATGGAGAGTCAAGAAAATTTTCCAAGTACATGTGCCGGTATTTCCTAACAAAATTGGAAAATGTTTTTCGGTCCGAGATTCAAGTCTTATCATCATTTTTGCAATGAATGACCTTCATTGAGAAGATGTATGAAGAAAAAAGTAGCGTCAGGTTGCAACAGTCAGACAGTCTTTCCCCCAAAAAGTACCAACCATGCGACTGCTGACAATAAAAAAGCATGTACAAGTACAAACGGCAGGATTACCAAAAAAGAGCAGTAAAGTTCACGTCCATCCATAAAAACAACAGCGATTCATATTCCCGATATCGTCAATCCCCCTGAAGCTACGCGGTACGCGCTCACCTTCATTGCGTTATGCGCGCTGATTTACACCGCAGCATTACTTTAATTTCCCTACAAAAACTTCGCTCTTACCCATCCTAGTCTCAACATCTCTGCATATTAGTAACCCACAATTACATCCAACAATAACCCACCGGATAAAAATGAATCCTAATGTATTTGGAAGTGTGAAATTTTAGTTAAAATATACGTTCTCACCTGAATCACGGAGCAATGGCGGACTCATGGAGGCCGCCATCTTTTACTCGGGTTAAAGGTCACGTTTGCCGAAATCCGATATCACTTTCCTAACACCCACTTGTAATTCCTAACCAATTCCTAACCAATTCCTAACCAATTCCTAACGCGCCGTTAGGAAAGCGTTAGGAATTGGTTAGGAATCGGTTAGGAATTGTCTTCGGAATGTTCGGAATCGGTATCGAGCGTTAGGAAAGCTGGGTAGTCCGTCCGGCGGCGGGTGGGCCAAGCGGAGGGGGCAGGGTGAGGGATTGATGACGACACGTGACTTTTGACGTCACCGCCCTTTGCAACCTGAGGTTCATATATATTATACTTCAAACATTTCAAGTGCGAGCCGGTAGCTCAGTCGGTAGAGTGCCATTCTCAGATCTTCAATCGCGGGGTTGGTGGTTCGAGCCCCACGTTGTCATCTGCGACATTTTGTTTTTTCGACAGAGCGGAGGGGGTGGGGTGAGGGATTGATGACGAAACGTGACTTTTGACGTCACCGACCTTTGCAACCTGAGGTTCATATTTATTATATTTCAAAACATTTCAAGTGCAAGCCGGTAGCTCAGTCGGTAGTGTGCCATTCTCAGATCTTCAATCGCTGTGTTGGTGGTTCGAGCCCCAGGTTGTCATCTGCGACATTTTGTTTTTTCGACAGAGTGGAGGGGGTGGGGTGAGGGATTGATGACGACACGTGACTTTTGACGTCACCACCCTTTGCAACCTGAGGTTCATATATATTATATTTCGAAACATTTCAAGTGCAAGCCGGTAGCTCAGTCGGTATAGTTCCATTCTCAGATTTTCAATCGCGGGGTTGGTGGTTCGAGCCCCAGGTTGTCATCTGCGACATTTTGTTTTTCCGACAGAGTGGAGGGGGTGGGGTGAGCGATTGATGACGACACGTGACTTTTGACGTCACCACCCTTTGCAACCTGAGGTTCATATATATTATATTTCAAAACATTTCAAGTGCAAGCCGGTAGCTCAGTCGGTAGAGTGCCATTCTCAGTTATTCAATCGCGGGGTTGGTGGTTCGAGCCCCAGGTTGTTATATGCGACATTTATTTTTTTTTTCGACAGAGCGGAGGGGGCGGGGTGAGGGATTGATGACGACACGTGACTTTTGACGTCACCGCCCTTTGCAACCTGAGGTTCATATATATTATACTTCAAACATTTCAAGTGCGAGCCGGTAGCTCAGTCGGTAGAGTGCCATTCTCAGATCTTCAATCGCGGGGTTGGTGGTTCGAGCCCCAGGTTGTCATCTGCGACATTTATTTTTTTTTTCGACAGAGCGGAGGGGGCGGGGTGAGGGATTGATGACGACACGTGACTTTTGACGTCACCACCCTTTGCAACCTGAGGTTCATATTTATTATATTTCAAAACATTTCAAGTGCAAGCCGGTAGCTCAGTCGGTAGTGTGCCATTCTAAGATCTTCAATCGCGGTGTTGGTGGTTCGAGCCCCAGGTTGTCATCTGCGACATTTTGATTTTTCGACAGAGTGGAGGGGGTGGGGTGAGGGATTGATGACGACACGTGACTTTTAACGTCACCACCCTTTGCAACCTGAGGTTCATATATATTAAAAATTCAAAACATTTCAAGTGCGAGCCGGTAGCTCAGTCGGTAGTGTGCCATTCTTCGATCGTCAGTTTTGGGTTTTTTTGCCCTTCTTCGTTGACATTTACTCTTCAAAGTGAGTACATATATTCTATTGAGACCATAGACACTTTGAGTGCAATCTTTGGAACTTCACGAATTGCTAAAGAGGCATTTGGCCTTGCTTTTGCTCGGCCAACTGTCCTTCTTCAAGATGGCGTCGGCGTTTCGATCCACGCTTAAGCGCCCAAACACAATCAGGTTCATTGTTCGACAGAACAAACCGACAGCATTCCAAGTCCATAGATCGGTTTGTCGTGAAATCCATGATGACAACGGTGTAAAGTGCATTGCCGAGTTAGACACCGGATGGTTTAATGTTACCTGTGCGAATGACAGATATGCAGAGATTCTCGCTCAAGATGGGATCCTGCTGAATGGAGTTTTGGTTCAGTGTGAAAGAGCTGATGTCTTGAGCTCGGTCGTCGTATACGTCAAGGCACCATACGAGATGAATGACGACGTTGTAGTCAACGCTCTTCTGCCATATGGGACTGTCGTTAATGTTAAACGACAACACCATGATTTCAACTCAGGGATTGAAAATGGGGTCAGAAGCTTGCTAATCAAACACGTTAAGAAGCCTATCCCCAGCTACATCAAGGTTGGCAGTTTCAATCTACCGGTTCGTCATCGCGGTCAGGAGAAAACTTGCAGGATTTGCAGAAAGCCCGGACATATTGCCAGGGAATGTGAAATGAGGGGCCGGTGTTTCATCTGCGGCTCCCTTGATCACCGAGCTGAAATGCATGAAAAACTGCATGAACTACAGAGAATGCCTCCAGTAAGTCAAGTGATCCATGATCACTCATACGGTGCACCGGACGGGAGTGACAGCGAACCGGAAACGAATGATGCTCAAGTAATTGACGGGGGTACTTTAGTAATACCTGCAGAAGGGCCCGAAGAGGAAAGCCAGGAGGCAACAGAGACGGAGGTGATGGATGCGGAGGGTGACACAGAAGTACCTGAAGGAGAGTCAGAGGAGAAAAGTCAGGAGGCAACAACGCCCGAGGTGATGGATGCGGATGGTGACACAGAAGTACTTGATGAAGAGCTTGAGGAGAAAAGCCAGGATGGAACAACGCCGGAAGTGATGGATGCGGACGGAGACACCCAGTCCCAAGAAAGAGTTAGCCCCCAACAAAAGCCCCCGACCTTCTGGGATGAAGCCGTGCAGCAGGAGCGCCTAAAACGTAAGAGGAACGATGACGAGGCAAGTCCAGAAAAGAAGGTCCCTAGAGAGGAGGAAGAAAGCATGGACGCAACATCGGTACCAGATGGAAAAGAACAGCCTGGAAAAAAAGAAAGAAGTGATGATGATGAACTCTCGGCATCGGGAACTGAAAGAGTCATATCGAAGGAACAATCGGGAGACCAACATTCAAAGGAGCAAGAAAAGAATGCAAAGGGCCGTACGCCTGACAAGCAGGAAACTGTTCGACGACAAAGAAGAAGAAAGAACTCCAAGGAAAACTCACCCCAGCCGGTTGATGGTCACACAGCAAAAGAACGTAGTCCTGCTAAAGGTCGTGGTAGAGGCAGAGGTCAGTCTCCAAATTAGAAACTGAATAAGTTTTTTTTTCCGCCTTCTCGAATTACGCTATTAATATTATTTTGCTGATGAGTTTCTTGAATGCTTTGTCCGTTGTGACCATGAACGTTAATGGCATCAGGGACCTTAAAAAAAGGGAGGCTCTTTTTGACGGTTTTGTTCGAAGAAAGTTTAATATTGTTTGCATTCAGGAAACTCATAGCAATAGCGCCGATGAACATATTTGGCGCAAAAGTTGGGAAGGCGAAATTGTCTTCAGCCACGGCTCGAATCATTCTCGAGGGGTGGCTATATTAATTTCCAAGAAATGTGATCTTAAAATTTCCAATGTTGAGAAAGATGACGATGGTCGTTGGGTTAAGGGAGATATTGTGTGGAACAAGAAAGTCATTTCCCTCATGTCTGTTTATGCACCCAATCTGATCCCCGAAAGAGCTAACTTCTTCACTGATCTTAATGCTTTAATCAAGTCAGACACTGATTGGATAATAGGAGGCGATTTCAATTGTAATCTTGCTGTTTCTCCAATCGGGGATCCAAGTCGATCTGTTTTAAAACGTATGATTCATGATTCTGATCTTATTGACACTTGGATGACTATTCACCCTAATGACCCCGGTTATACATTTTATAGCAGGGCTCACAAGACTTCTTGCAGAATTGATTACATTTTTGTTTCCTCCTTTTTCAGTCATCAATTGGTGGATATTTGTGCATGTATGAACGGCCTGACTGATCATAAATTTGTCAAGCTGAAGCTTGAAAACTGTATGACCCCTCATGGAAATGGTCGCTGGATCTGCAATAATGAGCTCCTTAGGGATGTGGATTGTTCTAACAGAATTTGTAACTTTTGGAATTTTTGGAAGTTGAACAAGACTAATTTTAGCTCTCTCATGGAATGGTGGGAAACAGGAAAGTTTAGGCTCAGAGAAATTGTTCAAGATTTCGGTCGAGAAAGCCTTTCTTGAAAAACGGCAGATCAATCTTCTTAACAATCGTTATGACGACTTGATCAATAGCCCCGGTGACAATAAAGATGAGATTAATAATATTTTGAGAGACCTCAAAGAGTACGAGATGAAAGAATGGGAGAGAGCTAAAGTTAGGGCTCGCAACATCCACAAAACAGAAGATGAAAAACCTAGCAAATTTTTTCTTAACCTTGAGAAACATCACATCGAAAGTGGTTCCATGACTAAGATTCTTGATTGTGATGGCAATTATGTGGATGATCCTGAAAAAATGTTCAACTGTGTCAACACTTTTTATCATAATTTGTACAGTTATGAAGAGATTAATTTTGACAGTCTGAATGATATCCTTGATGACATTGACACAGAGTATTTTGATGAAAATGCTATTGACTTGGGTAAAGATATCTCCAAGCTAGAAATCAAGAAAGCTCTGCACGATATGAACAAAAATAAATCTCCGGGTATTGATGGTTTAACAGTAGAGTTTTATCAAGAGTTTTGGGATATTCTAGGTCAAGACCTGCTCGATGTGTTTAAAGAGTGTAAGAAGAAAGGTATTTTGACTAAGACCATGAATACTGCTCTGGTACGTCTTATATATAAAAATTCTGGTTGCAAACATGATTTGAAGAATTGGCGCCCCATTAGTCTTTTAACTGTAGATTATAAAATAATGTCCAAGGTTATTATGAACAGGCTTGGGACTATTATGCCCAGCCTTATAGGAAAAGATCAAACTTACGGCGTTCATAATCGTAGCATTCACGACAATCTCATGGTTTTACGCGACACTGTCGATTATGTTAATTGTTTTGATAGAGAGGCGGCTATTGTCAGCATTGACCAAGAAAAGGCGTTTGATAGAGTTAGCTGGAATTATATGTTCAGTGTCATGAATAAAATGGGTGTCCCACAGAGTCTTATTGGGTGGATTAAACTTCTCTATAGCGGTCCTTTGTGTAGAGTTATGATGAATAATTTTATAGGTGCGCCTATTGAAATTGGCAGAGGTATTAGGCAAGGCTGCCCCTTGTCGCCCTCACTGTATGCTATTTGTGCTGAAGGGCTGGCTAATCTTATCAGAAAGAACGATTCTTTTGGTGGGGTTAGCATTCCCAACAGCTATGACTGTATTAAGCTTATTCAACATGCGGATGATACTTCTGTTTTTATTTCTTCTAATCTTGAATTTGATTGTCTTAGCTCCACTTTGCAGACCTTTTGTAGCGGCAGTGGATCGAAAGTTAACGTTCAGAAGACCAAAGGACTTTGGCTGGGGAGTTGGAAAAATCGTAATGAAAAGCCCCTTGGCTTTGATTGGCACAACGATAAATTAAAAATTTTGGGCATTTTTTTCGGAAATGACGTTCCTGCAGAAGATAATTGGGGACCCAGGGTGAAAAAATTGAAAAATACACTTAATCTTTGGCGCACTCGAAATCTCACTTTGAAAGGTAAAGCTGTTATTGTGAATAGTCTTTTTGGTTCGGGGTTGTCGTACTTTGGCAGCATCCTCCCATGTCCGGATCAATGGGTTAAAGAAATGGACGCCATTATCTTCAAATTCTATTGGCATTCTAAGCCAGAGAAAATAAAAAGAAACAACATTAGGGCTCCTAGAAACCTCGGAGGAACGGGTCTTTTGAATGTTCAAGCAAAAATCCACAGCTGCAAGCTTAAATGGTTAGCTAACTTCTCTAAAGCGTCTGGCACGTGGCGTTCTTGGTTTAACTTTTGGGTTTGTGAAGCCAGTGGGCCCAATCGATTAGGTTGGTATGTGTTCAACAATTGTAAAAGATTTAAAAGAATTCCTCCTTTTTATCAGGAAGTCATGAAGGCGTTCGATAAGTCCGGTGGGATAATTAAATGTAATATTTCTTGTGTTCGCGAAGCTCAACAAGTACCCTTGTTCAAAAATGATATCATTACTGGTAATCAGGATAAAGAAATAGACAGCATTTGTTTGAGAACTCATGGAATCACTTTGTTGCACCATGTTTGTTCCAATGGTCGGTTCCTCACTCCACGGCAAATTACTGATCGGTACAATGTTCACCCTAGAGGTGCCAGTCAAGTTCTCAATAGGTTGCGCAAATTTATTTGCCCCGATTTGTTTAATGAGAATCGTATTGGACCTCAAAATCACGTTTCTAACTGGCTTGAAATAAGAGATTTTTCTGATCAGTCGGAAAATATGTCTGTCCGTGACCTAACTGTCAAAATTTGTTATAACAATTTTCGAATGAAAGATTTTATTGAGCCATGGGCACAGCAGAAATGGCAGGAAATTCTTAACATTAGTACCGATTTAGACTGGACTACTATTTGGAAACGGGGAAATAATAAGCACCTTGACCACGACGAAATAGACATCTGGTATAAGATTAAACATCGCATTATCCCAACAAAAACATGGCTAAACACAATAGGTATCACCGAAGACGACCACTGTATTTTATGTAACTCGCAACCTGAAACTATTGAACACTTGTTTTTGTACTGTATTAAGACTCTTCCTTCTTGGCTTTTTGTAGAACATATTTTGAAAAAATTCACAGGGAACAAGTACTTCTTTCTCAACGATGAAAATAGAATTCTGGGTTCAGGGGGGAACGTAAGCAACATCACTAGCTTGATTCTCATAGCAAAACTTTTGAAAGTTATTTGGAATTCGCGATGTGCCATTTCGTTAAACTATATTGACTCCGATGTTGATATGCTGCAAAGATTCAAAACTAACCTGAAGCGTTTTGTTTACTTTGAAAAAAGCAGATTAGATGACAAAGATTTCCAGAAATTGTATCTTAGAAATAGTGCCATTTGTGAAATTGTTGACAACAAAATCCGCTTTGCATATTGACCTATATTGTTTGTACTTTCCCGGCTGATTGATATTTTTTATTTTTTTTCCCTTTTTGAGATCCATATGAATCTCAGTCATTTTTTGTACATACGTTGTAGATATTTGTACAGTTACGGGTTTATTTTTTATTCATAATTTTTTCAGTTTGAGCTACGATCAGAATATCATTTAGAAACGTTTAGGATACGTAAACGTAAAATGTATATATATATTTTATTGCTTTCAAATGATTTATTTTGTTTAATTTCCCGGCTCATCAGTTACTCTGTTTACTGAATTTGTTTCCTTTTCGAATTGTTTGATTTTCACATTTGTGTTTGAATAAATGAGTTTTCTTAAACTCTACAGAGAGAAAAAAAAGGTAGTGTGCCATTCTCAGATTTTCAATCGCGGGGTTGGTGGTTCGAGCCCCAGGTTGTCATCTGCGACATTTTGTTTTTTCGACAGAGTGGAGGGGGTGGGGTGAGCGATTGATGACGACACGTGACTTTTGACGTCACCACCCTTTGCAACCTGAGGTTCATATATATTATATTTCAAAACATTTCAAGTGCAAGCCGGTAGCTCAGTCGGTAGAGTGCCATTCTCAGTTATTCAATCGCGGGGTTGGTGGTTCGAGCCCCAGGTTGTTATTTGCGACATTTTTTTTTTTCGACAGAGCGGAGGGGGCGGGGTGAGGGATTGATGACGACACGTGACTTTTGACGTCACCGCCCTTTGCAACCTGAGGTTCATATATATTATACTTCAAATATTTCAAGTGCGAGCCGGTAGCTCAGTCGGTAGAGTGCCATTCTCAGATCTTCAATCGCGGGATTGGTGGTTCGAGCCCCAGGTTGTCATCTGCGACATTTATTTTTTTTCAACAGAGCGGAGGAAGCGGGGTGAGGGATTGATGACGAAACGTGACTTTTGACGTCACCACCCTTTGCAACCTAAGGTTCATATATATTAAAAATTCACAACATTTCAAGTGCGAGCCGGTAGCTCAGTCGGTGGAGTGCCATTCTCAGATATTCAATCGCGGGGTTGGTGGTTCGAGCACCACGTTGTGATCTGCGACCTTTTGTTTTTTCGACAGAGCGGAGGGGGCGGGGTGAGGGATTGATGACGACACGTGACTTTTGACGTCACCACCCTTTGCAACCTGAGGTTCATATTTATTATATTTCAAAACATTTCAAGTGCAAGCCCGTAGCTCAGTCGGTAGTGTGCCATTCTAAGATCTTCAATCGCGGTGTTGGTGGTTCGAGCCCCAGGTTGTCATCTGCGACATTTTGATTTTTCGACAGAGTGGAGGGGGTGGGGTGAGGGATTGATGACGACACGTGACTTTTAACGTCACCACCCTTTGCAACCTGAGGTTCATATATATTAAAAATTCAAAACATTTCAAGTGCGAGCCGGTAGCTCAGTCGGTAGTGTGCCATTCTCAGATTTTCAATCGCGGGGTTGGTGGTTCGAGCCCCAGGTTGTCATCTGCGACATTTTGTTTTTTCGACAGAGTGGAGGGGGTGGGGTGAGCGATTGATGACGACACGTGACTTTTGACGTCACCACCCTTTGCAACCTGAGGTTCATATATATTATATTTCAAAACATTTCAAGTGCAAGCCGGTAGCTCAGTCGGTAGAGTGCCATTCTCAGTTATTCAATCGCGGGGTTGGTGGTTCGAGCCCCAGGTTGTTATTTGCGACATTTATTTTTTTTTCGACAGAGCGGAGGGGGCGGGGTGAGGGATTGATGACGACACGTGACTTTTGACGTCACCGCCCTTTGCAACCTGAGGTTCATATATATTATACTTCAAATATTTCAAGTGCGAGCCGGTAGCTCAGTCGGTAGAGTGCCATTCTCAGATCTTCAATCGCGGGATTGGTGGTTCGAGCCCCAGGTTGTCATCTGCGACATTTATTTTTTTTCAACAGAGCGGAGGAAGCGGGGTGAGGGATTGATGACGAAACGTGACTTTTGACGTCACCACCCTTTGCAACCTAAGGTTCATATATATTAAAAATTCACAACATTTCAAGTGCGAGCCGGTAGCTCAGTCGGTGGAGTGCCATTCTCAGATATTCAATCGCGGGGTTGGTGGTTCGAGCACCACGTTGTGATCTGCGACCTTTTGTTTTTTCGACAGAGCGGAGGGGGCGGGGTGAGGGATTGATGACGACACGTGACTTTTGACGTCACCACCCTTTGCAACCTGAGGTTCATATTTATTATATTTCAAAACATTTCAAGTGCAAGCCGGTAGCTCAGTCGGTAGTGTGCCATTCTTAGATTTTCAATCGCGGGGTTGGTGGTTCGAGCCCCAGGTTGTCATCTGCGACATTTTGTTTTTTCGACAGAGTGGAGGGGGTGGGGTGAGCGATTGATGACGACACGTGACTTTTGACGTCACCACCCTTTGCAACCTGAGGTTCATATATATTATATTTCAAAACATTTCAAGTGCAAGCCGGTAGCTCAGTCGGTAGAGTGCCATTCTCAGTTATTCAATCGCGGGGTTGGTGGTTCGAGCCCCAGGTTGTTATTTGCGACATTAATTTTTTTTTTGACAGAGCGGAGGGGGCAGGGTGAGGGATTGATGACGACACGTGACTTTTGACGTCACCGCCCTTTGCAACCTGAGGTTCATATATATTATACTTCAAACATTTCAAGTGCGAGCCGGTAGCTCAGTCGGTAGAGTGCCATTCTCAGATCTTCAATCGCGGGGTTGGTGGTTCGAGCCCCACGTTGTCATCTGCGACATTTTGTTTTTTCGACAGAGCGGAGGGGGTGGGGTGAGGGATTGATGACGAAACGTGACTTTTGACGTCACCGACCTTTGCAACCTGAGGTTCATATTTATTATATTTCAAAACATTTCAAGTGCAAGCCGGTAGCTCAGTCGGTAGTGTGCCATTCTCAGATCTTCAATCGCGGTGTTGGTGGTTCGAGCCCCAGGTTGTCATCTGCGACATTTTGTTTTTTCGACAGAGTGGAGGAAGCGGGGTGAGGGATTGATGACGACACGTGACTTTTGACGTCACCACCCTTTGCAACCTGAGGTTCATATATATTATATTTCGAAACATTTCAAGTGCAAGCCGGTAGCTCAGTCGGTATAGTTCCATTCTCAGATTTTCAATCGCGGGGTTGGTGGTTCGAGCCCCAGGTTGTCATCTGCGACATTTTGTTTTTCCGACAGAGTGGAGGGGGTGGGGTGAGCGATTGATGACGACACGTGACTTTTGACGTCACCACCCTTTGCAACCTGAGGTTCATATATATTATATTTCAAAACATTTCAAGTGCAAGCCGGTAGCTCAGTCGGTAGAGTGCCATTCTCAGTTATTCAATCGCGGGGTTGGTGGTTCGAGCCCCAGGTTGTTATTTGCGACATTTATTTTTTTTTCGACAGAGCGGAGGGGGCGGGGTGAGGGATTGATGACGACACGTGACTTTTGACGTCACCGCCCTATGCAACCTGAGGTTCATATATATTATACTTCAAACATTTCAAGTGCAAGCCGGTAGCTCAGTCGGTAGAGTGCCATTCTCAGATCTTCAATCGCGGGGTTGGTGGTTCGAGCCCCAGGTTGTCATCTGCGACATTTATTTTTTTTTCGACAGAGCGGAGGGGGCGGGGTGAGGGATTGATGACGACACGTGACTTTTGACGTCACCACCCTTTGCAACCTGAGGTTCATATTTATTATATTTCAAAACATTTCAAGTGCAAGCCCGTAGCTCACTCGGTAGTGTGCCATTCTAAGATCTTCAATCGCGGTGTTGGTGGTTCGAGCCCCAGGTTGTCATCTGCGACATTTTGATTTTTCGACAGAGTGGAGGGGGTGGGGTGAGGGATTGATGACGACACGTGACTTTTAACGTCACCACCCTTTGCAACCCGAGGTTCATATATATTAAAAATTCAAAACATTTCAAGTGCGAGCCGGTAGCTCAGTCGGTGGAGTGCCATTCTCAGATATTCAATCGCGGGGTTGGTGGTTCGAGCACCACGTTGTGATCTGCGACCTTTTGTTTTTTCGACAGAGCGGAGGGGGCGGGGTGAGGGATTGATGACGACACGTGTCTTTTGACGTCACCGACCTTTGCAACCTGAGGTTCATATTTATTATTGTAGGGAGTCGGGTTGTACGACACACACACACACACACTCGTAGGATCCACTTGCATGTACGATGTACGATTCCCTAGACTTTGTTTACATTCCTTGATTTGTAATGCATTATTCATGATGGCGTGAGTAGTAGCCAATCACATAATTATGCCTCCCGCCAAATTTAAGCGATTCCTGATACTTTGCATTCGTTTCAGTTGGCATCGGTAGATTCATATCCCATTGTTTATTGTGCTTTGCTGGGGAGTCGATTCCTTCCGTTTGAAGGGAAGTACTGTGCATACAAATACATCGTAATCGATTATACGAGGCATGGGGCTCTAGAACGTTGCTTTTTGGACAGACGAAGCGCTGGCTTCCAACGTTCAGCTTTCGCCTCATTTTGGCTGAATCGTGAGCCTTGAAAACCCCTTGGAAGGAGGAATCAGGTAAATTACACTTTCCAGTGATACACTAAAGTGGTTGGGATTGATATTTAGCTGTTTTGGGCTTAGATTTGTAAGATTGAATCATGACCAGTGTCAATGTGAGCAGGGTTGTTTACGGAGCACTGTGCCATGGCAACTCTGTTCATGTGTTACATGTAAATTGCTATGCAGTCGATTTCACGCTCTGCGTGCCTCCACTTGCCATATTACATGTTAGCATTTGTTGTCAACTGTGCATAACTAAGTTAAGTTGTCATTGTATAACACACTTGGTGTAATGATCTTGCCATTATACTGTCATTGATGAGACTCTGGGGTATTTCAGGGTGGGTTATGCTTTGATTTTGTTTTTATTACACAGTGAATGAGACACTGATAAGCATCAACTGCTCCTGTGGTTGATCCATTGAGTCTAAGGGACTCTGACCTGCTCTCTGAGGGTAAGGGATCATGTTAATTTAATGTGCCTTTATGTCTCTGATAACATAAAGAATTAAAGCTGTCATTCGTGCAATTTTGAAACACTCTTTGTAATCAAATACATGGACATTAATTCTATATTTCTTGCCTTTTATTTCATAGGGTTTTTGTTTCTCCTTAATTGGCGAATAATTGGCGAATAAATACAAATTATTCAAGATTACAACAAGAAGTGTCTATTTCCTTAATTCTGGGACTGAGGCCTGGATCTCTAATCACTTGAGGAGGTCTGGACTTACTCACCTGCCCCCGATCCATCTTTATTTAACCGGATTTTGGGAGGGTGCCACCGGCGAGGCCGCTTCAGCTTGGCGTCGTAGACAGGATTCAGGTCTGCCGTCTTTGAATTCCTTGTCAGTTCACGTGATCGCCCATACCGTGACTCCAAGACAGGACGTAGGCATAATTTCTTTAAAGGTTGTAATCAGAGTAAAGTTCAGGGTCTTGTTGATGGAATTTGTCCCTCAAGTTTTTTTTCCGTGGATAAATGTACATGCAAATTTGATGGTGTCATCACTACCTGTCCTTTGCTTAAAAATCTTCGGGCCTGAATAATTGCGATTTGACAGAAGCATTGATTAGCTAAATAGTTATTATTGTAGCCGTTGTATTGCATAATTGCATTTTTGCACTTTTGAGTAAGCTTAATTAATGCAGTTATTGCAGTGTTTTGAAATTAGTGTTTGTATGTAATCCGGATACTGTATGTGCGCATATTCTGCATGTACATGTAGGGTCTACATGTAGGGTCTACATGTACAGGTACATGTACATGTAGGTGCGGCGTACATGTTCTGTACATGTACAGTACTACACTGTATTGCTTGTGTACACTGACATGCATATCGTTATTTGCATGGTGTGCAAAACTCCAGGTGCTTAGCCTGATCCTCAGTGCCCGTGCTGCCCTGTAGAGGGTACATAAAGACAAACCAAGTCTACGGTGTCCCATTAAGGACACCACTCTGCGAAATAAATAAATAAAAGTAATACTTGAATTTATTTTTTTCACACCTGTTCCTTGGGTAAAATTTGGCTGTGATTGACAGTACTTGTTTTTGGATTAGGTCTGTTTGTCGCCTGGCTGGACATCATGCCCCCTCCGGAAGATATTGCAGAGGTCATCGCCCAATCGAATGCAGCGCTTGCACAAACGTTGGCCGGTGCCCTTCAAAACTTAAGGTATCAGCGCGCACCATCAACCAAACTTAAGAAGTTCAGTGGTCCCCCTCGAAAGTTAGGTGACCCTACTTTAGGGGAGTGGCTGCAGGACTTAAATACTTACACAAGACAGCTTGGGCTCACTGATGCAGAGGTTGTTGATGTAGCCTTAGACCACTTATGTGGCGAGGCTCGAGAGGAAGTTCTTTGTTGTCCTAAAGAGCAGAGGGCAACCTTCGAGAAAATTACAGCATTGCTGAGTCGTCGGTTTGTGGTGGAATCGGTCCAGTCTTTGAATGCTACCTTCTATGGGAGGCTGCAGAATGATGATGAGACCTTGGCTGATTACAGTAGGTGTCTCATGGGGCTCTATAGTCGCATGGAAGCTGCTGCAAAAGGCCAATCTGAGGAGGCAGCTCTCTCTAGTCTGAGAGAACGTGCGCTTAGAGAGCAGCTGATCAAGGGAGTTAGAGATGTCGCCGTTAGAAGGGAACTCCGCCGGTTGGTTTTAGACCATGACGACATGTCTTTTTATGAAATCCGGGAGTTGGCCCTAACTCTTTTGGCTGACACCGAAGAGGTAGTAAATGACTCTGAGTTGTGCTTGGTCAGGGGCCAAGACAAGGAAAAAGTGAAGAGTTCAAGCAAGTCTGGCACAGGTGACACCAAAATCTTGAACGATATGGTTGATGGCCAGCGCAGGTTGCAGGCTGCGGTTGAGCAGTTAGTCCAGCAGCAGGCCCAAATGAGCCTGCACATGCAAACTATGGCTTCATCTCTGAAAGGTTTAGTCGAAGATCGTGCTCCTGCAAAGAAGAAATTTGCTCGAAGTTCTGTGGTCTGTGACTACTGCAACAAGACGGGTCATGTGTTGGAAAAGTGTTTCAAACGGCAGCATGACTTGGCGAAAGGTGGTTCAGGTGAAGCGAAACAAGGCCAACTTTCGGGAAACGGTGCCCCTCCGTCATAGAGAGCACAATGGCGGAGGAATCCCAAGTGCTCACTGATAATGATAAGGAATCTTCCACGAATCCAGGACCTGGGCCAATAGGATGGGATTTTTCTGATGTCGATCGAATGATTTCCTTGAATGATCGTCGTAAGCTCCTATCCAGTAGCCCGACAGCGAACATCCGAATTTATGGGGTGTCGGCCAACTGTATTCTAGATACAGGGGCCGAAACTTCCCTTATCTCTCTTCGATTCTATCGCAAGCACTTGGCTGGTAAAGTGGGGGGCCTTGATGAAGTGGGCACCTATATCAACTTGAGAGGGGCTAATGGTCTTGAGATCCCGGTTGCGGGGTACTTAGAGGCACCTATTGAGGTGATGGGTCGGACTTTCCGAGCTAGCTTTCTTGTTTCCCATCAAGAATCTGATTCAGGGGGCAGGAGAGATAAATTTCCCATCCTTCTTGGTTGCAATGTATTGAGAGTGATAGCTTCTCAGCTGAATCAAAGCAAGGTTCGTCAGTTGACTCCTGAGTGGGACCTAGCCCTAAGATGGTTTGATGGTGAGAAGACTGGGCAGAGGTCAGCACCAAGAGTTGAGGAGAAGCCCAGCACAGTTGGGATAGCTGAGATCTGGACACGGTGTTGTGAGGTTATACCTCCAGATTGTGCCAGGCTTGTGCCTTGTGAAATTCATCAGGGGCAAGAAGAATCCCCAGACAGTGTTGTTCTTTTCCGAGCCACTACACTTGAGACTGAAGATGGTGTAGGCTGTGAGGACGTACCCCCCACTTGGCCAGTTGTGGAGGGTGTCCAGAAGATTGAGGGCTCATCTGTTGTGCTGTTGGTGGCCAACACCTCTAGAGAGCAACTTACAATTCCAGCGTTTACTAAATTGGCAACTGCAACACCAGTGGTGGAGCAAGAGCAGATCGAAGTAGGCATGCTTGATGGTCAAGTTGCGGTGGTGGCGCACACAGTGGTTCTCGACCCGCTGGCGGTCGACGAAGGTGAGACATCCACGAAGGAAAGGGTGGAAGCCAATCAAAACCGCGAGTTATTCACCTTTTCAGATGGTTCGTCGTATCTTTTACCTCCAGGTATCTCTTTGAAGGAGCTTGGAGATAGTGAGGCAGTTGCTGCTGCAGCACTTGTGAAGAAGCACGAGCGTGCATTTTCCATGGGGCCGTATGATGTGGGTTTTTGTGACCTTATACCCCATGAGATCAAGCTTGTCGACGAGAAGCCTATTCGTCAGCCGTATAGACGGGTGATTCCAAGTCAAGTGTCGGAAGTCCGGAAGATGTTGCAGGATTTGCTTGAGAAGGGCGTAATAAGGAAATCAGTCAGCCCTTATGCCAGTCCTATTGTTTTGGTGCGTAAAAAGTCTGGTCAACTCCGTCTATGTGTTGACTATAGGCAGCTTAATGAGAAAACTTTGAAGGACTGCTTCCCTCTTCCTCGAATCGAGGAGACTCTAGAGTCCTTAGCTGGAGCCAGACTGTTTTCCTCACTAGACCTGGCACACGGCTATTTCCAAGTTACAATGCATCCAGACTCGGTGCCCCAGACTGCATTTAGAGTGCCTTGGGGCCTCTACGAATTTCTCCGTCTTCCACAGGGGCTGATCAACAGTCCGAGCACTTTTCAACGCATCATGGAAGCGATTTTTGGTGACCTCAATTTCTCCCAACTAGTTCTTTACCTAGATGATGTCCTAGTGTATTCATCCACCTTCGAAGAGCACTTGAGCAGGTTAGACAATGTTCTCGGTCGACTGTCCAGCAACGGCTTGAAGTTGAATGGAGCTAAGTGTCAGTTCTTTCGGGGCACCGTGCATCATCTTGGGCATGTGGTGTCCTCTGAAGGTGTGTCTGTGGACCCAGATAAGGTGTTGAGAATAAAGCAGTGGCCAGTTCCAGCAAGTGCAGAGCAACTTCGCTCATTTTTGGGCATGGCGTCTTACTATCGCCGATACGTGAAGGGGTTCTCAGAGGTTGCTAGCCCTCTTCATGCTCTTGTCGGTAAGGCTGTGACAAAAGCAGGGAAGGCACCCCTTCCATTCTTGTGGTCGCCTGAGGCTGATAAGGCTTTTTGTGCTCTGAAGACGGCATTGAGTGAGGCACCGGTCCTGGCCTTTCCTCGTTTCGACAAGGACTTTGTTCTAGAAGTGGACGCCTCGCTGGCTGGTTTAGGAGCCTGTCTGTCACAATATGATGACGATGGTCATCTTCATCCGGTTGCATTTGCCAGTCGTGGCCTGCGGGGGGCCGAAAAGAATTACCCAGATATGTCAAGCTTCAAGTTGGAGCTGCTAGCGTTGAAATGGGGAGTATCTGAGAAATTCAGAGATTACCTCTTGGGGCGTCACACTGTGGTATGGACGGACAACAACCCGTTGGCACATTTGCTTACAGCAAAACTTGGGGCTACCGAGCAAAGATGGGTGGCCCAGCTGGCACCGTTCCATCTAGACATACGTTACAGACCTGGTCGCACCAACAAGTGCGCAGACGCTCTAAGCCGCAACCCAGCGAATGAAGAACTGAATGCTATCTCTGTACAGACGGTTCTGCAGAGCACCCCAGTGCCACCTGAAGTCTGTTGCGGTGGTAGACGTTTAGATGAGGTCCATTGGGACGAGGCTAAACCAGTGGGTGAGAGTCAATCTCCATTGCCTTCATATACGCTTGGTGAGCTTGCCTCCATGCAGAAGGATGACTTTGCATTGGGTGAGATCTGGCGACTGCGGGAGCGCGGTTGGCAGCCTGGCTTTGAACATCATGCCTCACCTGAGATGAAAAAGGCAGTGGCAGGCTGGGTCAGAGAGTGGTCTCGCATGGTTGAACGAAATAGCGTTCTTTATCGGACTATCAATGATCCTGGTCTGGGGGAGATCCTTCAGGTGCTCATCCCGGAAAAGCTTCGGGCAGAATTGATTGGTGCTGCTCATGACAAGTGGGGACACCAAGGTACAGGTAGAACCATGGGGCTACTTAGGCAACGATGTTTCTGGCCGGGCATGGGTAAACAAGTCCGGGAGTACATAAAGTGTTGTTTTGCTTGTACGGTGGCAAAGGCACCAAGCCCTGTTGTGCGTGCACCCATGAAGCATCTGCTGGCATTCCAGCCTCTGGAATGTCTTGCCATAGACTTTGTGAAATTGGATCGAGGGTTAGGTAACCTGGAGGATGTTTTGGTCATGACCGATGCGTTTACAAAATTCGCCATGGCTGTGCCCTGTAAAGATCAAACTGCTCCACAAGTAGCTAGGGCCATCCACGATCACTGGTTTGTCCATTATGGAATTCCTGCTAGGATTCATGCGGACCAGGGCCGCAACTTTGAAAGTAAGTTGATCCAAGAGTTCTGTGCCCTATATCAGATTAAAAAAACCAGGACCAGTCCATACAACCCACAGGGAAATGGTCAAACAGAACGTTTTAACCGTACTCTTTGTGGTCTGATCAAGTCGGTTGATAGTCATGACCGGTTCCGTTGGCCAAAGTTGCTTCCTCGACTAGTATTTATGTACAATTCTACGCCACACAGTGTAACGGGGTATTCCCCTTACACACTGATGTTCGGTAGGACTCCCAAACTGCCATTGGATCACCTACTTGGGGGTGTGCGACCATCTTGGGAGGAAAATGCCATAGATCAGCAGGCAAAACTATTGAAACGGGCACATGAGGTGGCGAAGGAACGCATGTTAAAAGCGGCAGCTTCTAATAAGCGCCGATACGACAAACATGCTAAGGCCTGTCCCTTGCTAGTTGGTAGTCGGGTGCTGGTACAGCAGAGTGGTTTCAAGGAACGGCATAAGTTGGCGGACCATTTTGGGCATGAGCAGTATGTTGTAGTAAAGAGTTGTCCAGATAAGGACTTGTATGCTGTTAGACCGGTGCAAGGTGGGCCTGAAAAATGGCTCAATCGTCGAAAACTTATCCTTGACCCTAGAGGATCATTAGACATACCTGCATCCAAGGTGCCCATTCCTAACCATTCACTGAATACTTCTGTTGCAGAGTCCGATGCGGAGAGTGAGAACGAGGAATATATTCCCGTCGTGGGGCCAGTGCAGCCCAAGAAAGTAACCGGCCCTGCTAGTCCAATCAGGGAGAGTCTCTACCCTGAGGCACAGCCTCGACGTTCAGAACGTCTTAGATTGAAGCATCAGAGAGCATCAGGGAAGGAAGCCGGTGTGTCATAGTGAACTGCATACGTAAGTAGTAGCTCGCTCATCTGAGCGAGACAAGGCCACTGCTACTCTTCAGTTGCCAGGCCGTCACGCACTGTCCTCTGACCCTGACACCCATTGTAAATACATTTTCTACTTTTGGTTATTGTTCAATGTTTAATTTACCTTGTGAACACAGGTAAAATTTGAAGTGTTCATATGCAGTATTGTCATGGCAGACCAAATTTGTTACTTGTTCGGGCATTCTTTCCCTGCGAGATTAGCAAAAATGGCGCGTGATCGGTCTGTCCCAGTGGAACGCATTGTTAACCTCCCGCTAGGCATACACCTCCGGATTAGGGGATACTCAGGGTTGTCAATTGCGAGGGTGCGTGCCGATCCGAATCGATATTTGCAGGGTTTGGCACGAGAACCTATTCACACATTGTGCATAGATCTTGGCACCAATGACCTGTGCAATGTAGATAGCAATCCGAGTTCTGTTGTCGAAGGTGCCATTGCATTGCTAAACTTACTTGATCAAGTGGGTGTGAGGCCTCGCAACATTGTATTCTTTACTGTCCTTCAAAGATCGACCATAACCAGGCGAGGACAGGTCTCTGTCCGCACATTCAATCACCGGGTGAGACGGTATAATCTACAGTTAAGCCGGGCACTGAGGATGGGACATCCGAACGTAGGTTTGTACACCCAAAGGCGTATAAATCACCCCAAACATCTGGTAGATGGCTGCCATCTCACTGAGAGGGCCATGCGGAAATACTGTGTTGGAATCAAAGAGGTTCTGTTGAGACCGAGAAATTATATCGTGAGTTAAACCTTGAGCACTTGTAATTGTAAAAGTGTTGTCACATGAAAGCTAGTTTTTACTCATGATGGGTATTCCTTATTCTAAACTGCCAAAGAAATCATAAGTTGTTATTGTGAAAAGGGTATGTTTATACACATATATATTTACACAGTTTATTGAAAGTTAAAGTGTTTTCATACATTTTTCGATGTAAGATTTTTATATGTTTGAAAAATTGAGTAACTGATTTTCCAGAAGTTATGGAGTCTACTCAGTAACTAGGAAGAACTAGAGTATATCCTTAAGCCAGATGATAAGTTACCTTAAAGCTCAGATGTAACTACCATACATTGTAATTGTGTGTAATCGCTGTTTGCCAAATAATAATCTAACCTTAAACAGGGTAATGTTGGAATCTTGCCTTAAAAGTACTTGTATTCACTTCATGTTAGTGAAAGTGATGAGAATATACCTTATTGATGTAACAGGATGGTAACTATATTTGCATTTGTTCTATAGGATAATTGATATCTCGACATCAAGATATTGTTTGTAGCTACAGATGTGCTAAGCATGTATTCCCACGATTTATTGCTGATATTTACTGTTACACTGTTTGTTACATATTGTTGAGAACAAGAGGGTGATGTTCATCAATTTGTGAAGTATTTGAAAGTGATTAAGAGGTGATTAACTGGAAATTTGAAATGCAAAGTTGAGTAAGATTTTGGTTGATTCCTGATTGGGTGGGTACCATTCGGGTCGAAGGTACCTAAAGCAGGGAAGCTGTAGGGAGTCGGGTTGTACGACACACACACACACACACACACACACACACTCGTAGGTTCCACTTGCATGTACGATGTACGATTCCCTAGACTTTGTTTACATTCCTTGATTTGTAATGCATTATTCATGATGGCGTGAGTAGTAGCCAATCACATAATTATGCCTCCCGCCAAATTTAAGCGATTCCTGATACTTTGCATTCGTTTCAGTTGGCATCGGTAGATTCATATCCCATTGTTTATTGTGCTTTGCTGGGGAGTCGATTCCTTCCGTTTGAAGGGAAGTACTGTGCATACAAATACATCGTAATCGATTATACGAGGCATGGGGCTCTAGAACGTTGCTTTTTGGACAGACGAAGCGCTGGCTTCCAACGTTCAGCTTTCGCCTCATTTTGGCTGAATCGTGAGCCTTGAAAACCCCTTGGAAGGAGGAATCAGGTAAATTACACTTTCCAGTGATACACTAAAGTGGTTGGGATTGATATTTAGCTGTTTTGGGCTTAGATTTGTAAGATTGAATCATGACCAGTGTCAATGTGAGCAGGGTTGTTTACGGAGCACTGTGCCATGGCAACTCTGTTCATGTGTTACATGTAAATTGCTATGCAGTCGATTTCACGCTCTGCGTGCCTCCACTTGCCATATTACATGTTAGCATTTGTTGTCAACTGTGCATAACTAAGTTAAGTTGTCATTGTATAACACACTTGGTGTAATGATCTTGCCATTATACTGTCATTGATGAGACTCTGGGGTATTTCAGGGTGGGTTATGCTTTGATTTTGTTTTTATTACACAGTGAATGAGACACTGATAAGCATCAACTGCTCCTGTGGTTGATCCATTGAGTCTAAGGGACTCTGACCTGCTCTCTGAGGGTAAGGGATCATGTTAATTTAATGTGCCTTTATGTCTCTGATAACATAAAGAATTAAAGCTGTCATTCGTGCAATTTTGAAACACTCTTTGTAATCAAATACATGGACATTAATTCTATATTTCTTGCCTTTTATTTCATAGGGTTTTTGTTTCTCCTTAATTGGCGAATAATTGGCGAATAAATACAAATTATTCAAGATTACAACAAGAAGTGTCTATTTCCTTAATTCTGGGACTGAGGCCTGGATCTCTAATCACTTGAGGAGGTCTGGACTTACTCACCTGCCCCCGATCCATCTTTATTTAACCGGATTTTGGGAGGGTGCCACCGGCGAGGCCGCTTCATTATATTTCAAAACATTTCAAGTGCAAGCCGGTAGCTCAGTCGGTAGTGTGCCATTCTCAGATCTTCAATCGCGGTGTTGGTGGTTCGAGCCCCAGGTTGTCATCTGCGACATTTTGTTTTTTCGACAGAGTGGAGGGGGTGGGGTGAGGGATTGATGACGACACGTGACTTTTGACGTCACCACCCTTTGCAACCTGAGGTTCATATATATTATATTTCGAAACATTTCAAGTGCAAGCCGGTAGCTCAGTCGGTAGTGTGCCATTCTTAGATTTTCAATCGCGGGGTTGGTGGTTCGAGCCCCAGGTTGTCATCTGCGACATTTTGTTTTTTCGACAGAGTGGAGGGGGTGGGGTGAGCGATTGATGACGACACGTGACTTTTGACGTCACCACCCTTTGCAACCTGAGGTTCATATATATTATATTTCAAAACATTTCAAGTGCAAGCCGGTAGCTCAGTCGGTAGAGTGCCATTCTCAGTTATTCAATCGCGGGGTTGGTGGTTCGAGCCCCAGGTTGTTATTTGCGACATTTATTTTTTTTTCGACAGAGCGGAGGGGGCGGGGTGAGGGATTGATGACGACACGTGACTTTTGACGTCACCGCCCTTTGCAACCTGAGGTTCATATATATTATACTTCAAACATTTCAAGTGCGAGCCGGTAGCTCAGTCGGTAGAGTGCCATTCTCAGATCTTCAATCGCGGGGTTGGTGGTTCGAGCCCCAGGTTGTCATCTGCGACATTTATTTTTTTTTTCGACAGAGCGGAGGGGGCGGGGTGAGGGATTGATGACGACACGTGACTTTTGACGTCACCACCCTTTGCAACCTGAGGTTCATATTTATTATATTTCAGAACATTTCAAGTGCAAGCCCGTAGCTCAGTCGGTAGTGTGCCATTCTCAGATCTTCAATCGCGGTGTTGGTGGTTCGAGCCCCAGGTTGTCATCAGCGACATTTTGTTTTTTCGACAGAGTGGAGGGGGTGGGGTGAGGGATTGATGACGACACGTGACTTTTGACGTCACCACCCTTTGCAACCTGAGGTTCATATATATTATATTTCGAAACATTTCAAGTGCAAGCCGGTAGCTCAGTCGGTATAGTTCCATTCTCAGATTTTCAATCGCGGAGTTGGTGGTTCGAGCCCCAGGTTGTCATCTGCGACATTTTGTTTTTCCGACAGAGTGGAGGGGGTGAGGTGAGCGATTGATGACGACACGTGACTTTTGACGTCACCGCCCTTTGCAACCTGCGGTTCATATTTATTAAAAATTCAAAACATTTCAAGTGCGAGCCGGTAGCTCAGTCGGTGGAGTGCCATTCTCAGATATTCAATCGCGGGGTTGGTGGTTCGAGCACCACGTTGTGATCTGCGACCTTTTGTTTTTTCGACACAGCGGAAGGGGCGGGGTGAGGGATTGATGACGACACGTGACTGTTGACGTCACCACCCTTTGCAACCTGAGGTTCATATTTATTATATTTCAAAACATTTCAAGTGCAAGCCGGTAGCTCAGTCAGTAGTGTGCCATTCTCAGATTTTCAATCGCGGGGTTGGTGGTTCGAGCCCCAGGTTGTCATCTGCGACATTTTGTTTTTTCGACAGAGTGGAGGTGGGGTGAGCGATTGATGACGAAACGTGACTTTAACGTCACCACCCTTTGCAACCTGAGGTTCATATATATTATATTTCAAAACATTTCAAGTGCAAGCCGGTAGCTCAGTCGGTAGAGTGCCATTCTCAGTTATTCAATCGCGGGGTTGGTGGTTCGAGCCCCAGGTTGTTATTTGCGACATTTTTTTTTTTCGACAGAGCGGAGGGGGCGGGGTGAGGGATTGATGACGACACGTGACTTTTGACGTCACCGCCCTTTGCAACCTGAGGTTCATATATATTATACTTCAAATATTTCAAGTGCGAGCCGGTAGCTCAGTCGGTAGAGTGCCATTCTCAGATCTTCAATCGCGGGATTGGTGGTTCGAGCCCCAGGTTGTCATCTGCGACATTTATTTTTTTTCAACAGAGCGGAGGAAGCGGGGTGAGGGATTGATGACGAAACGTGACTTTTGACGTCACCACCCTTTGCAACCTGAGGTTCATATATATTAAAAATTCACAACATTTCAAGTGCGAGCCGGTAGCTCAGTCGGTGGAGTGCCATTCTCAGATATTCAATCGCGGGGTTGGTGGTTCGAGCACCACGTTGTGATCTGCGACCTTTTGTTTTTTCGACAGAGCGGAGGGGGCGGGGTGAGGGATTGATGACGACACGTGACTTTTGACGTCACCGACCTTTGCAACCTGAGGTTCATATTTATTATATTTCAAAACATTTCAAGTGCAAGCCGGTAGCTCAGTCGGTAGTGTGCCATTCTCAGATTTTCAATCGCGGGGTTGGTGGTTCGAGCCCCAGGTTGTCATCTGCGACATTTTGTTTTTTCGACAGAGTGGAGGGGGTGGGGTGAGCGATTGATGACGACACGTGACTTTTGACGTCACCACCCTTTGCAACCTGAGGTTCATATATATTATATTTCAAAACATTTCAAGTGCAAGCCGGTAGCTCAGTCGGTAGAGTGCCATTCTCAGTTAATCAATCGCGGGGTTGGTGGTTCGAGCCCCAGGTTGTTATTTGCGACATTTATTTTTTTTTCGACAGAGCGGAGGGGGCGGGGTGAGGGATTGATGACGACACGTGACTTTTGACGTCACCGCCCTTTGCAACCTGCGGTTCATATTTATTAAAAATTCAAAACATTTCAAGTGCGAGCCGGTAGCTCAGTCGGTGGAGTGCCATTCTCAGATATTCAATCGCGGGGTTGGTGGTTCGAGCACCACGTTGTGATCTGCGACCTTTTGTTTTTTCGACAGAGCGGAAGGGGCGGGGTGAGGGATTGATGACGACACGTGACTGTTGACGTCACCACCCTTTGCAACCTGAGGTTCATATTTATTATATTTCAAAACATTTCAAGTGCAAGCCGGTAGCTCAGTCAGTAGTGTGCCATTCTCAGATTTTCAATCGCGGGGTTGGTGGTTCGAGCCCCAGGTTGTCATCTGCGACATTTTGTTTTTTCGACAGAGTGGAGGGGGTGGGGTGAGCGATTGATGACGACACGTGACTTTTGACGTCACCACCCTTTGCAACCTGAGGTTCATATATATTATATTTCAAAACATTTCAAGTGCAAGCCGGTAGCTCAGTCGGTAGAGTGCCATTCTCAGTTAATCAATCGCGGGGTTGGTGGTTCGAGCCCCAGGTTGTTATTTGCGACATTTATTTTTTTTTCGACAGAGCGGAGGGGGCGGGGTGAGGGATTGATGACGACACGTGACTTTTGACGTCACCGCCCTTTGCAACCTGAGGTTCATATATATTATACTTCAAACATTTCAAGTGCGAGCCGGTAGCTCAGTCGGTAGAGTGCCATTCTCAGATCTTCAATCGCGGGATTGGTGGTTCGAGCCCCAGGTTGTCATCTGCGACATTTATTTTTTTTCAACAGAGCGGAGGAAGCGGGGTGAGGGATTGATGACGAAACGTGACTTTTGACGTCACCACCCTTTGCAACCTAAGGTTCATATATATTAAAAATTCACAACATTTCAAGTGCGAGCCGGTAGCTCAGTCGGTGGAGTGCCATTCTCAGATATTCAATCGCGGGGTTGGTGGTTCGAGCACCACGTTGTGATCTGCGACCTTTTGTTTTTTCGACAGAGCGGAGGGGGCGGGGTGAGGGATTGATGACGACACGTGACTTTTGACGTCACCACCCTTTGCAACCTGAGGTTCATATTTATTATATTTCAAAACATTTCAAGTGCAAGCCGGTAGCTCAGTCGGTAGTGTGCCATTCTTAGATTTTCAATCGCGGGGTTGGTGGTTCGAGCCCCAGGTTGTCATCTGCGACATTTTGTTTTTTCGACAGAGTGGAGGGGGTGGGGTGAGCGATTGATGACGACACGTGACTTTTGACGTCACCACCCTTTGCAACCTGAGGTTCATATATATTATATTTCAAAACATTTCAAGTGCAAGCCGGTAGCTCAGTCGGTAGAGTGCCATTCTCAGTTATTCAATCGCGGGGTTGGTGGTTCGAGCCCCAGGTTGTTATTTGCGACATTAATTTTTTTTTTGACAGAGCGGAGGGGGCAGGGTGAGGGATTGATGACGACACGTGACTTTTGACGTCACCGCCCTTTGCAACCTGAGGTTCATATATATTATACTTCAAACATTTCAAGTGCGAGCCGGTAGCTCAGTCGGTAGAGTGCCATTCTCAGATCTTCAATCGCGGGGTTGGTGGTTCGAGCCCCACGTTGTCATCTGCGACATTTTGTTTTTTCGACAGAGCGGAGGGGGTGGGGTGAGGGATTGATGACGAAACGTGACTTTTGACGTCACCGACCTTTGCAACCTGAGGTTCATATATATTAAAAATTCAAAACATTTCAAGTGCGAGCCAATAGCTCAGTCGGTGGAGTGCCATTCTCAGATCTTCAATCGCGGTGTTGGTGGTTCGAGCCCCAGGTTGTCATCTGCGACATTTTGTTTTTTCGACAGAGTGGAGGGGGTGGGGTGAGGGATTGATGACGACACGTGACTTTTGACGTCACCACCCTTTGCAACCTGAGGTTCATATATATTATATTTCGAAACATTTCAAGTGCAAGCCGGTAGCTCAGTCGGTATAGTTCCATTCTCAGATTTTCAATCGCGGGGTTGGTGGTTCGAGCCCCAGGTTGTCATCTGCGACATTTTGTTTTTCCGACAGAGTGGAGGGGGTGGGGTGAGCGATTGATGACGACACGTGACTTTTGACGTCACCACCCTTTGCAACCTGAGGTTCATATATATTATATTTCAAAACATTTCAAGTGCAAGCCGGTAGCTCAGTCGGTATAGTTCCATTCTCAGATTTTCAATCGCGGAGTTGGTGGTTCGAGCCCCAGGTTGTTATTTGCGACATTAATTTTTTTTTCGACAGAGCGGAGGGGGCGGGGTGAGGGATTGATGACGACACGTGACTTTAACGTTACCACCCTTTGCAACCTGAGGTTCATATATATTAAAAATTCAAAACATTTCAAGTGCGAGCCGGTAGCTCAGTCGGTAGAGTGCCATTCTCAGTTATTCAATCGCGGGGTTGGTGGTTCGAGCCCCAGGTTGTCATCTGCGACATTTTGTTTTTTCGACAGAGTGGAGGGGGTGGGGTGAGGGATTGATGACGACACGTGACTTTTGACGTCACCACCCTTTGCAACCTGAGGTTCATATATATTATATTTCGAAACATTTCAAGTGCAAGCCGGTAGCTCAGTCGGTATAGTTCCATTCTCAGATTTTCAATCGCGGAGTTGGTGGTTCGAGCCCCAGGTTGTCATCTGCGACATTTTGTTTTTCCGACAGAGTGGAGGGGGTGAGGTGAGCGATTGATGACGACACGTGACTTTTGACGTCACCGCCCTTTGCAACCTGCGGTTCATATTTATTAAAAATTCAAAACATTTCAAGTGCGAGCCGGTAGCTCAGTCGGTGGAGTGCCATTCTCAGATATTCAATCGCGGGGTTGGTGGTTCGAGCACCAGGTTGTCATCTGCGACATTTTGTTTTTTCGACACAGCGGAAGGGGCGGGGTGAGGGATTGATGACGACACGTGACTGTTGACGTCACCACCCTTTGCAACCTGAGGTTCATATTTATTATATTTCAAAACATTTCAAGTGCAAGCCGGTAGCTCAGTCAGTAGTGTGCCATTCTCAGATTTTCAATCGCGGGGTTGGTGGTTCGAGCCCCAGGTTGTCATCTGCGACATTTTGTTTTTTCGACAGAGTGGAGGGGGTGGGGTGAGCGATTGATGACGACACGTGACTTTTGACGTCACCACCCTTTGCAACCTGAGGTTCATATATATTATATTTCAAAACATTTCAAGTGCAAGCCGGTAGCTCAGTCGGTAGAGTGCCATTCTCAGTTAATCAATCGCGGGGTTGGTGGTTCGAGCCCCAGGTTGTTATTTGCGACATTTATTTTTTTTTCGACAGAGCGGAGGGGGCGGGGTGAGGGATTGATGACGACACGTGACTTTTGACGTCACCGCCCTTTGCAACCTGAGGTTCATATATATTATACTTCAAATATTTCAAGTGCGAGCCGGTAGCTCAGTCGGTAGAGTGCCATTCTCAGATCTTCAATCGCGGGATTGGTGGTTCGAGCCCCAGGTTGTCATCTGCGACATTTATTTTTTTTCAACAGAGCGGAGGAAGCGGGGTGAGGGATTGATGACGAAACGTGACTTTTGACGTCACCAACCTTTGCAACCTAAGGTTCATATATATTAAAAATTCACAACATTTCAAGTGCGAGCCGGTAGCTCAGTCGGTGGAGTGCCATTCTCAGATATTCAATCGCGGGGTTGGTGGTTCGAGCACCACGTTGTGATCTGCGACCTTTTGTTTTTTCGACAGAGCGGAGGGCGGGGTGAGGATTGATGACGACACGTGACTTTTGACGTCACCACCTTTGCAACCTGAGGTTCATATTTATTATATTTCAAAACATTTCAAGTGCAAGCCGGTAGCTCAGTCGTAGTGCCATTCTTAGATTTTCTATCGCGGGGTTGGTGGTTCGAGCCCCAGGTTGTCATCTGCGACATTTGTTTTTTCGACAGAGTGGAGGGTGGGGTGAGCGATTGATGACGACACGTGACTTTTGACGTCACCACCCTTTGCAACCTGAGGTTCATATATATTATATTTCAAAACATTTCAAGTGCAAGCCGGTAGCTCAGTCGGTAGAGTGCCATTCTCAGTTATTCAATCGCGGGGTTGGTGGTTCGAGCCCCAGGTTGTTATTTGCGACATTAATTTTTTTTTTGACAGAGCGGAGGGGGCAGGGTGAGGGATTGATGACGACACGTGACTTTTGACGTCACCGCCCTTTGCAACCTGAGGTTCATATATATTATACTTCAAACATTTCAAGTGCGAGCCGGTAGCTCAGTCGGTAGAGTGCCATTCTCAGATCTTCAATCGCGGGGTTGGTGGTTCGAGCCCCACGTTGTCATCTGCGACATTTTGTTTTTTCGACAGAGCGGAGGGGGTGGGGTGAGGGATTGATGACGAAACGTGACTTTTGACGTCACCGACCTTTGCAACCTGAGGTTCATATTTATTATATTTCAAAACATTTCAAGTGCAAGCCGGTAGCTCAGTCGGTAGTGTGCCATTCTCAGATCTTCAATCGCGGTGTTGGTGGTTCGAGCCCCAGGTTGTCATCTGCGACATTTTGTTTTTTCGACAGAGTGGAGGGGGTGGGGTGAGCGATGGATGACGACACGTGACTTTTGACGTCACCACCCTTTGCAACCTGAGGTTCATATATATTATATTTCGAAACATTTCAAGTGCAAGCCGGTAGCTCAGTCGGTATAGTTCCATTCTCAGATTTTCAATCGCGGGGTTGGTGGTTCGAGCCCCAGGTTGTCATCTGCGACATTTTGTTTTTCCGACACAGTGGAGGGGGTGGGGTGAGCGATTGATGACGAAACGTGACTTTAACGTCACCACCCTTTGCAACCTGAGGTTCATATATATTATATTTCAAAACATTTCAAGTGCAAGCCGGTAGCTCAGTCGGTAGAGTGCCATTCTCAGTTATTCAATCGCGGGGTTGGTGGTTCGAGCCCCAGGTTGTTATTTGCGACATTAATTTTTTTTTCGACAGAGCGGAGGGGGCGGGGTGAGGGATTGATGACGACACGTGACTTTTGACGTCACCGCCCTTTGCAACCTGAGGTTCATATATATTATACTTCAAACATTTCAAGTGCGAGCCGGTAGCTCAGTCGGTAGAGTGCCATTCTCAGATCTTCAATCGCGGTGTTGGTGGTTCGAGCCCCAGGTTGTCATCTGCGACATTTATTTTTTTTCAACAGAGCGGAGGAAGCGGGGTGAGGGATTGATGACGAAACGTGACTTTAACGTTACCACCCTTTGCAACCTGAGGTTCATATATATTAAAAATTCAAAACATTTCAAGTGCGAGCCGGTAGCTCAGTCGGTAGAGTGCCATTCTCAGTTATTCAATCGCGGGGTTGGTGGTTCGAGCCCCAGGTTGTTATTTGCGACATTTATTTTTTTTTTCGACAGAGCGGAGGGGGCGGGGTGAGGGATTGATGACGACACGTGACTTTTGACGTCACCACCCTTTGCAACCTGAGGTTCATATATATTATATTTCGAAACATTTCAAGTGCAAGCCGGTAGCTCAGTCGGTATAGTTCCATTCTCAGATTTTCAATCGCGGGGTTGGTGGTTCGAGCCCCAGGTTGTCATCTGCGACATATTGTTTTTCCGACAGAGTGGAGGGGGTGAGGTGAGCGATTGATGACGACACGTGACTTTTGACGTCACCACCCTTTGCAACCTGAGGTTCATATATATTATATTTCAAAACATTTCAAGTGCAAGCCGGTAGCTCAGTCGGTAGAGTGCCATTCTCAGTTATTCAATCGCGGGGTTGGTGGTTCGAGCCCCAGATTGTTATTTGCGACATTTATTTTTTTTTCGACAGAGCGGAGGGGGCGGGGTGAGGGATTGATGACGACACGTGACTTTTGACGTCACCGCCCTTTGCAACCTGAGGTTCATATATATTATACTTCAAACATTTCAAGTGC